>CM076583.1:299507832-299850546 GCA_034641835.2 Pinus albicaulis | reverse complement strand
TCGTGGGTGGTTCAGAGAGAAATTAAAGGAAAAAAGCGCAGTGCGCGTCGTGGGAGAAGGTGAAGCGGTGGGGAAATGAGGAGCAGGGGAGCCCATACAGTGGCCAGATCCTAGAACCCGACCCTGCCCACTTCTTGTATCTGGATAGCGACCTGTGTGATAATCATTGGACTGGGAAGTCGACTCGGTTGAGGGGCTGGAGGGAGCACGCAGGGGTTGAGCTCTAGTGCTCCCCCTGCGGCAACGCATCCTTTGACGCAGGTGAGGCATGGGTGCAGTCTCAGCAGTGGGCACAAGAGGAGACGGAGAAGCAGAATTCCAAGAAACAGAGGAAGACAGACAAGGACCAGACTGAGAGAAATGCAGATATGCAGCAAGGTCTAAGTAGCAGTTCAGCTGGCCACTTCTCCTTCTCGTCACAGTGAGCAGGCAGTGTAACCCAGCAACCGGCTCGTCTGAAAAACCATAGCGAAATGCCATTTTATCAATGCAATCGAAGGACGCTCGTCATAATTAATCTCTGATCATTAATGAGAGCCGAAGGCCGGATCATATTGGAGCATGCAGAATCGCTAACGGGAGTGGAGGTCCAATCTTGAACAGTGTTAAAACTTAATGCGATTTGATGTGAAAACCTTGGAACTTAATTGAACAACGTTAAATCTTAATGCGATTGATATGAAATCGCCACATCCATGTCCCATCACCTTAAACGCCATCGAATGCACCCACAGCCGGGAGCAGGGCAAGTTTTAATTGAGGACACGTGGCAGAAATTGATTGGAGCAGACCTTTTTTTGGGCCGCTCACGCAGTGGAAATCCGGACCCGAAAAGTATTAAGGCGAATTTGATAAGAAATTCATGTCACAACTCTCCCTCTGCACGCCAGCCCAACTTCGGACCCGAAAAAGATTAGGGTGGAATTCATTTGGTTTTCGCGTCACAAAATTGGCCAATGTTAGTAGGCTATTTTGGAATGCAAATTTGGTTTGAATTATGGTTTATCGTCGTTTGAAGTCCGGCGGGCTCGACTTAAGAACAATTTTGTTTGATCCCATCTTATAAAATTTGTGTTGGTTTTCTTTCATAATACACATATTTATAATAAATCATGGGAATACCACACTAGTAAACATGTGGAAAAGTTATATAAATTATTGAGAACAATCATTTTTATGTAAAAATATCCAAATGTGCTTTTGGAAAATAAGAATTCGAGTATTTGGTTCATATTGTTTTAAAGGAAGGAGTGAAGTTGGAGCCTCAAAAGATGCAAGCTATTACAAAATGACCTATTCATAAGAAAATCAAGGTTCTTAGAAGATTTTTTAGACTTACATGATATTATTGATAATTTGTTAAGAATTATGCATGCATTTCAAGTCCACTCACATATCTCTTGAAGAAAATATCATTTATATGGAATGATGAGGCTACTTTGGCATTCTCTTTTTTAATGGATGCCATGTCTTCTACACCAACATCGGTTGCACCTACTTTTGGTAAAACATTCATAGTAGAGTGTGAGGCACTAGGACAAGGAATTTACGCAACATTAACACAATAAGGGATATCATTGGCTTTTAAAAGCAAGGAATTCAAAGAAAATATTTGGTGAAATCTACGTATGAAAAATAAATGGAAGCAATATTACATGAAATAAAAAATGGGGATAGTATATCATTAGGAGGTACTTTAAAGTCAAGATATACCATGATAGCATAAAGTATTTTTTGAAGCTATGATTTTCATTAGAAGATTAACAAAAATGAGGAGAAAAAATGCAAAGTTTTAATTTTGAGATAATCTGCAAAAAGGGTAAGGAAAATTTAGTACATGATTCTCTTTCTAAAATAGAAGAGGCCTCAAATTTATATCCAATTACATTTTCTATTCCTAGGTGGCTAGAAGAAGCTTTCCATAATGGAAAAATGACAATAGTACTAAACAAAAACTAAAATTTATAAAGGATGGGATGAACTCTATGGAGCATTGGGAGTGAAAGAGAGATATAATTTGGTGCAAATGTAGAATATTTTTATGCATGCAAGCATATTTGAATAAAAAAATATTAAGGGAGTCCCATGTCTCTCTGATGGTAGGACGCGGGGTTCCTTAAAACATCTCAAAGGATCAAAAAATATATTTTTGGAAGGAATGAAGAAAGATATTCAAAATTTTGTAAGAGAAGGTCAGGTTTGCATAATAAATAAAAAAGAGATAGTAAAATCTCTAGGGTTACTTCAACCATTCCACATACATATTCAAAGACTAGAAGATATATCAATAGAATTTATTACAGGGTTACTGAAATATAAAGGTAAGTATTACATTTTTGTGGTAATTTATATAGACAAATTTTGTAGATTTTTTTTGTAGAGCTCAAAGTACATAAACAACAAGCCAAGTGGCAGAAGTGTCCGTGAAAGAAATTCATAGTCTTCATGGTTTTCATAAAGTAATAGTAACAAGAAAATTTTGGAAATAATTATTTAATATGAGTGGAGAAACACTAGCTGCTATGAGTTCTACATATCAAACACAATCAAATGGTCAAGCAAAGATAGTTGACAAATGTTTTTAAGGTTATCTACAATGTTACTCTTTAGAAAAGAAATCTTAATGGATGAAGTAGGTTCGTCAAGGAAGAATGGTAATATGATACTACCTATCACACATCTACTAAAATTTCCCCATTTAAGGCCCTTTATGGATATCCAACTCCTAGTATCTCATACTTTTTGCAAGATAAGTCCAAAGTATAGGGAACAGAGTCACATATGGAAAATACTAAAGAAACTTTGAAAATTATTATGGAAAACCTTCAAATGACATGAAACATGATAAAACAACAAGGGGAACAACATTGAAGTGAAAGATAATTTGAGGGTAATTGGGTATTTTTTAGATTATAACATTATAAGCAATCTTCATTCAAGAAAAAGAAGAATAAAGAATTAGCTCAAAAACGTTATGGCCCTAAAT
Organism: Pinus albicaulis; assembly: GCA_034641835.2. Taxonomy (NCBI): domain Eukaryota; kingdom Viridiplantae; phylum Streptophyta; class Pinopsida; order Pinales; family Pinaceae; genus Pinus; species Pinus albicaulis. The sequence goes on along the minus strand of CM076583.1, from coordinate 299,847,560 downwards.
AATTATTCATAGGATTGCACAAGTGGTATAGAAGTTGTATTTTCCTTCTTCTTGCATTCATAAGGTTTTTCATGTATCTTGCCTAAAAAAGGTTTTGGGAAAAAATATGCCAATGTAAATAGAACTTCCAAAATTAGATGAAGAATGAAAGTTAATTCTTGAACCACAAAAAGTTATAGATAAACATTCTGTATCTCTTTGACATATAACCATTATGAAGTACCTAATCAAGTGGAAGAATATTCCTCTAGAAGAAGGTACATGGTAAAATGATCAATTCGTGATGAAATACCCACGGCTAAAGGGTTCGTTTGAAGTTTTGACAAAGGTTTTGTTATATGTTTTATATAATGCGCGACGGAATAGTTTTATTGTTTGTTAAGGTCCCACATAGTGATCAAATTTGAAGGGCAGGTCCGAATTTCAATTAGAAGGGCATATATCTATGTCACCCTTCCATAATGAAAAGCTTTAAAAAAAAAACTTTTCAATTGACCACAATAAATTATTTTTACATTTCATTTTCAGAAAGACAAAACCATCAATATTTATATTAATAAAATAATGTTACATATACAACAATGAAGAAGGCTCCATATTTCATTGCTTAAATATCTCATTGGCAATGTCAACATAAGTCTTGAAGACACTATTATAAGAATTTGGATACATACCACCGGGATATAGGAGATTCTTATGTGTTAGATTGTGTAATGCAATTTTGACTTTGTCTCACAAGGAGCAGCAGCATGGAGGTCTGGATTTTTCTTATGGAACTTTTTTATTATTATTTGAAACGTTGTTTATAGATATGAATACAACAATGAAATTATGAGCATGGTGGACAATTAGTCAAGCTCATGATGCCAAACCATGATGATTTAAGTTTGGAATTTAACATTTTTACATGTTAAAGACAAATAGTCAAAATCACTGACAACTTAGTATGCCATAATTAATAATCATTCCTTGTTCACTTTTGTTAATAGGTTTATGTCACACGATGATCTCTCTTCTCTGGCATTTACTTGTATTGAAGATAACTATTCTAGGAATAAGGAGTTATTTTCTCCAAAAATAACCCTAGCCAAACATTGACAATGCATCAAGGATATCTTCTATGCTTCATAAGTACATATGTTCTACTTCTAAATCATGTCTTGGAAGTGGTTTTTTTGTTGGAAATTATTCACCAGTTGGTTTCATACCAAAGTCTTTTTCTCATTTTCAGCATCAAATACATGAAAAAGATAATGGTTTAAAACAACATAAATATTTGAAATTTTGCAAGAATTGTCTGGCACACTTTGAATATGAATTTTAAAGTCAAGTGCATGATGTTGTATAGGATCAAGTGTCATTTTGAATACCAAATGTTTCACAAGAAACTTCTCAACATGCTACCCTGCAGTAAGGATTAAATGACAATATTGCATCAACTATTTCCATAATAAAAGTGCACCTCGGCTATAAGACTAAACAACTACAAATGTTGTAGATCTAACAAGACCACACAATCAAATGTATTCCACAAGGCCAATACTGTATGAAAAATGAAAAAGAGTTTGCAACCAAAAATACCTTAGGCAACTAATTCAATTAGATACACCAAACCATCAGCAAAGAGGAAAACCAGCCTACTCAAAAGGCAAGCGTTTACCTCCTTTGACAAAATTTTGAGTTCCGAAACAAGGGCCTTTATTGTCTTGTCAATGCCCCTAGTAATTTGAATGGGGTTTGCACCTGCTGCAACAACCTAAACAAAAAGGTTTCATTTCAAATTGTTTTCCACAAATTTAAGATACAACCATTGTCAGTTTTGTATTTCCTAACAAGCTCATAAATTTTGACAAAAGAACCAAAATTTTTTAATACTTGATAGCAATTTTTTCACTCAAAAACTATCTTAGACTCAATAAGCCCAACCCAAAACTAAAAAACCAAACACCATAAGACCCTACAAAAATGAATAGATGATCTTAATCCGGTACTATCGACAAAAAGTTACCTTTACACCCTCACTTATTAAACCCTGTGCTGTTGAATTTTAACTTCAACTGCTGCAGCAGAAGGACGGATGCAGCAGCAACATTTTTTTTTGGAGGTTGCTTGCATGCCATCCAGAAATTTAATTCAACATTTAAAATTCCTGCAAGTTTTTTTTGTAGATGGCCGCAGCCATATTTCTGTACAGGATTGTATTTAAACACAACAACCAGCATTAACGCAATTCACCAACCATAAATTAAACAAATAGAAATTTACCCCCCAGTTTTGTAAATTCAAAAGGACACGTGGAGCATTAATATTGGATCACATGAAATTGAAGGGAATCTGAAAACCTGAAAACCGGACCCGAATTTTTTATAAGGCACATTGGATTGAGAATTCGTGTTACAAATTAGGCAGACGTCAGCATCCCATTTTGGAACGTGAATTTGGTTTGAAATTCAATCTATTCAGACTTTTGAAGTCCGACGGAAAGGGTTCTTTAATGTTTTGATAGTTTAATTTTATGTAATATATACATATGTTTTAAACATATGTTATATATATATCATATGTGAAATGAAAGGTGGGCCATAGAATTTAGTTTTAATTTTATTTTTTTTAAAAGAGGGTTTATTATAATATGTTTTATATGTTACGACATATAAAAATAAAAAGGACAAAAAAACTTGGTAGTTTTTTTTATAGACAGTACGTAAATTTTTTATTACATAGCAGTGTGTAAAAAGTGAAAGACCGAGTGTAACTTTTTAAGTGTGTATGCACAACAGTGCGAAAGTGAAAAACACAGCAGAGTGTTTTAGAGACAGAGTATGTTTGTTTTGAACAGACAGTGACTTGGTTTTATGCACTACGTTTTGTAGCAGTCATAATTTTGTAATCCCTCTCAGTGAGGAAGAAGTGTAATAGTTTTTTTTGAGTTATTGAAGGGAATAGAAGTTTGTTTTCAAAGTATTGAAACTCTGTCTCCTGTCAAAGAAATTTTTATTTTCTCTGTGTTAGAGGAAAGGAGATTTATTCTCCATTCATTGTTCTGGAATTTTTCAATATTCCAACATGTGCAAGAACAAAAAATGTTGTGGTTCCATCCCCAGCTAAATCATTTGTCTTTGCCGCAGCTTGCCTTACCAACTTGGCCCCAATATTTTCAACTGGGTCCTCTAATTCAACCAATAAAAAGGCAAAAACCATAGCATTGAGATACATTTCATTACACTGTCAATAACAATAAAATTTGACTCAACCATAACCCTTTCCTTTTATTGTTGTGAAAAGATTTATGCATTACTCTAATGTGGCTAGTCCATAGGCCAATTAGACCACTGGGTAACAAATATGTTTCCTTTCACCTTTGAGTTTTCAAATTATGCCTACCAAATCTAAGAAATTTAAGAGGGGGAACTAATACAACGTTAAAAATAAAACCAGAGCACACATCTACAAATTACCTCCTTAGCTACTGTCACACCATCATTAAATATTTTCGGAGAACCATGCTTGCTCTCCAAGACAACATTTTGCCCTTCGCCCCAAGGGTGACTCCAGCAAGATCAACAAGTTTGTTCACACCGCCTGCAAGACAAATTGACAATGCTTTCAGTAAGTGTGCAATTGAATGCCAGACCATATGCCAAAACAACCCTCCATGAAAAATTTAAATAACACATTAAAATCGAATATAAGTGGACAAGGAAAGATCCACCGCAGTGAAGTTTCACGTGCAGGTGACCTTCCTTTAAACATAATTTTTTCTCTGACCTGCAATTTTTTTGTCACTGAACCATCCTTGTTGAAGTACAACTCCTTTTCCATAGCTCTTGTATTAAATACCTTCTCTCTGTCGCGTAATATCAGAGTCCCTCTTCTGCTTGAGCGATTAAAGGAAATGGGTGAAAAAGCTGAAAGAGAAGACAATTGTCTGCCATAATTATCAAACATTGCACCCAACTTCTTCCCCTTTCCATTGTTACCCAATGAGGTAGATGTGGAAATTGTTGTCATACTGCCCAAAGCAGAGGCCATCTTCTCTTATCCTGAATATAGAATTACAAGATCTTCATATTAGTATGAACCTTAACAAACATGACTCCCATTGCTAAAAACCACTTTTAAGTTGTAACAGGTGTTGAGCCCCAAAGATGTCCTTTTCTTTCACCAAATTTCACTTCATTTCCTTTGTCCCTTATCAATTATAGGCTTAAATGATCAATAGGATTGATTAAAGTCACTTTAGGAATGTATACAATGACTAACTTGCTATATTTTCATGGTTTTGTTGTTGTAGTAATTTTTGACTAGACTTAGCTACAAAATGCAGCCATTCTGTAGCCAGTCGCCTATTCCGCAGCTATCCTTATGTTCACGCAGGTTCCAGGTGTCACTTAAAGGAAAAACGCATATGGTTGAATTCAAAACCTCATCCACATCATTCCTTTCTCTCTACGAAGTCTGAGCAAAAATCTCCAAGTGGTTATGCACGTGGAGGGAATCAAAATTAAGAGGTAGACTTCTACCAAGACAAGGACTGTACAGATGTCTTCAAGCACAATACGAGGCCTCCACAAGAGTCCTAATTTGATTTTAATTGAAAAAGACACTTATCCCTATTTCCTCTCAAGGGTAGTTATGTATTCCACTTATAAAAATAACTCGGGAGACCGAGAGACAGTTAGCTAGATTGATGTTTTGTTGTTAGATCTCAAAAGACCGTAATACTCTGTTTTTGAAGTATTTTTCCTTTAATGAAAGAAGAGCAACTTTATTGCATGATTTGAGGCAATCTTGAGGATATTTGTATGCTAATCCGGTGGTAGAGGGCCCCTACTGCCCGAGAATCTCTGTGCATGATGTTTAGATAAGTAACTTTAGCCTTGCTTCATTCCTAGTTTAAGCAATTTTCTGAACTTTATGTTTATACTCACTTGCATTGAATGCTACAGCCAGTCTTGTTCTTACAAATTGTTCCAAAATATCACTAACACTGCATGAGATATAGCTATAGTATTTTAGGGATTAGTTGCATTTTTCTGAACTTTATGTTTTATGCTTACTCACATCAAATGTTACAGCCAGTCTTATTCCTATGAATTGTTCCAAAATATCACTAACACTGAATGAGATATAGCTGTAGTATTTTAGAGATTAGTTGCATTTTAGTTCAGTTGTAATACTCTGGAGGTTAATGGCACTCTAATTCAGTTTTGTTCACTGTATTTCAAGTTTGAGTGATTGCATTCTAGTTTAGTTCTATCCATTGTATTTCAAGTTTTGTTAGTTAGTTGTACTCTAGCTCTATTAAATTAGACTTAACGGCCTTCATTATTTACAAACTGCTCTTGTTCTTAATTTCTATTAATACATCATTATTATAGGAACAAGAATTGGTAATGTCATTTTGAAGTCTTGACTGTTCTGCAAATTTCTCATGATTTCACAAACTGCCTTTTTCCAAAACTATTCCAAAATATTTCTAACACTTGAATGAGGTTTAACAGTGGTATTTTGAGATTGCAGAATGGATTAATTTTAGTGTCACAAGTTAATTTTGAGTAGGGTTCCTTACTATGTTTCAGATAATGTCTTCTAAATGTGTTCCAACAAATTTCTAACCATGGATGAGATTTCCTATGTGATATTGTAAGTTGTTGTTGCTTAGAAGAACCTCATTGCACTAAACTTATCCTTTTCTCAAGTTGTTCCAACATACTTCTAATGTGATGAATTGGACTGAGTTCATGTTATGAGTTATTTTCCTTGTCAAGTTTTGCAATCTGTTATGAGTCATTTTCCTTGTCAAGTTTTGCATTCTGTGAAGAGTAATTTTTCTTGTCAAGTTTTGTAATCAGTGGACTAGCATTTTCTATTCTTAGGTTCCATACATAGTCTAGGGTAGATTTTTCTCTGTTTTAGTGTGACCAATAACTTCTTTTCCAACAACTTAGTTCCTTTCCTCTTAGCATAAAAACACAAAACCAAAAACACTAGAAAAACACTAAACAACAACAAAGTAGGAAGCAGATACCTAGGCACATATAGTGCACTTCACTTCAACAGTTTACTAGCCTTGGTTGACAATTTATGACATCAATTTAGGAACACTAAATTGAGCAGACAACAGGCAAAGCCAAAGCTGCTTCAAACTACATTATCAATCACAAGGTATCACCATCAAAGCTATAATTTTAAGATAACAATTTATCTACCATTGAAACTATAATTTTAAAATAGATACACCTAGTGAGAGTAGAGGTTAGGAAATTATAATAAGAATTATTACAAGATATCACTCACGGTGTAGTTGATTGTTCATTGTCTGCTGTAACTATAATTTTAAAGAAGACACACTTAGTGATATAGACACCACCAAGTGAGAGCAGAGGTTATGAAATTATAATGAAATTATTTCAAGATATCATATTACTCATAGTACAATTAATTGTTTATTGTTTGGTGTAATAATTGTTTATTATTTATAAACACAATCAAACATATTATGAGGGACGGTGATGAAATTGACAACGGTCTCATAACAAACCATAACGGGCACATCCCCTGGCAAGATAGACTCTGAATAAGAAATAAAGAAAAACAAAGTGATTACTTACAGGATCATAGGCTTCCTGAAGAACAAGATCCAGAGCAGCATCTGTAACCCCTAAAGAAACACCTCTCTCTGCAAGACGAATCGCTACATCTTTCATATGTAGTCTAGCAAATTTTCTGAGCTCATCACGAGAAAGAGGATCAAATACAACTATCTCATCAAGTCTATTCAATAGCTCTGGCCTGAAATGTCTTCTAACCTACAAAAATATTCAAAGGCATGTCAAAGCACTGCAGCCAACTTCGTGATAAAATTATATGAAAAATATGCATACACAGAGTCTAGGAGAATGAAACAGCAGGTGTATTGGCAGTTGCCGAAATGCAGCAACTAAAACGGCAGGTGTATTAGCAGTTGCGGAAATGCAGCTACTAAAATGGTAGGTCTGTCGACTGTTGCAGGTGTGTGGAATTTTGCTGGTATTTTCAAACCGATTCCATGGAAATATACCAGAAACTAGTGGTATGTCAAACCTAGAAGGTAACCCGAGAGACTGTGACCGTCAGATTAAACAAGTAACAGGTGTCGTGCCTAGATAAGAAGTGTTGACGAAAAAAATTGATCTCTTTCATAACAGAAGGCCTATTGGCCTAAATATCTAGGACATGTGGCACTCCATGATAAAGACACATGGTGTGTGGATTTGAGTTTTTCAGGTGGTCAAGTGGGCCGAAAATAGGTGAAATGTGGCACCACTCAGAGATTGACATGTGCCAATTGGTACAAGTGGTATAAAATTGGCATGCTCAAACAACGAGGTGATGCAGGAATGACATGAGGGAGAAAATATCAGAAAAGCCCCAAATCTGGAGAACTAAAGCTCATCACCAACCTAAGATTGACAACTTTACATGATGTAACCTATGAAATTGTAAATGGAGAAATCATAGTAACAATAAAGTAACCTATGTAACAATAAAGTCGGATTCATCCTGGGAGTGGTAATGGGAGAAATCATAGTGAACAACAAGAAACATGCATTGTTGCTTACAATCAAATAGATGAAAAAACACATACAAAAAACCTAGATAATAATCATGAGCAAGCTTAATATTGAATTATGAACTGTAAAGGAACTTACAAAATGTGACATTACGAACCTGGTCAAGCGCACAAGAAAAAATATCCTGGACATGACCATGGTTGACAAGTTGTATTGCTCATGATGCAAGAGGATTTGTACCTGCACTGCCAAGTCAATCAAAATCCATCATTATCTATACAATAAATACAAGTAATTGATGTAGTATTTTTACTCTAAGATGCATTCTTATGATAATGTTAGAACATATATTGAAAATGTCAAAACATACCTGAATAAGCGCCTCTTCGTTTCAAGAACAATTTATTGGAGTCGCATGAACTTGGAACAAGCCTCCCACGATCTGAAAGAGTAGCAACTAAGTCAACAGTGACTTTTTTGTTGCTACGCTGGATCAAGGGAGGTTTGCTCCAAGATTAAATCGCTCCAATAAATTATTCTCTACTAAACAGGGCCAACCAAGTGAAGGTGGAAGCTCTTATGGCCCCTCCCCCCCCCCTCACATCACTCTCAATTCCCCAATACCCAATCTATATTTCATTTTTTACTTTCATGAGCATAAAAAAAAAAATATTCAATAACTAATAAAAAAACAATTCAACAAAAAGTACACAAGGAAACATTGCAATTAATGCTTGACATAAAAATAGTATGATAAATGAGTTTTTTATATAACGCAAAAAACGTTCCAAGTATGGTAACGTTTGTCTTATAAAAATACAATATTTTACATTATCAAATTTTCTTTTTCTTATTCCTATTTCTAAAGCCCCTAATTACATCATCAATATCATCATGCTCTGCTCCTGTTTCGTGCCTTTCGACCCGCACTGCTGACCTAGTTGCGTAGTCACGATGTCTGGTCTCATCCAGTGACGGGGCATCGCCTACAAAAACAGATAATATTAAATTTTAATTGTCAGTTTTTAAATATCATTGAACTAGTTCGGTAATATTAATTAAAAAAAATTGCAATGAGATTATTTACCTGGTGCACCAGTTGTCGCCGTTGGGACTGTTGCCCTGTCTTCCTCTCTGGTGGTAAGATCCTCAAGGGAAACATTCTCTGTCATTTAAACAAAAAACATTATAAGGACAACCATCAAGGTATAATTAGAAAAAATTATAAGTGGAAATTAATTACCGTCACAGCCCTCACTGATAGTAGCATTGTCGGCCTGGTCCCCACTACAATGATCAGGTTGCACGTGAGGATCATCTACATCTGGCTCTAAAACTGGGTTATTTGCCTCGTCGGTAGTGCTGCTCCCCTGATTCAAACAAAGTTTTTAGACATTAAATTTATGGACGAAAACAAACATATTGAAGGTTAATGTTTTACCTTATCAGGCATTCTGGATCTTGGGACCTGCCCCAAGCTTCTACGATGTTCAACTACGGCTTGATAGCCGAAATGGAAAGCGATATTTTTATCTTCCTCTGTAGTTTATGTTCCGAAGTCATCACCCTACATTACATATGATTGTGTATTTTTAATCATATTTGATAGGATTAAAAAAATGTTGGAAGGTGATACAATTAATTATAAGATGTTTAGCTACTTAATTACAATTCTTGCGGCTAATTTCAAGTAGCCGCCCTGGCCTAGCTTGTGATGGCCCTTTTTTCAATCCTAGCTTTGGTTGCCTTTGAGGTGTCAGGCAACCTAGCATCAAAAGATTGAAGTCAGATATGACATAGCACACTTTTATTTTAGACATAGAGAAAATTAAAGCTATTGAATTAAAGTTGTAATTTACCTTGTGGGTCCAATTGGCATTTTTCCTTCTTTCTTTTCCCTTTTCTCTTTTCCGTCATGGATGAGTGCTCTCCACTCACTCTCTGGAACTGTGAGAGGACGCTCATATCTAGGGTTAAATTGCAATTGCGTCCTATAGGTGTCCCTAGTATATTTCAAATATTTGCCGGCTACCCGAGCCACCGCTGTTCTGTCAAATGTGCCGACCCCAAAAAGGGCTTCTAGATAATCTAGAAGTTCTTTTTTTAGGTTGGAATTCTGGGAATTCCACCCTGTGCATATGGTTGGGCCAAAAATTACCAACGCATGGCTCTCCAGATACCTGTAGAACTCATTGTTTCCTACACAGAAAAAAAAAAATATTATCATTAATTTAAAAATAAAAATCGTGATAAATATGTTTTAGATAAAGTACATGAAATAGTTAAAATATTAAAATTTACCTGGGAGTTGTACATGCTTTATAGGGACACCTTCATTGTTCACCAACAACGTGCCGTTAATGGTCCCTGTGGAGCTGACACGTGTAGCTCCAGGAAACGCAATAATGTAGTTGGCCATATCAGCCTCATCATTGCCAACACGTTCAACGGTTGGCTGGGTGTCTGCTTGGGTAGGGTGTGTTTCTTGGCTGGCACCTAAAGGAGTAGAAGGTGTACGAGAGGGTTGCTAGGCAATCTCTTGCCCTTGTGTCCCACTACCACCAACACCGGGTTCAGCAAGTGCCAGAAAACACTACATACAAAAGAACTTTTTGTTAGTTTAGTCAATGTAAAAATTAAAAATCAAACTATCCCAATTCATCTCATGTAGAACAAAAAAAATATCCTTTTGACTTTTTATTATTACCTGATATGTTTCTAGCTGGTTCATAAGTTTTTGTCCTTTGGAGTGTAAAAACTCTGATAAACTTTATAAGTATATATTATTATTGATAAAATATGAGAGATGATTACAATGGGGAATCACCGAGGCTTTAAATATAGCCTCATAGTGTCCCTTGGTGAAGAGGCATGATCTTTGATCATGCCCTTTCACTTAATAAAACCTAAGATAACTATATCTAACTAATAATTAATAAAATATACACAACATTGCCCCTCTCTTAAAGATGCTTTGTCCTCAAAGCATACGTAACGATGGACAATGTTGACGAACGCCTGGGTTTCTTGAGCGGTGGGCTCTTGCTTCCCACATTTTAAAAAGATCGTGAAGCATCTTCTCGAGCTCCATTTGTTGGTGATGTGGATAGCGACAAGATTTGATATTGATAGGGTCGGGTCCTTTCTTGACTTCTATTGGATGTTCATGTTCCTTATTAGGAGGTATTTTTATTGGCAGGTCTTGGAATACTTTTTCGTGTTTCCTAACTATTCCTTGTTCTTCTGGTGATTTTTCGTGATTTCTCTTTAGATTTAGAGGTAAGTTACCAACAATTATCATTCGATGCAACTTCTCCTCATCATCAAATGCTTCATTCTTAACAACCATATCTGCTTCATCACCGAAGGCCTCAACAGCTTTTGGGACTGTATCAGTGGCTTTGGATGTGTTTGTCTCTTCACATTTTTCTTTCAATTCTGGTGATGAAACATTTTGTTGTTTATAAGCATCTATATTTTCATGGTCTCTTTCATTTTCAATGACTATGTCTGTAGTTGCATCTGTGATAACAGTTACGTTGAATTCTTTATGTGGCTCCTTCACCAACATTGTTTCTTTTTCTGACATTGAATTTTCATTTATATAAACATTCTCAATAACTTCTATTGCCTCATTACTATCTTCTTGATGATGCGGGGAATCAGTTTTTTCCTGATGCTCTTCTGAGTTCCCTGAATCTGCGGAATTGTTTTGTTTATTTTGTTCCATATTAGGAAATATTGGGGATTGTGTCTGACTTAACTTATCTATCTTATCATTTAGCTTATTGAAGAGTTCTGTCATCTTGTTCATTGCTTCATTATGCTTTTCTGTGGCGTCATGATGATTTAGCCACATTTGTCTTTCTATTCGATTTGTCGTATCATGAATCTTTTTGATGTCGTTGGAGTGCCCTGCAACTGTACCTTCAAGATCGACTAATCTTTTTCCGAATTCTTCGGAATTATTATTGATTTGTTTCTCAAGATCTCCCAATTTCTTCTGGAATTCAGCCATCGACATCGATGAAGACATTGAGCGTGTATGAGGTGGGGAATATTTTTCTGCCAGTTTCTTTTATTCTTTCTTTAAAATTAATTAATTAATTTTTTTTTTAACTATATAATTATTATATATATATATAATTTTTAATTAAAAATTATATAATTATTATATATATATAATTATTAAATGAGAATTATATAATATATAAATGAATTATATAATTATAATATATATATATATATATATATATATATATATATATCAATTGAACTATATAATATATATTTTATATAATTAAAAAAAATCGTTTTTAAAAATGTGCCCATTTCGTTTGAAAAGACACACTGTTTCTTATAGGGGAAACAAATCGATTTGTTTTAACATAACGATGCTCAGAAGAATTAAAACGTGGATCCTTACCAACCGTCACACACTGTTTCACGATTTTTTTTTTAAAACGTAAGTTTTTTTTGGCGGAGTGTGCAGAAAACGGCGGAATTGTGGGGACGGATGTCGACAGTGCGTGAGGGATGGCGGAAGGGTAGGGAAGGCAGAAGAGCAAATGGCTGCGGGTAAAGGAATGACGTGCAGGGTTGTACAGTCGGAGAGGTGTATGGGAGTGAGTCGAGCGGCGGTGTAGTGAGTGGGAGGGCACACAAGGTGAGTGCAGGCGATGGGGGTAGCGTGTGGAGTGATCGCAGTGATAAACGTATAGCAGTGAACCGTAAGGAAAACGATAGCAGCTTCACACCCAATTTAATTGTATATCTTATGACCCTGTAATCATATGACTGTGCAATCACAACAACCTGTAATTGTGGATGTACGACAGTATGGATTGGAACACGTACAAATTGCAGAATTTAAAATTCTGAAATGGCTGCTGAACAGTTCGGAAAGCAATTCTGCACTTGTTTAAAAAAAAATTTCTGAAATTTCCTTCGAAATTCCTTAACCTGATGATCACACAGATCTAGAAGAGCGATGGCTCTGATACCAATGGAGTGTAAAAACTCTGGTAAACTTGATAAATATATATATTATTGTTGATAAAATATGAGATATGAGATGATTACAATGGGGAATCACCGAGGCTTTAAATATAGCCTCATGGTGTCCCTTGGTGAAGAGGCATGATCTTTGATCATGCCCTTTCACTTAATAAAACCTAATATAACTATATCTAACTAATAATTAATAAAATATACATAACAATCCTCTCTTAATTTGGTGTTTGAGGCATGTCTATCAAGTATCAAATTCCGATACTTGCTTCTAGGTGCCCTTTTACATAACAAGATCTTTGGAGATAGGGATAGCTCTTCCTCAAAGAGGGAATCATCAGGCGTACCATGGCTAGGTGTCTGCATATTTGAACAAAATTAATATTATTTCAATTATATAAATAACTAAAATACCTAAAGATAGAGCAATGCTGGCACTTTACATGTTCTTCCGCTGGCCTCTTTCCGCGATCATCCCGTCTCGGGGTTGTTCCTGCACTGCTCTGATCAGTCTGCCACATTGCAATAAAATTATAAATGTAAAAACTTGAAAACAATATATAACTTGAAAACACAAAATGAAAACTGAAATAATTTCTAATAAGACACCGGAAGACAGAGTTAGAGTTTCAAATATGCCTTGCATTGAATTCAGTTCTGGAAACATGTCATTGCACATTAAGGCACCCAAACAAGAGACGAGTTGACAATGAAGACCTTATTGAATATATTGTTGGAGCAACTTCTAGTAAACTTGTTGTGAAGACCTTGAGGACATTTTTGGAACAACATTGTTGAAGCTGAAGGTATAGCATTGTTGGAGGCGATCTTGAAGGGCCTTGAAGTGAAGCTTTTGGAGAAACTATTGAAAAATCCTTAGAGAATTTAAGTAAGGCACTTTCTATCTTCCATCACCTTTTTCCTTTCAATATCCTTTAAACGATTTTGTTGATATTTAATGTTTGAAATCACATTATAATTCCTTGATTATATGTGTTTGGGGACTTTCCCTTTGAAATTACCCAAAAATACCCTGGCAATTTTATCTTCAAGATGCATGTCTGACCCTATTGTTCAATATTTTAATTGATAGTAGTAAACATAGAGAGTTAGGGGGCTCTTGTCATAGCCTTTGGTTGGGCCATTAGATCCCTAACATCTACTAGGGAGAACCCCCCTTGAGTTGGAGGAGAGCTAGCCCGAAGTGAAAAGAGGTTGGTGAGGTGACAATGGGACTATTGAATTACACATGGTATCACACTTTAGCTTTAGGACTCTATCTTGAGAAGTGCGAGATTTTGCTATATCGATTCTCAAATTGTTTACAACACTATTGTTAAGAACTAATAAGAAGTGATGTTGAGGGGTTTTTGGGTATAAGAAACAATACCATTTAAAAACTAGGGTTCTCAGTCCTTGGCATTCCTTCACCTGGGCCTAGGGGCACACTAGAATAATTTCACACTAAACGATGCAAACTTAAAAGTAACTTAACAGATCCATAAAGTAATAATAATCATAATTCCTAATTTCCTATTGTACGATATGAATAATATGATGAAAATTATTCAAACATGAAGCAATGAAGACATGCAATGTCTGAATTTCAAGATTGATGAACCAATACAAGAAGTTAGAAACTACAACTTTGATTCAATACTCTATGTCCTAACTCCAGGAAGGAATCTAGTTTGTAGTGTAGAACATGCATCGTGTATTATCAATTCTTTATTGACAACAACTAAAGGTCATCTACATCATCAATTCCTTCCCATTTTGTGTTTTTATGTTATATTCCTTATAAAAGTGTCAAATTTCTCTCAAAGTAAGCAACCACTGAATAAAATAAAAAATAGTTGAGATATGATTGAGAAATGGTCATTTATTTCTTGAAAGGATCTTCACAATTTCTTTGGTTGTTTTCATCTCAAGAAACAAGAAATGACCTAAGAAACTATCATGATGTAATATAAGAAACAACACGGTGCAATGGCCATTTTCAAAGCCAAATGATGTCCATTGAGGACATGGCCTTTATTTAGTTCCTGTTTCATAGGAGTTTCGGGTAGAAATGGAACTTTGTTGTACCATTTCCAGTAGTAAAAAGGGAAAACCTTCTTTTTCCATGGGAAATAATTTACCTTTCCTTTTTCAAGATAATCTAAATCACAAAAAATATGAACTATACTGCACACATTCCTGGATAATGTGAAAGTGGAAAAGGAATACCCTACACAAGTGATGCACACATGTACATTTGAACACTAATATATTTTTGTAGTTGAAATGCAATGCTTGTTTTCATTTAAATGTAGGGTTTTTAAAGTAGGGAGAAATAATGGCTACCAATTTAATAAGCGTTTCTTTGGGAAAAATTTAAATCTTGTATTTGGTGATGAAGATAATAGAGGGTATTGAATCTTGATTCTTGACATTGTGTTTAACTTGAATAACTCAAATGATTATAAATATCAGTGGATGAGTTCTTTTTTTCAAGTATGTCACTCAAAACTCTTATGTCAAATCATTGTATGATGGCTAGCATTTGCTTGTTTCCCTTTCTTCAGTTCAATGTAAAAAGTATATTAATATATTGGAGCACGAATGATAACTACAATTGTTTGCTCTGTAGTATATCCAGCCCCAAGATTATGAAAAGTTTTCTCAAGTGGAGCTATTGGTTATTGAAGAAGCAGCTGAAATTCCATTGCCTGTTGTAAAGGCTCTACTCGGGCCATATTTAGTGTTTTTGTGCTCTATTGTAAATGGGTAATAATTATAAATGAGCCAACCACAATCACAAATTTTGTAACCATTCAGTTTCCATGGATAGTGATGATGATATTAACCCTATATATCAGTGACCTATATCTATATGAGAATGATCTCAACATTGACCTTGATATGGTTGTATGGATGTGACCTTTGGTATGTCATCAGAAAATCCCCAAATATCAGAAAATCCCTAAATCTGGAGAACTAAAGCTCATCACTTCGATCTGGAGTACTACCCTTGTGATAAAGTTGATGAATTTCGATCTCCCATTCTCTAACACTTTGTACTTCACCTTCAATATAGATCAGACCAAGGGCAATTCATTACTGGGTGTTGAGATGGATGAGTTTGTCGAACTAAAATCCATAGCTTAAACTTCATGAAACTGGTGGAGTCAAATTCATGCAAGCACAAACACATCTTACACATCCTCTTTGAAACTCATTCGAAAGAAAGAACATTGGAAGACATCTAGAGAGAACCCTATAGCCTAACACAATCTAATGGAATTGACCAAAAAAACCCAAATAGAGTCAACCCTACTATAGGAGGAAGGGCCTGCAGTAAGGACTTACCATTTTGCAAGAGTTGAGGGCGAATGTTGTTCTGCAAGAGCTGAGGGCGAATGCTGAGGGCGAATGCTGTTCTGCAAGAGCTGAGGACGAACGCTGAGGGCGAATGTTGTTCTGCAAGAGCTGAGGGAAAATTCTGAGGGCGAATGCTGTTCTGCAAGAGCTCAGGGAAAATGCTGAGGGCGAATGAGGGCGAATGCTATTTTGCAAGAGCTCGCTGAGGGCGAATGCTGTTATGAAAGAGTGGAGGGTGAATGCGTGCGTGATATCATAGTTTTTAATAAAATCATTTTTATGCAGCGCGCATACAAGTGTCATATTTTTATGTCATGTGCATATAAGTGTCATTATAGCGATTTGTGAAAAAGCGTCATATTGAGATCAGATGCTCTCCAAACGTCGCGCAATTGCGACACACTTGCACATTTGGAGGCGCCCGTCGCAATAGCAACGCTTTGGGGCATGTGCCCAATTGTGACGTCTTCTCCAAACGTCGCAATTGCGACACTTTGTCTAAGTGTCGTTATTGCGACACTTTGTCTAAGTGTCGGTATTGCGACATCTTTCTCTAAACGTCTGTATAACGACGGTTATTTGGGGCAAGATTGAAAATTTTCGGGAAATTTCTGGCATAGTGTCACAATTGCGACATCTTCCTCCAAACGTCGCAATTGAGACACTTTTCTAAGTGTTGGTATTGCGACACTTTTCTATAAACGTCGGTATAGCGACGGTTTCGGGCGGGATGGAAAAAATTTGGGGAAATTTCCAACATTTGGTCAAAAGCGTCGGAACCAAGTGTCGAAATTTCCGCCAAATGTAGTAGTGAATGATTTTGTGTCCTTGTTACAATGCCATCTCCTCCTAGATGGTTCCCATACCAAATAAAAGCGTCTTTAAAAAAAATACATAACAATCCTAAGTCACAATTGAATTCAAGGATTCGATTACTTACATGGATAATATTAATATTTTAGGTATTATTTCAATTATAGTGCAAAGAGAGATAGATCTAGTGTGCAATTTCAAGAGATGATTTTATTGGGATTGTCTCTTCTAGTATTTCAAAAATGTTGCCCAAAAGTGATGTGTTATAGCATATAAAGAGACTTTGTGCTAGATGTCTAAATGATAGATACACGTGAAACCATAGCAAGAATAAGTTACACATAATTTTTTATGTTTATTATTTATTAATTAATAATATCATCACTTAACAAGTTAATGAATAAAGTAACTAAAATCTCTCTTTTTACTTTTAGTTTTCTATATTGCTTCATCATTTTAATTCACCATTGATTAAGATGACTATGATTCACACTCTATAGACAAGTGAGAATTGAATTCCATCGTTATTAAAACAAATGGTATTGCATGCTCCAAAATTTACAATTGATAAATTAATACTTCTTCCTTTTGATGTTCCGTCTCCAATATTTAGACATAAGTGGAGAGGTTATTGGACTATCATGGTAATGCCCATAGACATGCTAGGATCTTCGCACAAGGGCATGCCCAAAATTCTTGATTCACTTACCTTGGATTTCTTAGTTGATAATCTCTATAATATTTATAAGTACATGAATATTTTTATACTTTGTTAAAAGACACCTTAATTTTTGTTTAATAAATCAATATTATTTATATAACCTTAAATTTAGAAATAGTATTTTTTTCAACATTACATTAGAAAGATTGCACTTTATATACATGAAGTTTTTTTTTGTAGTTTGTTTTTTTGTTTAATAAATCAATATTATTTATATAACCTTAAATTTAGAAATAGTATTTTTTTCAACATTACATTAGAAAGATTGCACTTTATATTGAGCATTGATTTAGAATCACAACATGTATCTTCATAAGGATACATCCATGCCACCTATTATAAAAGTAAACTTTATCCGATATTGTATATGTGGATTAAATTTTGGACGTTAATTTTTAATTATGATGTTTTCTCAATGATGTTTTTCTTTTTCTTTTTTTGAAGAAAAAACTTCAATTGCGTTTTGTTAGAAAAAGTTCAGTTACATAGACTGTATGTATTGTATGTGCTTAGCCATGTCACATGACACATAAGACAATAAAAAACCAAAATAACAAGGGAAATCAACAACAAAAAAATAATATGTAAATCAGCCCCAAAGGTAAGAAAACATGATAAAAAAAACTTGTTCGCCATGGGCAGTCACCAAACCAAACAAAGGACATAAATCATAGTCTGAGCATAGTCCAAAAAACAACGAAAAGCAACCAAAGATTTATGTAGAAAAAAATATGTAACTTGCACAAGCTACGACATGCACATGTGGCCATGTTCCAGGACAACCCCCCAGAGGATTTTGGAGAAATGTATATATCCCTTGACGTACCTCTAGCTGAACTTTGAAATAATGTCTACAACAGTGTTGAAATATGGGAAGATGTGTGGTATCTGAACATTCTAGAAAGCTTGTATGAGATACGATATGTGTGTCATCGAGTTCCGGAGCATAGAAGAGTCGAAGAGTGTAGAGCTAGAAATATTTTCAATGATAGTTTTAGAGTTGCCATATATGCGAATGCAGTGTATATGTTTTCCCAGAGTGAACCATAGAAGTCCCCATTGAGCCATCAACTCAACCTTAGTGTTAGTGCCAAGTCCCTCTTATCAATGTAGCTTATAAACCAAATCCATTTCCAGTAGTAGAACAATACCACAACCACATTTTTGATCATGTGTCGTGCCATCAAAGTAACTAGTCAACCTTATGATAGGTGGAAAAAGGTTCCTAGGTGTCTTGAAAATGTCCGATGTGTTCCTAATATTCATGTGCTCCATCCATCCCATAATTTTTATGACCATATGGAAGACATTATGTTTCTAGCCCTAGAATATAACATGGTTTCGGGTCTTCCATATTTCCCATAGTACAAATGGAGGGATGAAAGTGAGATGTACCCCTCTTTCCATCCCCCATTTAAGACACATTTCAGTGGAAGTGAAATGTAGGGTAGAAAATCCAAAGGATTTGAGTACAACTGATCAAAATTTTGAAGCAAAAGAACAAGTGAAGAACAAATGTACCACATATTCATTATTAGAAAAACATACCGGGCATATACCAAGACACATGAGGCCTCTTTTGCATATGTTGTCCCATGCGAGGAGTTTTTTCTTCCAAGTGAGCCAGATGGAGCATATGATTTTGAGTGGGATCTTTAGTTTCTAGATGGAGAGGAACCAAGTGGAGGTGGAGACCCCTAGTTTGTTTTGCATTATATGATGATATGTTTCTGATACAACCACAAAAACTTTGGGCATAATACCACATCGGGAAATATAGTCTCCAACCTGTTGTCTACACAATCACGTATCTCTGAGTTCTTGAATGTAGTGATCCCATTCCAAAGCCCCGAAGTCCTACAAATTGATCTAAGAAGCCTATGACCATATGGGCATGCAATGGCCCAATTTTTGATGACCTTTTCAAGGTAAAACAAGCCTCTGTGATGTAGTGAGTTGGTAGTATATTCCATGGAGAGAAAACTGATATCTGTAACTCCAACAATATTGATCTTTCCAATAAGAAATAAATTCCCCTTACCAAAATTCCAAACCAAACATTGACGAAACCATGGTTTGACCTTATGAAAACTCGACCAGATGACAGATCCATATTTGGAGAAAATCTCCTGTTTGGCTATTCAGTATGAGATGTGGTGATTCTTAAGGTATTTAGCAATGATAATTTGGCTCCAGATACCGCCCCCAAAGAGGGCCCACAAAAATGACTTTATAAGAAGTGAGCTTCCAAAAACCCAGAGATCCAAGATCCTCCAACCATTCGAAAATTTTGGTCTAGCGATGTTCTCTGAGGCGGAAAGATGGAATTTGTTTTCTGCACCAGTGGCCGACCATAAAAAACGGGAAAGACAATATTAGATGAGATTACAAATTTTGACAGGCAGTGCAATCAAGTGAGACAAGTAGGTCGCAATTTGTTGTAGTACCGATTTTATCAGTGTAATTACCAGCAAGTGAGAGACAATGCGAATAACAACATTTTTTCTTCTCATAAAACTTAGAAATGAACCATGTCCAATTGACAAATATGTAGTAGGTAGGTTTGAGACAGAAACCCAGGTAGGAAAAACCACTATGTAAGGGAGCGATATTCATGTTAAATAGGTCTGCAATGTGTCTAATGACTAGAATGTCTCCGGAGGAGAAATATATGCAGGACTTGGGTCCATTTATATAGAGACCAGAAGCTGCCCCCATTTGCTGGAAAATATGAAATAGGGCTTCCTAATGTTCACTATTAACAAGACTGAAAAATATAATATTATCTAGGAAAAGTATGTGTGTTATGCATACCTGAGGGGCCATCCATAATCCCTGAAAATAATTTAGACTCCAGGCAGTGTTAATTTTCCTGCTGCAACCATCCATCCCCATTAAAAACAGCAGAGGGGATACGGAACAGCCTTACCAAATTCCTCAGTGCGCTTTGAAGAAGTTGGTGAGATAACCATTGACAAGGATGGAAATCCAAATATTTGTAACGCACACCATAATCCATTCTATATTTTCATACTCCAACCCAATATTGGTGAGGATGAGGCAAAGTAATCTCTAGTCCACAGTGTCATATTCCCTCCTTAAGTCGATCTTCATGACGACCGATTCCTTCTTCTTGGAGTGTATGGTGTGTACACATTCTTGTGCTATTGCAATTGCATCATGTATAGACCTACCAAAGAGTAAATCAAACTATTGATTTGTGATGTGAGGAGAGAGTACTCCTTTAACACATTCTCTAATGACTTTAGAAATTAGTTTGTACACAATATTGCATAGAGAGATGGGCTTGTACTCCGAGAAATAACTGGAGCAGACACTTTGGGAATTAGGGCAATAAAAATGTTGATGGATCCCGAAATGTATTTCCAAACCCTATATCCGTCCACTATGGCCTGAAGAAACTCCCCCATCAAGTTAAAAAAATGGATAAACAGTTCAATTGTCCAACCATCAGATCTAGGGTACTTGTCCTTTGTGAAGGGGCATAGTGCAAAATGAACTTCATCCAAAGAAACAATGTGATTCAAATGCATGTTTACATCCCGATCAAACATCACATGGAACTCCTAAACCAACCATAGCATATCTTACATGTTTATATCATCCCTTTCTTTAAACTTTTCCTCAAAATATCGAATCGCCTCCCTTCAGATATCCTCCTATGCATATTTGTGTGAGTCATCCATGCCATGGGTATTCCAAATGGCATTAGTGTTCCTCCTCTGATATGTGAATCTGTGGAAAAAATTAGTGTTCTGATCGCCCTCCTCAATTTAGATAGATTGACTCTTAAGCCTCTAGGTGTCCTCCTGGAATTTCAAGATCTGTTTTCTCCACAATTCCAGAGTTTTGAGTGTATCCAATCCCATATTCACAGTAGGGGCTTGTGGCTTGGAATGATAGATATCAATGTTGAAACATATATCCCGCGATTCCCTCCCAAACACATCTATATATGCATCGTTGGGTCTATGTATATTGGCTTACATTATTATATTGAAATTTAACTTAAAGCTAGAAATGTATTAGAATTGAAATTTAACATTTTAATTAAAATTTAACATATTTTATAAATATTTCTAATATATGTTAATACTATTTTTCACATAGTTATTAAAATATTAATATTGAACATTATATAAGATAACACATTAGAATTGATTTCCTAAATTTAATAGTTAAAAGAAGTTTGTTTTGATAGGACTCCTTGCAAATAAGATCCCAATAAATTTACTATGTCATTTACTATGTCTTTATAGTATTTTTTTTAAATATAAAGTAATTTTGACATTGTTATCACCAATTGATTTCTCAAAGCACTTATGTGATGACAATTACTGTCTCATAAAATATTTTTTATATCAATTTTTCATGATTTTTTAAATAAATAAAAAAATTTGATATATTTTTTAAATAGATTCTCATTTTCTTTTGCAGGTTTAGGCTCTTAAAAACCTAATAAATTTGTTTTGTTTCAATCTCTTGTGTTTTATCATTTTTTGTAATATTTTGGATCACATCATAGCTATATTTTTCTATAGGAGATATTTAATTATGTTATTCACATGAACTCTTACTCTTTAGATTCCATCCATGCATAATGAAACCAAATTTATATATATAAATATAACATGTATTAAAATATATAAATACATTTAAATTGAAAAGTATAATTAAAGTTAAGACTAGGAATTTGGCTTCTGTGATCCATAAAATGTGTATAAGAAATTTTTCGTGAAAATCACATGTAAGGAATATTTGTCGAAGTGAATCTAACCAAGTAGTGTGATTCATCATCGGGAGAAGATGAAATATCCTAATTAAAGAAACCTATTTAAATAGAATAGGACAATGAAACTCGAATACAAAACAGAATAAACTTTTTGTCAAATTTTATTAATTTTTAATTATAGTTATAAAATATTTTAATTTAATTATATTTGAATATAATTTAATATTAATAGTTTTTATATAATTTCTTATCAATACTTTTATAAAATAATTTAATATTATTTTTATCATAAAATACTAAATTATATGTTAATATATATATATATATATATATATATATATATATATATATATATATATATATATATATATATATATATATATATATATATATATATATATATATATATATATATATATATATATATATATATATATATATATATAATAGAAAATAAAATAAAATTAATAGAAAAGAATAATACTAATAATAATAATTGATTAAATAATTTAATATTACTAAATAGGTAATTTTCAAATTAAATCATAAAAAAAAAAAAAAATTGAACAGATCGGGAGAGAGGAATTAGGAACAAGAGAAAAAAGAACGACTAGAGGGAGAAAAAAGGGGAAGGAAGAAAAAAAAAAAGAAAAAGAAAAAGAAACTAAGAGTGAAGAGCAGGAATCCAGAATTTGCTAACACTCCACCCATCATCTCTGTTAAGGTTAACCTGCCTCTTTTCGATTTCCAAGGCTTCCCTCAACTTTCAGTGGTGGAAATGGTCAATCCTTGCAATAACCTCAGTATCTTCAATACAAATATGATGCTTTGTTTTTTCAGCATGCTCTGCTAAGGCAGAGGACCGAGATCTACCATGTCTAAGGTCAGCAACATGTTCATGAATTCTTTGATTAATTGATCGAACAATTTAGGTGCAACTGGTCGATCAATTAATAATAGAATTCATGAACATGTTGCTAACCTTAGACATGGTAGACCTTGGTAGATCTCGGTCCTCTGCCTTAGCAGAGTATGCTGAAAAACAAAGCATCATATTTATATTGAAGATACTGAGGTTATTGCAAGGATTGACCATTTTCACCCGCCGGGGTTGAGGGGAAACTGCGGAAATCAAGAATTGAGTTAACATGCCGAAGGTGATGGGGTGAGTATTAGCGCTATGTTGGATTCACACTACCCTTCCTCTTCCTTTTTTTTTTTCTTCCTTCCTTTTTTGCTACCCTCTTATTCTTATTCTCTTTTTCTCACGAATTCAGAATTTTTTTTTATGATTTAATTTGGAAATTACCAATTTAGCTAATATTAAAATTATTTAATCAATTATTATCATTATTATTCTTTTCTATTAATTTTATTTTATATATATATATATATATATAATTTAGTTTTATGATAAAAATAATATTAGTTTATTTTATAAAATTCTTGATACTAAATTATATAACATTATTAATATTAAATTATATTAAAATATAATTAAATTAAAATATTTAGAATTATAATTAAAAATTAATAAAATTATTAAAAAATTATTCAATTTCTTTATTCGAAGTCGGACAGATTGTCAAACCAGGAGGTAACTCCTCAAATCTAGAATGTGTATTAGCTGAAGAATGTACATGCTCTTATAGATGGGAGGTGAGGCTATTGGGATTCAGCTTCCAATGACTCTTGGCCTTCCTTATTTCCTAATATTAAATAAAATACAAAAATACAAATGCACACCCATCCATAGGATTAGGTGTCAACATTCCCCCCTTTAATCCGAAGGATGTTGGTGAGTCCAAGCATCGATCTGAACTTTTCAAACTTTTCTCTTCCAAGTGCTTTGGTGAAGATGTCAGCAGTTTGCTCATTTGTGGAACAATGATGTAGATGGATGGTTTTGGCCTGAACATGATGTCGAATTAGATGGTACTTTGTATTGATGTGCTTTGTTCGATCATGGAACTTTGGGTTCTTGGCCAACTTTATTTCAGAAGTGTTGTCGATCATGAGTGGTGTGGAATACATTTGTTTCATCTGCAAATCTTCCAGGATTTTCCGGAGCCACACAATTTCCTTTGTTACTTCCGCTGCTGCCACATATTCTGCCTCGATCGTGGAATCTGCTAGAACTCACTGTTTGCGTGATCTCCATGAGACAGCTCCTGATCCAAGACTCATGGTGTAACCTGTAGTAGACACCCCTATTTCTTTGTCGCCATCAAAGTCTGAATCAGAGTATCCGGCCAAGATGAAGTCGCCTACCTGTGTATATTTGAGTCCAAAGTCTTGAGTCCCCTTCAAGTACCTTAGTACTCTTTTTGCAGCAGACCAATGTCCTTCACAAGGTTTCTGCATGAACCTTGAGAGGATTCCAACAGCAAATGAGATGTCAGGTCTGGTGGTGGTCGGATAGATAAGACTTCCTACAAGCTGTCTATACTTATTTGCATCCTCAAATTCCTTCCCTTCAACAGATGTGAGCTTCAAGTTTTGTTCCATTGGAGTGCCTAAGGGTTTACAATCATCCATGCCAAATTTGTTCAAGAGATCTCCAATGTACTTCTTTTGAGAAAGAAATATGAATTTAGGATGTTGAATTACTTCAATACTCAAATAGTAATGAACATGACCCAAATCAGTCATTTCAAAACCTTTCTTCAACTCTTTCTTCATGGATGCAATATAGCTCTCATTGTTTCTTGTTATCAAAAGATCATCTACATATACCACAAGATATACAACTGTTTTTCCAACTTTCTTAACAAACAAAGTTGCATCATCAAGATCAAAGTGTTTGAAATCAAGTTTTAGAAGATGCTCGGTCAATTTCTCATACCAGGCTCGTGGTGCTTGCTTGAGGCCATACAAGGATTTCACAAGTTTGCAAACTTTGTGTTCTTGACCCTTTATCACAAATCCTTCTGGCTGGGACATATAAACTTTCTCCTTCACATCTCCATTCAAGAACGTTGTTTTTACATCCATCTGATGGACTTTCCATCCACTCTGAGCTGCTAAGGCAAAGAGAGTCCGGATGGTGGTCCATTTTGCTGTGGGAGCAAACGTTTCTTCATAATCAATTCCTTCCTTCTGTGCGAATCCTTTTGCCACAAGCCTGGCCTTGTGCTTGTCAAGTGAGCCGCCTGCTTTGTACTTGTTCTTGTAGACCCACTTACAGCCAATTGGTTTCGTTCCCAAAGGCGGATCAACCAGCTTCCAAGTGCCATTCTTTATCAAGGCATCATACTCCTTCTGCATCGCTTCTTTCCATTCATCATGAGAAGCGGCTTCTTTGAAGGAAGTTGGTTCATGATCTGTAGACAAGCTCAGTTCACAATTATAAGCAATATCCATATCAATAGGGGAATCCGAATTATCTACATCACCTTCGATTTCTTGAGTGGAACTTATTGTTCCTGTTTTTCCAACCTCATCAGGATGAACATCCTCCAGTGTCTTTGTCAGCCATTTGGGAGGACCTTTCTGAGATGGCCCAGGCTGGTCACTTGACTGAGTTGGGATTGATTCAAGATTCAATCTCCCAATTCTGTCAATCACATCATCCAATGTGTCATCCGTGGTGGTTTCTTCATGTGGGGGAGAGTGTGGTTCAGGAAATGATTCCACAGTTTGATTCAATATCGGAATCCCCCCTTCAAGGTGTGGAATCACATTATCAAATTCTTTGAAAGAATTTGCATGTGTGAATCTATCCAGGCGATCAAGTTGCTGCTCAACAACCTTGTCACTCTTGGATGATTCAAGAAATATGACATCTCTTGCTATCACAAACTTCTTATTTGCTTCATCATAGAGACGATATCCTTTGGAGGTATTGGAGTACCCCAAGAAGATACATTTTCTGCTTCTAGCACCAAGTTTGTTCCTTTGACCCTTGGGTATCAAGGCATAACAGGTGGACCCAAAGACCCCGAAATGCTTTACCGAAGGAATGTGGCCATGCCACATTTCAAAAGGAGTTTTGTTTCTAATTGAACTTGAAGGACACCTATTCTTTATGTAAACAGCACATAGAACTGCATCAGCCCAAAACATCAATTTTGCATTCTTGAAAAATAGCATGGAGCGGACCATATTTAAAATAGTTCTGATCATTCTTTCAGCTATACCATTCTATTGTGGATTATATGGCACAGTTGTTTGATGTTTGATTCCATGTTGACGAAGATAATTTTAAAATTCGTTTGAAGTGTATTCTTTTCCATTATCAGTACGTAGAGAGCCAATATGTGTTTGTGCATCATTTTCAATCCATGCATGAAAATTCTTGAAAGTTTGAAAAGCATCAGACTTATTCTTCAGTAAGTAAATCCAACACATTCTCGTGTAGTCATCAATAAATGTCATCATGTATTTGTTTCCATTTGCAGAAGCAATAGGCATAGGGCCACATAAATCTGAATGAACAAGTTCAAGTTTCCTATGTGCTCTTGAGTGTGAATCATGAAATGGCTGCTTGCTATGCTTTCCTAGAATACATGCATCACATTCCTTAGGTTTTCTAGGAATTGTAGGCAGTCCATCAACACCATTTTTCTTCAACAAACGAAGGTTTTCATAATTTAAGTGTCCAAATCTAGCATGCCATAAAAGACTTGATGGAAATGTACCTTCATCATGATATGAACTGAAAGCAAAGTTTTGAGCATGAGCAGATGAACCTTTCAGCTTCAAGAGTCTCCCTTCTTATATTCCCTCCATGACAAGTGAGTGATCTGATGCTGATCTGACCTCTGCCTTGCCATCAAACAAGTGAACTGAGTGTCCTTGCTGCCGGATTTCGATCAGGGACAGCAAGTTTCTCTTCAACTCCGGAAGGTATAGAACCTCATGTAGGATATGATCAGGAAGACCAGGCAGTTTAAGCCTGACTGTGCCAAGCCCTGATGGCTTGAGTTTGGATTTATCTGCGAAATATACTGCTCCATCAACCTTGTCAGTGAATTCTTCAAAAAAATCTTTTCTAAATGTCATGTGACATGTTGCTCCTTAATCTAGCAACCAATCATCTCTCCATGAAGTAAATGAAACATCAAAGAGGTTTTCAGTTACTCCATTGTTACAATGTGCTAGAACATAGTGAGCGGATTCATGTGCTTTACCTTTGTCTTTGTCATTGGTTTTACCTTTGTCTTGATTTCTGTGCTGCTCAATTTTGTTCCATGGTGTTCTGCATTTGGATGCATCATGTCCATCTCTATTGCACCGTGTGCAATGAAGATGGGATTTGTCAGCTTGTCTGCCCCCCCTTTCTGTGAAGTTCCTTCTTCCTCTTCCTCTTCTGCCACCTCTTCCTCTGAATGAATCTGGAGCATGATTCTTTTCTCTATGTGCCAAATATGCAGCCTCTTCGGAAGATGAAGGGACTGTCATCTTCCCAAAAGCTTTCTCTCTTTCTGCAAACTTATGCTCAAGTTTATCAAAGGTGATTTGTTCAAGGTTTCCACTTGCTTGCAAAGACTCAAGATAATGTGAGTAAGTCGGATATAATGCCTTAACATATGCTATGAGAGGTATGTCCATTTTTACACCAGTGTTTTGAATGTCATGCATTATAGATCTTATTTCTGAAGCTAAAGCAATGGGATCATCATTCTTCATTTCAAGACTGAACAGCTTAACCATCAATTGAACATTTTCTAATTCTGAGTGTGAGTCATAGAGTTCTTTTAGTTTCTTCAAGGCTTCAAAGTCATTTGAGAATGATGAAATATGGCGACTCACCTCTTCACTTACTGAAGCTGCAATCAAGGCATAGGCCTTGCAGTTCTTGTTTTCCCAGATGGCAAGCTCTTTGTCTGAAGTGGGCTTCTCTGGTGGATTTTCTGCTTGTCCTTCACAGATTCCTCTCCACGGCTCATTAAAAATGAGTGTGTGTTTAATCTTCCGAGACCATTCGAGATAGTTCTCTTTGCCAGAGAGAACTATCCCAACAATAGAGATGAGAGAATGCATTAGACTGCTGGAAAAATCTTCTGAAGAGGAAACAAATTCTGCTATAAAAACTTCAAACTCTTGAAATATTTCAAATAAAGGGGCAAAAAACTCTTGCTGGAAAAAAATTTCTGAGTTTAAAAACTCTTTCTGGAAACTAAATCTGCTCAGAAAACTTTGCTGGAGACTGAATTTAAAAAAAAAAACACTCTATGCTATAGACTGATTCTGCATAAAAAAAAATGTATTTTTTTTTTTGTGTTGGGAAAAAATGTATATAAAAGGATGATATGGAATGGTGAATGGGGCGTATGGGCAGTGATGCAATATGAGGGGCGGTGTATTAGAAGGTGGGGGGGGGGGGGCCGATATGAAATAGCAATTGGAAGGGTCGCAATGGAAGTATTATGGTATTATGAAAGCGTTGTATATAAAACGTAAGGTGGAGGCGTTTTATATAAAATGTGAATGGAGGTGTTTTATGGCAAACAGTGGTCGGATATATAACCAAAGGCGTTGTATATAAAACGTATTGTATATAACCAAAGGTATTGTATATAACCAAAGGCGTTGTATATATGTATTAACAACAATGCAATGCAATGACAATAATGCAATGCAGTAATGACGTTATAATACCACGCATATGACAGTGTTATAATACCACGCATATGACAGCGTTAAAACATATGACAGCGTTATAATACCACAGCGTTAAAACATATGACAGTGTTAAAACATATGACAGCGTTATAATACCACGCATATGTCAGCGTTAAAACATATCAACACCACCAGCGTTTCATATGACTGCGTTAAAACATGTCAATACAACACCACCAGCGTTTGTTGCGAAGGGCGTATTGAACATGGGAGGGCGGACAGCGCTTTATTGTATGAAATATCTCCCGAGTCTGGATGTATAACTGCTTGGAGTCACAAATTAAACCGGCGTTCAATCAGAACCGCGCGTTAATCGTTTGTGATGGAATGGTCCGATTAAACCGAGCGTTGGCGCGGTGCTGGGGAGGGAGGCAGAGATAAACGATCTGTGGTTTTATATAGACGACGTACATGAATATAGACGACGTATATGAAACGTTGTGATGTTTGTAGTGAAAAATCACGGAAATATATACAAGTTGCGGAGCGTATTGTGGAACAAGTCAAATGGAGGCTGGAAAGAGATGGAGGGCGCAGGGATGAGGGAGAGGGCGTAGGGAGAAAGTGAGGGAATGGAGTGAGGTAGGGAAATGAATGGGCGCCAGAATGGGTCGATAGGTATGGAGTGGGGAAAGGAGAATGAGGAGGCCCAAAAGGGCGTTACATAAAAAAAAATTGAACTTGAATCTGCAGAAGACAGTTGCAGGACTGCTGGACTGGCAGAGCCTGCAATTTGCAGATTGACAGAGCCTGCAAATGTCAGTGCTAAATAGGGAAAAAAAATGCAGAATAACAGTTTAGCAATTAGGAGCAGCAGAAAACAATTAATAAAATTGACTGAGCAAAGGGTAGGGAGTTACACCACAGGGCAGAAATGCCAAATGTGGGGTTGGCTCTGATACCATGTCAAACCAGGAGGTAACTCCTCAAAACTAGAATGTGTATTAGCTGAAGAATGTACATGCTTATATAGATGGGAGGTGAGGCTATTGGGATTCATCTCCCAATGACTCTTGGCCTTCCTTATTTCCTAATAATAAATAATATACAAAAATACATATGCACACCATCCATAGGATTAGGTGTCAGCAGTGGATTTTTCAATGGCTAGTTGGAGCTTTCCTTATCTATTTAAATAGGTTTCTTAATCAGATATCTCATCTTGTCCTAATGATGAACCACACTGGCTGATTTGAAACGCCTCGACAAATATTTCTTACATGTGATTTTCACTGAAAATTTCTTATACACAAAGGTTAAGACTATCAATTTAATTTCCATTTGATAACATGGCTATAATTTATGGATATGTTCCTCATTTGGTTATCTTGAAGACTCTCTAATCAAAACCATATTTTGACCAATAAGTTGACTTAAAGACTTATCCATAGGTTGGTTTATAAATTCCCAAATAATGTTTATGTCTACATGGTTTCATGTTCTAGTGGGTTTGGTTCTTCATGAATGGCAACGTTATCATCTAATTCCACATTATATCAATTATTCTCATTATTTTCTCATAATATCCATAGCTTTCTATCACATATCCTCTTCATCAAGTCATAGACTATCATATTTTTTTAAACATTTTACCACATTAGCTATTTCTAGCCTTTTATCACACATCCTCTTCATCAAGCCATAGAGTGTCATATTTTCTTAAATATTTTAGTGCATTATCCATCTTGAATGTAGGATTTTTAGATATTTTCTTATTTTTTCTAATATGGCAAGAATGGTTAATATTTTTGATATTTACGCCTTAAGGCGTCGTTATTTGAAAACAACTCCCCTAGTTACCAATGTGTCCATGTGTGAGCCATTGGATCAAATGTTAGACGATTGAAATGTTTTAGGCCATTAGATCCACAAGTAAATAGTTTTATATATGTTTTTTATAATGTTATTTTTTTCTTTTCTTTTCTAATAAGTATTAAGTATGATAGAAATGTTGTTATGTTATGTTTACCATTTTGACTTTGTCAAATTACACAAAAATAAAAATAAAAGTAAATTAAATCAAAAGAATGGCATAACGTAATGAACACTTTAATTAGGTCAAAATACAATAAAAAAATTTAAAAAAATCAAATAAAATAAAACAATAATAAACTATAAAAACCCATGGTATTGACCCATGGTATTCATGTGAAATGTATTTTATTTAAAGGGGGAAGTTAAGATAACTATTTAAGTTTTGGTGAATTTTAAGTTAAAATGATGTTATTAAAAATTTGTTAGATTTAAATAAAATTTATATCATAAAATTAAACTCCACATTAGCCAATTAAGTTAAATTAAAGGGATAAAAAACACTATTAAAAATGAAAATAACTATTTAAAATAAAAATAATAAAATAAAATAATAATAAAATATAAAAACAACCATGGTATTGACCCATGGTATTTATGTGGAATGTAGTTTATTTAAAGAGGAAATTAAGATAAGTATTTAGGTTTTAGTGTTTTTTAAGTTAAAACGATGTTATTAATAATTTGTTAAATTTAAATAAAATTTATATCATAAAATTAAACTCCACACGAGCCAATTAATTTAAATTAAATGGATAAAAAAACACTATTAAAAAGGAAAATAACTATTTATGTATATAAATATTACATTTTTGTGTCACGATAATAAAGTATGATAGAAATGTTGTTATGTCATGTTTAACATTTTGACTATGTCAAATTACACAAAAATAAAAATAAAAATAAATTAAATGAAAAGAATGACATAATATAATGAACACTTTAACTAGGTCAAAATACAATAAAAAAATAAAAATAATAAAATAAAATAATAATAAACTATAAAAACAGCCAGGGTATTGACCCATGGTATTCATGTGGAATGTAGTTTATTTAAATGAGGCAATTAAGATAACTATTTAAGTTTTGGTGACTTTTAAGAGAAAACGATGTTATTAAAAATTTGTTAGATTTAAATAAAATTTATATCATAAAATTAAACTCCACACAAGCCAATTAATTTAAATTAAATGGATAAAAAGCATTATTAAAAAGGAAAATAACTATATATGTATTAAAATATTACATTTTTGTGTCATGATGCTCTCCAACAAAGTATGATAGAAATG
Source organism: Pinus albicaulis (assembly GCA_034641835.2). Classification (NCBI taxonomy): domain Eukaryota; kingdom Viridiplantae; phylum Streptophyta; class Pinopsida; order Pinales; family Pinaceae; genus Pinus; species Pinus albicaulis. Next base: position 299,815,616 of record CM076583.1, on the reverse strand, counting down.
TTGTTATGTCATGTTTAACATTTTGACTATGTCAAATTACAAAAAAATAAAAATAAAAGTAAATTAAATAAAAAGAATGACATAATGTAACGAACATTTTAACTAGGTCAAAATACAATAAAAAAATAAAAATAATAAAATAAAATAATAATAAACTATAAAAACAGCCCATGGTATTGACCCATGGTATTCATGTGGAATGTAGTTTATTTACAAGGGGAAATTAAGATAACTATTTAGGTTTTGGTGACTTTTAAGTTAAAACAATGTTATTAAATTTTTTTTAGATTTAAATAAAATTTATGTCATAAAATTGAACTCCACAAAAACCAATTAATTTAAATTGCATGGATAAAAAACACTATAAAAAAGGAAAAAGGAAATTAAGATGGTCTAGATAAATTTTAACTGATCTAACAAGAGCCAAGAGGGATCAAATGTCTTGGTATGCAAACCTCTTTTAGAGTGAAAAGAGAATTGATCTCTCTCATAAACAATATCGATCTAAACTAATTATTTAATAAAATTATTTTTAAATGCTTATAACCATTATTCTTTTAAATTTTTGCTTAATAAAATGTATATTAGCAATAATGATGAATGTTCATAATTCTCATTTCTTAAATAACACTAAATTTACCTTTAATTAATTAATTGTAATAGTTTGTAAGTGCATATATACTCTTTTGGATTTTTTTTGTTAATGAATATCAAATTTCTTCCGTTCAAAAAAATATATACACATATCCTTGATGACCTAATTTTAGCTAAAAAAATCTTAAATTTTTTTTACTTTATAATCATAATCAATTTTCATATTATATGATGTCAAACTTACTCAAATTTTAAACAAAGTTTTTCACTACATAATTTTAAATTTTATAATTTTTTTTTTCAATTCAAAACAAAACTTACAAAAGAAAAAACCCATTCAGTCCTTACTGTAGATTATATTTTTACAAAATTGACACTATGTGATTAACAATAAAGTAAGTTGAGACAACCCCAAGGGGTTTTTTGTACAAGTTTTATCATAACCTTAATTCAACTTTATAACCTAATCCACAATCAAATAAAATGGCTACGGATTTCACAAGTTATTATTTTATAACTTGATCCACAATCAAAGAAAATGGCTAGTGATGTATTGACGTTGTCAGTTGAAATGGCTAGTGATGTATTGACGTTGTCAGTTGAAATGGTGGCCAGGGACACTAAAAATTTCAAAATAGATATATGTAATGGTATCCATATTGTCTACAAACCATCCAAATTTTTCATCTTATACAACAATTTCTAACAATAACCGCTCAATTTACTCTCCAATTTTTTAAACCCCAACCCATGCTAGGGAGATCATAGTGTGAATCAAATATTATTGTGATTTTTTTAAAGGGTTCATAAGAAAAACAAATAATGAGAAATTCAATCTTGTGGTATAATAATTGCTTTTTGAATCATTGTGACAAACAAAACATCACATTAGCTCACAAAATATGTGCACCATCACCAAATGTTTTGAAAAGGAAGCAAATGGGTCTTAAAGAGATAAAGAAGAATCTGATTATTAAAGACCAAGACAATGCTTAAGAAGAAGTAAAATACACCTATTAATTCACTTTGGATGCAATTCCAACAACAGATTTCAATAGTCTTTCATTTTATTATTGATTCAAAAGACTACAAAGGCAATAAAAAAATGTAGTATTGATCACATCACATTGGCTCATAGAATATATCTAATGCTATAAGGATATGATATGATAACAAAGTTTTGAATCATGATAACTAAGTGACAACCAAAACTAAGTTGTAGCCACAAAAAAAAATCACAACAACTCATAGAATATATCCAAGGTTGCAATGAATCACATACATAGTGATGGACCTCATGAGAATTTTAATGCACAAAAACACCACCCTAAAAATTCTATACTCTTGATCAATTTAGAATAACCTAAGATTTCTAGATTGGATGTCGAGGTGGGTGGTACACTAAGTGAGGATGCTTCTTAAAGGGTAAGGGAATTTAGATACTCTATCCTTCCACCAAATCTATAAAAAGTGAGACTTGTAGATTATAGTTTTAATAAATTGACACTATGTGATTAAGAATAAGTTACAAACATAAGTAATAAGAGGAATGTACACGATGGTCATGGTAATTAATGTTATTCTCTGTACTATTTTTATTTAGAATAGTTTTGTTTAAAATAGTAATTTGTATTTGTACTTTTTTAAATGAATATTGTTAAATGTGTAATTGAGTAAAATGTATTAAATTGATATTCTAATTTTTAATACATTTATTTCAAAAATTCAAAGTACGGTGAGTTTTGTTTTATTAAGCTTTACTCTAGATGTGTAGAGAATGAATCTATCGCAAGTCTCAAACAAGATTCTTCTTTCTCTTCTTATTCTAGCTTGCACCTTAACACTCCTCCTCTCCTCCTCCTTGCACAAATTTAAACTATGAGGCACAAGGTGGTTGTTGCATATAGGAAAATTTAGATATGATAAGAAAAATGTGATACTCTATTGTAATTTTCTCTACAAATGTGATGGAAAGTGTGCCCTAAATGTTGACAATTTCACGGTTAATGTAATATAAGCTACATCAAAATTTACATTGTTGTATATAATATCAAGAAATATATGCCCAATATCCAACACCATAGAGCAAGACATGTTCATCAATTCAACAGTTGCTTCTAAATCTCTCTAAGTGCTAGAGTTGTTTTCTTAATAAACTTGTTTGTTCTACTCTTGATGAAAGCCATCGTTGTTGCACATAAGAGAATTTAGCTCTCATAAGAAAAGTGTGATAATGTGTTATAATTTTCTCTACAAATTTGTTGGAGTTTTTTTCTCAATAAACTTGTTTTTACTGCTCTTAAGTGATGCAATCCATAGCTGTTTCATATAGGAGCATTTAGCTCTGATAAGAAAAGTGTGACACTATGTTCTAATTTTCTCTACAAATGTGTTGGAGTTTTTTTCGCAATAAATTTGTTTTTACTGCTCTTAAGTGATGAAATCCATTGTTGAGTCATATAGGAGCATTTATCTCTGATAAGAAAAGGGTGATACTGTGTTATAATTTTCTCTACAAATGTGATGGAAAGCCTGCCGTGAATTTTGGAAATTTCATTGTTAATGTAATATAAGCTAAATACAAATTCATTTTTTCTACACAAGATCAAGAAAGCTATGTTGAGTAACCAACACCAGAGAACAAGTGATGTTCGCCAATTACATAAATGCTACCGAACCTCTCTCGGTGTTGGAGTTATTTTCTCAATAGCCTTATTTTTACTTCTCTTGAAGTGATGAAAGCCACCTCTCCATACCTTTTTTACTATATTCACAAAGAAAAAAAGAAACCAATTTCATATCAGTGATACTGAAAAAACAAGAACATGGTAGACAACACGGAGATCACTGGTAAAGAACAATGTGATCTTTTGAATATTTTCAAAGATCATGAAGAAACTAATGCATAGTTGACTCAATAGGAAGTGATCAATATTAAATATGGAGGAACTGCACCAAAAATACCTTTGATTTTGAAGGTAGAAAATCACAATCTATTTCTTTATTCATGAGGCATTCATGTTGGCATGATTAGACAAGGTCTTTAACTTAACTTCAACTTAATTTTTTATTTTTAAAATAAATTAAAACACACACACACACACACACACACACACACATATTCTCTTCAGCTATATCTTATGAGTTTAGTATGTTTTCAATCAAGAAGAGGCTTCAAAGTTTAAGAACTATATCTTAGATCTGAGCACGTGATTCTATTAAAATTTATGGAAAAAAATCAATTTTTACAACTTGTATGTTTAAATATGTGATTTTGGAAGTGATGATGGCTTCTTTAGACACTTAATTAGAATTGTGAAAGAAATATGAGTATATCATTAAGGACTATGAATAGTTCGTGTAGCAATTGCATTACTTATAACATAATTTAATATCCTTTTTTGCTGATAGATACCACCTAATCCATGAAAAAATATAACCATGTTTGCAAAGATATATGCTAATCAATTTAGTTTTATGTTGATGTCAACAGGCATGAAGATGCTTCTAATTTTCAATGAAATAGTCTTCAAAATTTCCTAGCTCTATTTTAATTAAACATAAATGCATTGAAAACCATCTGATAGTATTTACTTCAGTTGTTTTATTTGGACGTGTTGCAAGCTGACATATTGTGCCAAGAAGTTTGCTATATCTTATCAGTTTAGTATTTTTTCAATCAAGAAGAGGCTTCTGAGTTTAAGAACTGAATCTTTCTGGTTGATATCTCTTATCATCAATATCTTTGAAACCTCCAGGACGTGCTTCCATGGATGAAAAATTTTCCTTTCATTCCTTCACAATTGCTCCTTATCTCCAACATCTTATTTCTTTTAGGCTACTCTTTCCTATTCTATTGCCTTCAGGCATTTCTTTTGCAACATGTGGTGCAATTGCTAGTTTATATATTTTGTAAAGTGTGATAACTATGATTTTGAATGTTGTCACTAGGTTTTAGGGAGACTCATAGAGACTACCGAGGCTCATAAAGTTTATTCCACCTCAACTATTCTTCATAAGGTTTGAAACTATAACTTCATTGGGACTAAATCTACATAAAATAATTGCTCTTAAAAACTTAATAAAAACTAAAACCCACCCAAATCAAGTAATATACATTTCATAATTTTTTCCTATTATTATTATTTAAAAAAATTAAATATTAATAAATTAAAATTTCTAAATAAGATTCAAAACCCTTTAAACCTTCCATTTCATAGACATCATACTATATATATTATTTGATTTCTCCACTTAATAACATAGTGATTTGGCATTTTCATTTTGTGAATATAAAATAAATTAATCTTTTTCCTTTATTGTGTAGATAAGTTAATATTAGCAAGTCTCTACTCATTCTTTTTCACTATTCCCAAAAATAATTTTAATTTCTCACTTTACATGAGAGAGAAATTTGATGGGAATAAGTAAAATTTAAGCTTTTGTGAAATGTATTAAAAATATTAAGTTTGAAAGAAAATTAATTAAATTATAAATTAATTAATAAATATTATAGAAATAAATAAAAATTATAATTTAAAAGATAATAATAATTAAAAGCATTTAAGATTATATTTTTAAATTTATTAAATTTTTTCAGAAATTAATATAAAAAAATATATATATTAAATATTTTTATTTTTATTATTATTATCATTATCCAATGTGATTTTATCTCATTTGGTTATCTTGAACTCTTTAATCAAAATCATTGATTTTTACCAATAAATTAACTTAAAGAATGATTAATTGGTTGGTTTATAAATTATCAAATAATGTTTATGTCTACATGGTCTCATGTTCTAGTGGGTCTGGTTCTTCACAGGTGGAAACATCATCATCTAATTCCACATCATATCAATTATTCTCATTAGTTTATCATAATATCCCTAGCCTTTTATCACACATCCTCTTCATCAAGCCACAAACTATCATATTTTCTAATAATACAAAAATAGTTAATATTTTATATTTTATATATTTTGTAAAGTGTGGTAATTTTGATTTTGAATGTTGTCACTAGGATTTAGGCAGATTTATAGAGTCTAGAGAGGTTGATAAAGTCTATTTGACTCTCAACACTTTTCCATAAGATTTGAAACTATAACTTCATTGGGACTAAATCTACACAAACTAATTGTTCTTAAAGCTTTAATAAAAACTAAAAAACACCCAAACCAAATAATATATATTTCATAATTTTTTACTATTATTATTATTTAAAAAAAAAATACTAATAAATTAAAATTTTCTTTAATATTTTAATCTCTAATTAATAACTTTACAAACTTTATATGAAAAATTCTTAAATATTTTCAAGATTAATAAGGTTCAAAACCCTTTAGAACTTCAATTTCATAGACATCATACTATATATTATTTGAATTCTCTATTTAATAACCTAGTGAATTGAAATTTTAATTTTGTGAATATAACTTAAACTAATTTTTTCCCTTAAATAAGTTAATATGAGCAAGTTTCTCTTCACTCTTTTTCACCATTCTAAAAAATAATTTTAATTTCTCACCTTATAAGAATTAATTAAAATATAAATTAATTAATTAATAGTATAAAAAATAAATAAAAAAATGTAATTTAAAAAATAATAATAATTAAAAGTATTTAAGATAAATTATATTTTATATATTTTTAAATTTATTAAAAAATTTATATATAAAAAATGTTATATATCAATTATTATTATTATTATTATTATCATCTAATGAGATTTTACTGCTAAGTTTATAAAGACATATAAATTCTATCTTTTTTATTTTGAATCTGTGACTTTTTAGGAGGATACACATGCTCTTAACCATTAGCCTTACTCAAGTTATACATCTGTATATTATTTAATATGTGTATAAATACATATAAAATAAAATTTATAAATTAATTCAAAAACATTTCACATAAACTATTTTCATGTTCATTTACATTAATATATATATAAACAACGTAGAGGAATAAGTAGAATTCTTTTGTTCACAAGATTATTTAATTTAAAATTGATTAAAGTGTAATGTTCAATTTGAATATTATCACGTGATTAGATAGAAGAATCCATCAAAATATGAAAAATTCACATACAATTAAAGAAACCATTTTTCATATAAGAATGGGTTAAATGGTTGGAAAAATCATATATTATGTTAAATTTAAATGTTTTTTACATAGATCATTAAATTTGACACTTTATGATTTAATTTTACAAATTAATGAATTTTACAAATTAATGAATTTTACAAGTAACAAGGTAGTAAATTTTACAAGCTGAAAACTTAATTTTTATGTAAAAATGAATTAAATTCATAAAATGTTAATGAAATTGGGAAAACTAAGAAAAATGGAAAAAAATATGATTAATATTTTGTTTAGTTATTTTTTTAAATGATAAGTTAAACTGCTTTATCTCATTTAAATTTGGTGAAAATATACAATGTTCACATTTTATATTCAATGTGAGTGTTTTTTATATGATTTCATGGAGTACAATATCAAAGTTGAAACTTGAAAATAATAAAATATGGAGTAGATTATCACTGGATCTTATAGGTTGGGCAATAAGTTGGTAGATATTACAAGTTGAGAAACCAGTTTCCAAATTTTATGTAAAGATAATTAAATTGGTAAATTATTAAATGAATTGTAAAGATGAAAAAAAATGGAGAAATTTGTCCATGTTTTAATAATAAATTAAATTACTTTATTGTTAAATTGATAAATTTAAATTTAATAAAAAATATATTCTTTATATTTTATGTTTAGTTTGATTATTTTTTATATAATTTGAAAAAAAAAAAAAAATTATTAAAATTTTCATGAAGTAAATCACTTAATCACTAATTTTACAAATTGAGAAACCATTTTTCATAACTAAGGCCTTTTATGGATTGTTTCTTATTACACCTAAGCCATTGTTATTTTGTTATATTATGTTTTTATAGATGGTTTCTCCATTGTTATGTTATTATATTGTGTTTTTATGAATTGTTTCTTATTACACCCAAACCATTCTTATGTTGCTCTATTGTGTTGTTGTAGTATAACTACATTCAATTGACTCTTGTATAAGCCAAAAGATGAATGGGTTATCTCAATCCATTGGATTGGATTGAATTTTGGTTTTGGATTCATTGCTTACCTATATATATATATATAGCCCGGTGGAAGGTACATCTTTTGTTTCGATATGAAAAGGTCCACCTATATCTCCATAGATGAGAGCTACGTTATGTTTTTCAACGGGGTGTGTAGACACCTATATGAGAAACTAGGAAGCTACGTTATGTTTTTAACTAGGTCATGTTTTTCAACGGGGTGTGTAGACACCTATATGAGAAACTAGGTCTAATTGGACTAGAGAAAAATTCCAACTACAATGAAAAAGAAACATGAAATGCAGAGTCAACTTATGGTGGGAGACAACTTACATCTGGTTGAAAAACATGGCCAGACAAATTACATCCGGTTGAAAATCATGGCAATATCTAAGCATCAACCTATATCCAAACTTTTATGATTATCAAATTCAAATATTCATGATCTGGGAAGATATTAAGATCAAGTTCAGTCTCAGACTTACAGATTAATTTATTTATCACACGGTTTGTGAACTTTGTTAATTTAGATTTGCAATATTGTGAACTTTGTTATTTAAATCTTTGTCGCAAACAATTAGATCGAGGTTTAAGAGTTATGTGTACAGAATGTCAACGGTCAAATAGAAATTTGTTATTTTTAACCCTAGCTACGTCACATCATTTTCGCCCTCTGATTCGAATTCAATTTTACTGCTCTCTTTTCGTGATGTGAACATGTAATCAGATCTATAACCTTTCAGTATACTTGCTTGGCCTTCTGTCACTTAGAATCTATTGTCAGCTGTATATATCAAATCTCTGCTGTATAAAATTGTGCAGTGGGCAGCAGGAATTAACAGAGCCGAGTGCAATATAAAAACTACATGAAAGGATGAGTAAAAGGTATATTGATTGGGGGCAGTTTGATACGAAATGTGGGGTACCTTTGGTTTTTACAAAGCTAGCTTCATTTAATTTCTTTGTTGGGTTGTTGAGGGGCTATGCCTCAGAATTTTCAGACTGATGTAATGTCTTCCACTCTCCTGAAGCACAGGAGATGGTGATGGAATTGACTATTTAACACCAACATTTGGGTCATTGCCACCTAACATATTCGTTTTACTTAAAATTTTTGATTTATCAGTTTTCAGGTTACAAGGTTTTCATTTAATTTTGGATAACGTTGTCTTGTACAATACAAGACAATATCTTTATATTGATTATAGATTTTGGAAATTTCTCAAAGCCCTAAAGAGATGAAGTAATTATTTGATTTGGAAATTTTATTTGATTTTGGAATATTTCGAATTCGAAGTAGATGAAAAAATCAATTTATTTGATTTTTATGAAATTTCTATGATATTTCAAAATCTGTAATTATTCAAATTTTAAAACTTAATTTAATTTAAACTTGAAATCTGCACAATTAAGAATACAGAAAATTTTGGGTGTACATATTAATTCATTTTGTATAACTGCTTTAAAATTGTAATTTTTTTTGGTTAGCTTTTATCAAATACCTCTCTATCTCTCCATTGTGAAAATATATAATATATTTTAAATATTTTAAATAAATATAGAAAAAATTGAAATTGGTGTTTGAAGTATCCTAATAGCCGAACAATATGCTTTGGATTATATATATATATATATTACAAAAATATACCAAGTAATATAGCGTATAATCAATATTTATCCAAAACTATATCATGTTGTCGTCTTCCCTGGTGGTGTACTCCTCATATCAGTTGGAGCCCTGTACAGTCTCTTCTGCGTTTTGTATATCAAAGATTGGAGTAAACTAACCCGTGATCTGTTAACTCTCCATAGTTTGATGAACATGTAATTGCCCCATAAATTTTTCGCTGAATATGACTTACTATAGACTTGACCGAGAACGTGATGGTAGTTTGATTTTGTAAGCACAAGGTTTTTCAATGGTTGTTAGACAATATGGTATTTCGATAAGGGAAGAACAAGGTTTTTCAATGGTTGTTAGACAATATGGATCGGGAAAATATTTATTATATATATGATTGGTGTCTGTTGAAAATATTGTCTGTTGAAAATATTTTCATACTAAAGAAATTAGATATTCTTATTTTTTTTCCAAAGTATATTTTATTTTCTCTTTTCAGAAAGAAAAACAATAACTTTTCTATTAAAAAATTGTTTATATTTACATGGTAAGTCAGTATATACTTCTTGTCTTTTAAAATTGCTGAACATTTTTTTGTATTCCACATAAGTATAAAACTATCCTATTTAATGATGTACCGCTATATCTAAAAGCATGAATACATAATCAGAATTATGTTTTGTCGTTTATACTTTGTTTTCTAATATTTTGAGTATTAGCATATACATATAATAATACCACATCTAAAAATGAAATTTAGTTATCTCTGAGTTTATGAAGTATGCCATTGCAAAAAACAGAGAAAAAGGTCACTTCACGATGAACGTTGCACCCTTGTTTGGATAAGCCATTCACTACAATGTTCTACTCCCTATAAATATGTTCAAAAGTCAGGTCTTGAAAAACATCAATCAACATATTAATACATTTCATCCAATTTATAAGTATGGGAGGTGCAAAATTTGTTCTCATGAGCACAAAGTCAATGAACACTTTAGAGTTTCCATAAACAACTATGTGGTCCATGGACAACCATCTAGCACAATAAAGTACCCCCCATAATGTGATGATTTCAGACTTATCATTTGATCCTGTCTCATCATTCCAAGAGAAGAGAAATGATGATATGCACCTCATTCAATGACTATGTAAACCTCACATCCACATAATTTATTATGAGCTGCCCCATTAAAGGAACCTACAAGATATTTCTCCCAAATATCCACAAATTTAGTATGCCTTAGATTTTCCTTCTCCAAAATTGGTCCAATTTTGTTGAAATAGACCACAATCTTCATACAGGAATTTTTATCTCTTAAGAAAATACCTCAGAAATCATTTTATTTCGACACCTTAAAATGCCCTAAAATATGTAAAAGGGAGAGTATAAAAGACCTTATCGCTCATGAACCATTCTAAGAATCAAGCCTCCAAAGCAATATGGTTCCAATTAGCAAAAATTTGAAGAATGCTCAAAATAGCATACCAAATTGAAGATGCAAACGAACATTCTAGAAATAGGTGAATGATGCCCTCCTGCTCCTCATTACACATGGCACATCTCGTAGGTCCAATGTATCCTCTCTTGCATAAATTTTCCCATGTAAGAATTGTATTATGCCAAGTCAACCATCTAAAAACTTTGAGCTCGAGGGGGAGATTCCACTTCCATATTTTTTGAAACCAACAACGATCCCCAATGATATTTTGTGCAGGTGAGATATAATTGTATGCTTCCTTAACCAAGATCTCTCCATCTATTGAAAACCATCCCATGATAAAATATCTTCACACTCTGTCAAAGTAATACCTACTAGTGTTAAGTTTTGAATGTACTTTTCCCATGTCTCAGTCATGCTGCCAATTAATCCCAAATCCCGAGCATGAATTTAGGATAAAGACACTATGAAGGGATCTTATGATATATAAATCTTATTCAAGTAATAGATTCCTTTATTATGTAAATACCTAATAATTTAAATCGTAGTGTGTATTCCCCTATGGAACCTTTCATTGAATCCATGTTAATCTCCACCTTTGTGCCATGACGAATATCCCATATCATGTTCCCTATCAACAAATGCTTTAGTTTCATCAAATTGTTCCATATATATGAATTTGAGTTAGGAGCCCGCACCCCTATTTTTATCCACTCCACGATAGTTTATTTTTTGATATATTTTTTTTTGATAATTGTCTACCATATTCCATTACCAAATAAGGCTCACCCTAAACTCTTTACTAGTAATTCCAAAGAAAAATGTTCTATATTTTTTATCCCCCATCCCGTGTCTTACTTCCTCTTAGATAACTCCTCCATTCACACAATATGAAACTTTTTAACATCCCCCGTACCTCTCTAGATAAATCTAACAAAATATGTTTTTATGTGTCTAATTATATCCTTGAGAAACAAGTATAGGTGTATCCAATATGTTTTTATGTGTCTAATTATATCCTTGAGAAACAAGTATAGGTGTAAAATTGATTGGATGATTATCAATATGCCACCCATAGACAAACATTTATGAGACCAAATAGATAGTCTCTTCTCAAATATATCAAGGATCCACTCCTAGTCTTTTATACCATAATTGTTTGGATTTATAATGAAAGCAAGGTACTTGAAGGCCCTGTCCATAGTTGTAATCGAGATCGCAAATATATTAGCAATCTCCATTTTTTATTCCTCATCTTGCGCTTCTGTAATCAATATAGATTTGGAATTTCTCATATAGAGACTAAAGGCATTACTAAAATAGCTAATAACCTGATAGATAATATTCCATTCATAGAGATATACTTCCCCTATGAGAAGAACATCATCAACAAAAAAAATACATGTGATAGATATTTTCTTGGTGAGTTTGCAACCACTAATTAAACCACCATAATTGTACCTCTGAAATCCTTCTATTCATACCATCAATGACCAAAGGAATAAAAGGGGGGAAAGTGAATAACCTTGCCTTAAACCTCTTGAAGCCTGTAAGAAAGTGGAAGGAACCCCATTTATTAATATTGAAAAATTAACTAATGTGATGCAATCCATGATCCAATTCACCACATGTACAAGGAGACAAATCTAGTGTAAAATAATCCTTAAAAATCCAAATATACACAGTTAGGCTTTAGCCAAATATAGATAATTTTTGTAAAATAAAATAAATTAATACTCCCCCTTCTCTCCTACAGCATCGTCTTTGAACGACGAGTAGCTCTCAAGAAATCACTTATGGAGGATCATGGTGGGCAGATGCACCCCCCACCCCCCGTTGGTGGCTCCTCTGCTAGCAAAGACCCAACAGGCCCTGACTCTGCCCCTCATAACAACAAATCAGAGCGTTTTGACCCTGTAGGAACTCCAGAAACCCTGACAGAAGAGAAAAAAGACAAAAACGGGCAGAGGAAAGCATCGTCATCTACATGCATTCATATCTCAACTAAAAAACCCAAGATCTATCCATCCGCGCCACGCATCAATAGAAAAATGCAGTACATGAAGGACCATGCACTCATTGGAAAATTCATTGGCTTTTGGCTCATGGAGAAAGCCCTCTTGGGCTAGATCGCCTCAAAATGGAAGCCCAAAGGGCATATCTCTCTCCAGCTAGGCCCAAAAGGATTCTTTAACATCATATTTACATGCCTAGAGGATAAAAACTGAATCATGGATGGAGGACCATATTTCTTCAACTATGTTGGCCTCTTCCTTAGGTACTAGTTGGAAGGATTCAACCCGGACAAAGAGGACTTCAACTAGGCTCCAGTCTGGATCAGATTGTATTCACTCCCTAAATATTACTAGGATGAACTATCCCTCAAATACATTAGCAATCACCTCGGAGAATTCATCAAAATAGCCGAAGAAACCAAGCTCAAACGCTACACAGCTTATGCCAGGATCTGCGTATACATGCTCTTAGTAAAATCCCTCCTAGATTTGGCAAGTCTATTCCATGACGATTATGAATGGGTCCAAACTATTGATTATGAACATGTGCCTTTTCGATGTCGTAAATGTCATGAGCACGGACACCTCTTTCGAGATTTCCCTCTCAATCAACCTCTGAAACCCTGCCCAGCCTCAGATACCATAGTTCCTGAAGGCTTCACCAAGATCACTAATCACAAAATACATGCTAGGAAATCCACCTCAGCTCCTAAGGCCTCACACCCTGCCACCAGTAACAGTTTTGAAATTCTTGCTAACCAAGCCTCCATGGAAGGTCCCTCTTCAAACCCCTCTGAGAAAACCTTACAGACCATAAATCCCATTCCAAATTCCAATCAGTCCCAATCTGCACCCCAACATCCTTCTACCTTCCCCCCTAAAGTTAACCAGACCTAGGATCTGCAAGGAAATAAAACCAGAAAAGGGAAGAAGGTTGAACATAAGCAACCATCTGCCATGGAGGAAGAACCGGAAAGCATTGACTTCGGCGAGCTTGATATCTTAGGCTTAGAGGCAGCATGTAAAATTTGAGAATATCACACGATCCCCTCTCAGAAGATTCAATGCCTTGAGGAAGTCCTCACCAGAGCCCAGCAAATTCCAACTCTTGGCATCTAGGGAGGCACCATGCTAGACACAAAAAAGATCATACAGGATTCCTGGAAAAAGAGGGAGATGCACATATCTACAACGCCTTATTCTGCTCAGAGGCCAACTCGTTTATGATATCCCAAGCTAACCATGTTTTATATTGTTTTTCCACAGAGTTCTTAATGAAGCTCATATCATGGAACATTCGAGGGCTCAACAGCCCTTCAAAGAAGCAACTAATCAAGAACATAATTGCGCAAGAAAAACCAACTATTTTCTTTATGTAAGAAACCAAATTCCCCAGCACTACCCTGAACTCCATCATATCCTGATTATGGCCTGGTTGCAGCACAATTACTGTTGAAGCTATTGGGGCCTCAGGAGGTCTAGAAATTTGTTGGAATCCTCTCCTTATTACCCTAACTAACCTCCATGTCTCTCACAACTTCATTCAAGCCTCTTTCCATCTGATTGGTACTAACATTCATGGCCATCTCACCAATGTATATTTCCCCCAACCCATAGCCCAAAAAATTGATATATTGAACTTTTTAGAGCATCTCAACTACCATCGCACTCACCCCCTGCGGGTTCTAGGAGGTGATTTCAACATGATCACCAATTTGGAGGAGAAAAGAGGAGGGTGCATCAAGCTCGAGGCTCAAAACCATAGCTTCAAATAATTCATATAGAAAAACCATCTGATTGACCTCTAGACTTCCAATAGAATCCATACCTGGAACAATTGCAGAGGAGGATCTCATCAAATTGCTTCACTTCTTGAAATATTCCTCATCTCGAACAACTCCATCCATCTCGGAGGTGACATCATCTCCACCATCCTTCCAGAACCAGGCTCCGATCACTGGCCCATTCAGCTACAATGGTTTCACCCAGGACTAGCAAGAACAATCCTTTTCGATTTGAGCGATTCGGCTCACTCATCCTGGCTTCAAGGAAATGGTCACAACTTGGTGGAGCATTATTACCCCATCGGAAGGGCTCCAAAATGTTCCCGATTCTACCAAAAATTGAAGACTTTCAAAAATCGCCCGACGATGGAATCACTCCTCATTTGGCAATATCTTAAAATGCCGGAAAGGATCTTGAAAACCAAATGTCGGATCTTCAACAAAATTTCTCACATCTGCGGATGTGGTGCTCCGGGAACAAGAACTAATAGGCCACTTGGAAGATTGAAAGGTTACGGGAATAAATCCTCTAGAAATAAAAAATCCAAAATTCGATGGCTCGAAAGAAGGAGAAAAAAGACAAAATTTTCCACTGCCCCACTATCCAACGTCTAATGCTCAACCACATCATAGTCCTAAAAAATGAAGAGAGAGACAAGCTCGAGGCACACCCTAACATTGGATAAGAACTATTAAACTAATTCAAGGATGCACTCGAGAATCCCAATATAGAGTTTCAACCTATCAACAAAATTACTCGGCATATCCCTAGAATCATCATGGAGGACCATAATCAAATGTTGTTGAAACTTTGTCATCTTGCAAGAAGTGGATCGGTGATGTCACAACTCAAATATGGGAAGGCCCCTAGTGGGATGAGTTTACCTCAAATTCTTTCACTTATTTTGGGAGAAATCAAGTATGAAGTCTAGGATATGGTTGAGGAATCTAAGAAGTATCTTTGGATCATCGCCCTCAACCTTCCTAACTCTAGTAGAAGAGGATCAATCATCTACCCCAACAATCAGACCATAGCCCTGCAATGTAATTAACAAACTCATTTCCAAAGTGACCTTAACAAAGCTCAAATCCTTCATAACAAATGAGATATGTGGATGGTTGGAAAATTTTGGATGAAATAATCCTCACACATGAAGTCATTCACTCGCTGAAAACTAAAAAAAAATCCAGGTATGCTCCTCAAAATAGATCTCTCCAAAGAATTTGATAAGCTAAGTTGGGATTATATCAAACACATGCTCCAGGAATTTGGATTTAGCCCTACTTGGATTAGATGGATCATGAGCTTGATCTCTTCCCCCTTCTTCTCCATTCTTGTCAATGGCTCTCCGTCGCCCCCCTTCTCTCCCTCTAGAGGTATCCATCAAGGTGACCCCCTCTCACCCTTCCTGTTTTTCCTCATGGAGGAAGGCTTGGGGCACCTCATCTACCATGCCATCATCTCTCAGCTCCTCAAGGACCTATCCATTCACAACAACCCCCACCCCCGCCTCTCCCATCAACAATTCATGGATGACAACATGCTAATTAGTCATCCTTGAGTCCAAGAAGACTAATATTTCAAATATTTTCTATATTTCTTCTCTGAGGGGTCTAGAACCACCATCAATGCTGATAAATCATATCTCTTATTATTTAATACCCCAGGTATCACTCAGCGCAACATAGCTAGGATCCTTGGCTTCTCCATTGCCTCTCTTCCCTCCAAATACCTTGGCGCTCCGCTCATAGATTCTCCCATCAAGCACTCCTCTTGGAAGGAACCTCTGGACAAGCTCGAAGCTAGACTCTCTTACTGGACCCACAGATATCTTAATATTGATAGCTATCTTGTTTTGATCAAATCAGTTCTCTAATTTATGCCCCTGTATCTCTTCTTTATGTTAGCCACCCCTAAATGGGTTTTCAAATCTATCTGAAACTTACAATGCAATTTGCTATGAGGAAATAATAAAGACAATAAAAAATGGGCCCAATTTAAGTGGTCCGAGGTCTATACACCCAAACTCTCATGGGGCATGGGGCTTCGGGATCATGGCCACAGTAATGCCATCATGGGAGCACGCATATGGCAGAATTAGGTTTCCAAACCTAGCACTTTGTGGGCTCGGCTTTGGGCATCCAAATACGCTGTAAACTAGCCTCAAGAAGAACTCATTAGATACAATTCAGATGATATGGGTTCCCAAATTTGGAAAGCAGCCAAACAACATAAATCTATCATCCAATCCCATAGTTTCTGGGAAATTCAATCAAGTTCTCAAGCTCGCTTTTGGGAGGATTCTTGGCAACAACAACTAAATATGGCTACTCTGTTTCAAAAACCCAGATGTCAAACCATTACATAGAGTATGGAAAACAATCAAGTCAAACATTTCTGGACCTTACCACTCATCAATGCCTTCCATCAATGGCTTCCTACTACTTATCGGCAGGAAAATTAGTACGGGGAACCCAATGATGACATTGACAAGTACCTAAGTAAGAGGAAAATCCTATGCACACAAGGAGTAGACATTCTTAGGTGGGGATACACCACCTACAAAAATACTTTCACCACTAAGGAGGCTGACACTGGCTTCTACCCAAGTGACCGACCACCCTGACCGTAATTTTGTCAAGGCACCGAACCCCAGGATATGTCCAAGGTATCCACGCTTCATATTTTTAAAACGCTGTGATCCTAACCCCCGGATAATCTTCTCAAAAAGGACGCATGTGCCCCCAGGCTGCCCGAAATGTCAAAATCAAGAGGGAAACCATAAATCATCTCAAGTGACTGGCATCACCGCAGTTTCTCTGGGGGCTGTAGTAGCCACTTTCATCTAACCGGCTGTGAAAGAGGGATGTCATCAACTCTATCCGCCTGGTATAAATTCCTTCACAGCAATCTCCTTAATTTCTGGTGATTCTCCTCCTAGGTTCCTCTTGGTGTATTATTCGGAAAGAGAGAAACAATATATATTATGAAAGATAAAGAAGTTGCAAAGAGATCGCTATGGACTAATCTATGCAACACCCAAAAGAGACCTCGGGCCTATGGAAGATTGGAAGGAAAAAAATCTCCCATCTCGCCCCTCGCAGCGTATCATAGCCAACCGGAATCTCTCAATCCTCACTTTGCAGATCTCCTCATCTGAATCGGGGACCAATGAATTTCCTGGATCTTAAGCCTCCCCCATTGAGAAAGTTATTCAAACTCAACTTCTTATGGATCCTCCAAAGGAAATCTAGGTGAAGCAAAGTTTGTATGATTTTAGAAAATACGTATGATCCTTTGCTCATTTATTTAGATCCAGCTGATGGACATCAACAACCTAGTAGAACTGGAAGGTCTTCAGTCACCAGGGTTTGCCATGAGAAACAAATTCTTCCTTCTTAGAATTTAGAAGGGGACTCAATCATAATGTTCACCTCTTCAACTTATTCATGTATCCTATACCTATACATCTTCAAAGAGATAGAGATTAGTTGCTCTGATGGGATCACCCTTGTAACATCTGATAAAGCCATCTTCATCTAAGCATGTTCAGCAAATCACCAATGTTGTATAAATTCCCATAACAAAGAGTGGACTATATGCCTCTCTCCTACAGACTTCAAATTGTCGATGATGGGGTCCTTCACACAATGCGCATGCACCTGGCCGAAGTCAAAGATATCAACTTCGGATGCATGTGGACTGCAATGTGATGTTGGCTCGACACCAGCTCTCCACTGCCGTCATCATTGTCCCTCTAATAAGGTGAAAGATCGCCTAAAGCGTGAGACCAGCTGTTTTCAAGGCTCCAAAATTTCTGGGTCGCGAGGAAACTACTCAAAATAGAAAAGGATAGATATCAACGCTTCTAGAAATAAGCCAGCCTTTGAGGGGTAACCTAACACATTACATGAATGCACAATTTTTTGATAGAGCAAATTATAAAACCTCCTTTCATATATAGAATGTATAATGTACACACTTATGTGAGTCAATAATGTAATCCCAATCGACCTAACAATAATAATTTAAGGGCACAATAATAAGAATATAAGTTACAGGGTACAATGATAATAATATATTTACACTAACAACAATAAGGACTATAATGGCAATATAGGAACCTAACATGTCCCTTCTTCCGTGCGTTGTCCTCAACGCTTGAGTAGCTCGGGTACTTCAGATACAATTCTCATCCATGGGGTTACAGAAGCAACAGATAATAATAAGGGGTTTACACTAACAACAATAAGGACTATACTAGTAATATAGGAACCTAACATGTCCTCTCTTCAAAAAAGTGTTGTCTCACACTTGCAGCTCGTACTTCAGATAAATTCTCATCTCTCCCATGGAATCTTCGGGTAAGTTCTTCCACTTCGATGAGATACTCAAATTGATCACTCGTATTTGCCGCTTCAAGTTGACCGCCTTTTTGTGTTCCCATACATTTTTACTTCCTCATCAAGTTTTTGCAATATTGTTTGAACTGAATATTTTCACCTATAACCTTCTATACGAAACATGGAAACTGGATACACCAGAAGAAGTTGGTGAAGTCTAATTGAAAGTGCTATAGGCACCAATCTTTGTAACACCTTGTATAACGATAGCATTAAGTATAATTTATTATCCTTCTTAGCTTGTTTGAGGGACATTTGTTTGTATATTGGTAAATCAGAAATACCCACTTCCTAATCAAAATTCTCTTGCCATACTTTTGACTTGTATGTTGTTTCCATTTCAATTGTTGTCAAATTGTTTCTATTTAAGAGTTGAGAACTTCTCGCCGATGTCGATGTGATCTTTCCACCTATTGAATCAATTTTCCAAGATGATGTGATGATTGTGGATGAGATTCAAGTTCCATGAATGGGGTCATTTTTGCTACAAGAGGAAGGAGTGGGGGCGTGTTATACCACCATTCAACAGGAACCACTTCCGACCCATTATGTTTGTTTTTATCAGATACAAAAAAATCGAAGATCCTTCCAAACATTTATTTATCATCATGACCATTGATTGAGATGATAAGATGAGTTGATAACGAGTACCCAAATAAGAAAATAACTCCCGCCCAAAAATTTCTAGTTGTTGGATCTTCATGGTCACAATAACCCTTGTCGGCATGGAATTGTGTCCATAAATGTAGTAGCAAATAAAATGTTTAAAATGGATGAGATAATGCCAAAGTGTATACTAGAAGCCTATCAATTACCACCATGATGACACTTTTCCTTCGACTTGTGTAAACTGATAAAATCCATTGAAATCTCCCAACATTGACTGAATGATAGAAGCAGAAGACCCGTGGTCTTAATTGTCTCAATTTATTCTAGTGCCAAATCAAACATTCCACTTAAACTTTAATATCGCATTTAAAGCCATCCAAAAATATTCTTTCACCTCTCAGTAAGTTTTTGCATCCCTTGAGTGTCCTCGAAGGAGAGCAAAAATCCTAAAATATTTTGTTTAGAAGCAATTATTAATAAGATATAAGTATATTTGCACTTATAAGGAATCATTTCTTCAACTAAATGTATCTATACTAGGATCTTGTCGTTAACTTCTGGAATGAGTGTCCGCACTTCTCTATCCTTCTTCCATTCATCCCTTGCTTCTCGGTTATCTAATCGGGTTGGATAATAGAAATGCATAAATATTGCTTCACCTTTCATTTTTCAGGACCAAGTAACAACTTTAACTTTTGTATATTATCAAAATAACTAAAGATTTGTGACCCATTTTTGTCGCCTTTAAGATAATTTTTGTTCAAAATTGATGTTTTTAATTGTCATATCTGCTTTACCTTGAAGTGTCTTTCCATTAGTAGTTTTCATTACTTTTGTATGTAGTATTGCTGTATTTATTTCAAGGCCAGTTTTTTGTAAATATTTTCCTTGATTCGACGTAATTTCAAAAGTGTAGCTATCTTCCTTTCTTGCATTGGGTAAAATAAAGATCAATTTGGCTTCTAGGTGTACCATCTGTTACAGTGCTTGTAAAGTCATGAAGCTAAGACCTAAAGTAGCACATTGAGATTCCTTAAGATGCTCAAAGGCCTTAGTTTTTCCAGGAGTCTGAAATGCATCTTTTCTTTATAATGCTATTTAGGTGATGTTATTTTCCCATACTTATAACAAAGTTGGTGAGACATCCTCAGCACCTGAAGAATCTCAACTGCTTTATGGTTGGGGACTTTTCATTTTCTTAATGGTTTAATTTCCTTGTTAGGTCTACCTTAACACCAGGAGATACAATATTATCCATATTCCACCTCATACTCCAAAGAAGCGATTAATATTTTTGCATATAATTGTTTCTCCTAATAGTTTGAGCACTCCTGTTAACATGTCCAAGATGATCCTTCCAAGACTACAGTAGATTAGTATATCATCAAAAATACAGTACTAAATTTTCTAAGGAAGGGTTTGAAAATGGAATTTATCAAGCCTTGAAATGTCAAGGCATTTGTATTGTGCAATAAAAAATTCATAGCGACCTCTAAGAGGTCAAATGATAAGCTTTTCAATATTCTTGACTTCATTTCAATTTGATGATATCCTGAATCTTAAGATCCAACTAAAGAATTGTCTGTATGTAACTCATCCAATAATTCATCAATAATAGAATGGGAATACTTTAATGGTGAAAGCCATATTCTATAATTCTAATACATGCTGCGATCCATCCTTTTCTTGTAAATTGCATACATGTGATGTAGTGAACTTTGACTAGTTGAATATACCATCCTCTAACATTTCTGCAATCAGGTATACAATTTCGGCTTCTTTGTTAAGATGATTTGTATACCATGTTTGAGGAATACTTTAATCAAATGAATAGCATGATCAAGATCAAGAATAGGAGTCCTTTAGAGTTTAAAACTATGGAATGATTGTCTTAATACTTTTTGAGACTAGATAGCATGATTTCGATAAGCGTCTTGAATATATGATTGTGCAATTACGCTGTTTTTCTTGAATATTTTCATATTATTATTATTTTTCCACTTCTATGAATTTATACTTGCACTTCTTTTTCTTCTCAAAAAATTTCAAGAAAGTTTGAAAAATTAAAGCTATCGCCTCCCCCAAAGGTGATTGCACCATTGTACTTAAGAGAATATCAAATGACTCATAGAAATTAAAAGCATGCTAATTATCTGCAATGCTTATTATTCCCATGGTTAGCTTATATTATGGGCATTTACAATTATAGTTCTTCCATTTGCAACCATCACTTCTAGAAATTATGCCGGGTATAGAAAACAATTCAATTCTTGGCTACCTTACAATGAATAAAATAAGAAAATAAATTAACTAATCACCATGACTTTCTTTCTTCTTTATGTCCTTCTATATTTAATTGTGAGGCCGAATTCCTACCAATGCATTACACGATATGGTCGACCTATTTCTTCCTCTTCTAGGGTTTGTTCCCCGTGTATATCCTTCTTTCATTTTCTTCTTCCTCTTCACAATCTATGTAAAATAATTTCTTCTCTAAATATTCTATAGACCTTAGTATATTTTCTATCACAATTGTAGCAAAGCCTTTTTTATTTCCTTTTTTTCCAATTTTAGTGTCAACCTTGTAGGTTGAATCTAGGGAGGTAACACTTCCTTTTATAGGAGTGATAGGCTTCTGTCATTTTATAATTTTGATATATTCATTTTTCTGCCAACCCTAATGCCTTTCCAATGAATCAGTTCTAAACACGAACTTCATGTTGATGTTATCCTTTAAAGTCCCTATGAAGAGATTCTAATCTCAGTTCTTCTCAAATATCATAATCTCCTTATATTCACTTGGAAATCCTCAATGTGCTCCCCCAATTAAACCCTTGGTTTTAGGATTTATCAACATGTTAGGCTGTGTTTCTCTTTGTATCCTCAGCACATATCATTTCCTGAAATTATCTAAGTGACATTTTCATGAGAAAGCCATCTATTACTCATTAAATGTATTTTTGTCTTAAATTTAAAGGTAATGCTAGTATCTTGAAGTTTACACATTATTGAGATCAAAATATTGCTCCATCCGTAGTATCCATGTTACAAAGATCCTTCCATTAAAATTTCATCCATTTTAGAATATGGTAATTTTTCCCGCCAACATTACAAATTATGAAATCACTGTCATATTTATTTTTTTCTCATCAGTGAGTTTCTACTATCTTTTCACCATTAGGTACATTTGCCTAGATCAACTTTGTCAAACTTTTCATGTCTACTTCTAGATCATTCTTCATGTTTTCCCCATTTTTCATCAATTAGTTTCCATGTCATCCATCTTAGCTTTCCATGCCAACTTGCCATCCATCTAGCCTAAAACCATTCATCTTAGCTTCCACAACTTTCTTCTGAAACTATCCATTTCATCTTTTGTTGCTCTTTGCGATAGCTGAAATTTCAAAAAATTGCTCATGGATTCTTTGATATGTCATGTTGCATTTCTTCGTCTTCATGAGCTGCAGATATTTCTCCAAGGCCAGTATTAGGAGTTACCTCTTTTTAGAGGCATTTAGAAACCTTAATACCGATATCTATGTCTCAATAGGCTCGGAATCACCTAGAATCGATTTTTCAAAAAGATTCTATGCAGTCAAAACAAATACACACTTTTTTCTTGATTTTATGAGCCTGACAGTTGAAATCATTGACTGGGTGATTTGGATCTTTGTGATTTTTAAATGAATTCTTGTACACTTCTCAATTCTTTCTGGTACTACAAAATTAATTTTGATTGATTTCTGAAGACAAAGTATGTCTAATTCCTGTGATATTTATCTAATTATGGACTGTTCTGTGAGAGAATATGTGTACGACCGACATATGTCAAATTGTTTTCTCTTTGCCTCTCTCTCTCTCTCTCTCTCCTTCTTGAAAGATATATAAACTCAAAGTCCGTACTTGCAGCCACTTTTTACGCACTGAAACTTACCTCGAGAGAGAGCAGAAGATTTCACGATCACCTCTTTGAAGGAAAATCGAAACCTAGCACTAACCTACATACCATATCTCCGAAAATATTACAAACCAAGTTTTCCAAAATTTATAAGATCTTCCTGGATTTATTCTTCGCTCCCTAAAAAAAATTTATTCTCACCCTTTGTAGAAAACGTTATAGCTGTTCCATGATGACCCGCTTAGAAGAATTTAGGAGTTCAGAAAAAGACCTAACTTCCATAGATTGTTATTCTAAAATATCATGAATCAAGCCTCAAATTAAATAATGTTCTAGATTTAAGCCAGACTTAAAAAAATTTCAGCTTCTGAAACTAAAAAAAACTTCCATTGCATCATATCCATGATGACCTATTTGGGGAAAGTGAAACCTAGAATCCAAACTCGATAATTAAATGTTGTGAAACCACCATAAATAGAAGAAAAGTTAGAGACAAACTAGAAATGTTTTTCTGCCACTTCGAGGGGGAACTGACATTTATTTATCATCAATTTTGACATACAAATTACAAAACCTCCTTTCTATATATATAGGAGTCCATAAATAATAAATGTAATCTTAGTGGGCTCAATAATCTCTACTACCCACAACAATAATAATTTGGTTAAAATAAGAATAAATAAATATGGGGGTTACAGGCATAATTAAATAATATAAATATACCTAACAAATAATATGATTATACTTAGTAATATAGTGATCTAAACAAGCTCTCTCTTCATCATTCAATTGCTTATGTGATTCACCTCTACGCGTCCACTCTGGTGTATGTTTCTGCCATATATTGGTAATGGCGTTGACCTGCCTGGGAAAATTATCCCGTGTCTCCCTATTTCATTGAAGGCTCTGCAAGCTCCCGCCTACCGTTATCCTTGTTGTGCCATCGTCTCACTCCATCGTCTAGCCTCAAATTCCTCCCCCGTTTATTCTGCTTCAAGTCAGCCATCGCCCACCGCGTGTTCATCTCCCTATGCTCACCCACTCCTACTCCCTCATTCTCATGGACTCTATCGACACCATGCCTTGCCGCCACCGAATGCATGATTTAAAGGAGGGGGTAGAGGGTCACCCTCAGTCACTTCCATGGCGGAGCGCCACGGGGTTTTCATGTGGCCATGGAATCTCCCTAGGTCTATGACCCACATCTCCTCTCAACCCCATTTCTACATTTTCGAATTTCAAGCTCAGCCAAGAAATTGGCCTGGGGTCTGTGAAAAGGATGCTTAAATCAACTCTTCATTATTCCCACAACCTAGAAGACAGAGCCACCAAATGCATGGGGAAACTTCTACTAGCAGGGCAGTCGTTGTATGTGCCAGACGGACAAGGTATATTATGGGGTGCTCATTCCACTACCGCTAGAGTCAGACTGCCTCTAAGAAAGAGGATGAACCTTCCTGACTGTAAGTGCTACATAGTGGAAGAACTTCCTCGCTTAAGCTAGATGCAAAGGACTGTAACGTATAGCTATGGTTCCTCTTTATCTAGTTTTTTCTAGTTTCTACTTCATAGTTTCCATGTTCATTTCTCATCCTGCATGTACCATACGTCATATATGGCCCCCCATTAGGGCTGCCTTCTCTATGCTCAGGACTGCTTCATGGGATGGTTTCAATAAAGTGGGCCCATTTTTACTTGAATTAATTTCTTCTCATTGAAGCCATGAACGCTAAATTAACTCTGGGTCTGAAGCTGATCGTACCTCTTTGTACTTTGTATTATATACACCTAGTCTTATGGAGAAAAAATAAAATTAATTCATACTATTAGGAAATAGATAAATACAATCACAGGGACAATCAACGAGGAGCATGTTGGGCAATAGTGCTATGTCTAATGTTGGGATTTAGAATGGATTTGGTAAATGGAGAATGTAACTAGTTCATTGAGATACTAATCATGGTAGACATATAGTTAGTCCCAGCAACGATCAAACTGGCCAGCAATTATCATATGGTGACAATAGTTGCATTTATGGTTTGCATGGGTTTCATCACATTGGGCTATGGATAGTGAGATACATACAACAAAACAGATGTTTTAGAGGGGAATTTAAAACAAGTGGATCCATTTTGGAGGGATGAAATCTATGATTTCAAGCAGGCCACATTCTCACAGTAATGGAAAGCCTTACCTAATATTTTTCCTTCTTTCTAGAATTTCTATTTGTAGTGCCATGACCTCTCCCCAAAAATGTTAGCTAAGAGAGATCTTACATTTTCTAATTGAAACTGAATGGCCAAATATTAGTTAGGTCTTGTATCAAGGAGTGAAAACTACTTTTTTGGTATTGTCTGCCCATCCACCCACATTTAATCTCTTTGGGTGGGTTCTTTGTTTTTAGCATTGTAACTTCTTTTTTGGTTTTGGATAGTAGTTGGTCTAAGTTTTTACTCTTTGCCCTTGTGTTTGTCCTCTCTGGGGATTTCTTCTCCTCTTTGGCTGTTTGTCTTAGTGATATAGACCATGTATCAATTGTGACATTGTATAGTGCCATAGTCATTTGTTTTAGTGAATAGGGTATCTTCTCTGTCTACATATATCATTCTTCATCTTTCTTCAGATAATATTGACTCGCATCTTAAGGCATTCGTTAATGATGGTCGTAGACTTGCATGTTGACAAGGATGAAAACTCATGAAAGTATTTAGTAACATCCATTTTGTTAGTGCTGATAATAGTAAGAGGTAATCTAAGAGGTTAAGAATTAATTATATTCAACCCTTATGTGATAGAATTTTCAAGGGTGGCTAACATTGAGCTTGGTTTCATATAATCCTGGAGACGCCCCCGAGTCCCCCAAAATCATGATAGAGACAATTTTTATTCAAGGTGACATAGGAAGCATCAAATCCTACCCCCTCTCATGCTCAAATGGTTCTTGGGGAGGCAACTCTAAAAAAGCATTGCTAACACCAATCCTCCCCACATTTAAGAGAAATAATATAGATGAGGTAAGGATAATGTACATTTCTCGGTGAATATGTGCATGCGTCGCTTAGGTATCAACACATCATATAGTGTATGGACATACTTGATATCTCATGGGTTGATATTATTGAATAATAAACAATAATGGAAAAGTTTTAAAGGTAGATCCAAAGGAACAACATTGAGTGTTGGGTCAATTTATTGGGTAAATTAACACGAGCATTTAATTATCAATATGTAGCTATAGGTGAACTGAAGCATCTCCAGTGTTAGATATGTATCAACCACGGTCAAGCGAAAGATGAATTATTTATTAAGTTAGAGAAATGCATATTACAAATATGTTCAACTTAATTAAGTTTCGAATTATAAAACAATAGATCAAGATACATGAAATAATAATTGAAGAGGCTCTTTTCAAGAGGTCTTGGTTTCTTTCCTTCATCATTGATATTATTCTATCATTAATGCTATTGTGAAAATCAACTTGCAGTGCTAGAAAATATAAATCTAATTTTGTACGAACAGATCAAGATACATGAAAGGGTTTATCACAGGATCTTTCTAAGAGGTCCTGGGTTTTCTCTTCATCATTGATTTATTCTATCACACAGTGGCTAGAAACAGGAATTTAGGAAAAGAAGGAAAAGATGAATCTTAGTTTTGAACTTAATCATGTTTTGAACTCTACCTGATGTAGGCCATTTAACTTAAATACCGGCTTGTGCCTTCATATAAAAAAGAAAGAAACAAGTATTGGGATCCATATCAAGAATCGAAGCAATAAAGGTACAAAAGATAAAATCAAATATACAACTAATTTAGAAATTGTAGCTACAAAAAGTAAATTGTTTACTTAGCTCCTGGCAGGTGGGGGCCCTCCACCCTGTCTCATCACACTAAAGTTAAACTATCTACTTCAACTGTGAGTCCAATGCACAAGAAAATGATAATCTACCTTCACTTAACTTCAGTAGTATTTGTATGAATATCAAATTTCAAGTTTCTCCTCTTCTACCTATTCTGTATTCCATTCTACTATTCCCACTTGAAGAAAGAGCACTTATTTATACATTAGTGCTTTGGAAAACAAGATAAGGTAACTGATAGTCAAAATCCAATTTTTCTCTCAACCAATATCCATATAATTACAAGATATAATCCTTTCAAATCCTTACCATCTCTCACAATTATTGATGGATATGTTATTCAAATTCTACGATCTTCTCCTTGGAATCTTCCATGGTCTTCTCCTTTGAAATATCCATGATCTTCTCCTTTGGAACTTCCATGATACTTAGAATGGTCTTGAAATAATTATCCTTGAATGTTGAAATGTAGATAAATATTTTAGAGATTTTGAATAATTTTTTCCAAATAATTTTGACATTTACAAAGCTCATCCAGACATTTCAATATTGAGTTAGATATTACCTTCTGAATAATAATCATACATTTTCAATAATATTAAAAATAAAACAAATTGAAAAATAATGAGGTGGAACCATGAGAGATAGTGCTAAATGAAGTTAAGTTGAGGATAACGTGAGGAATGGCGATAAATATAAGACAGTATAACATAGACCAAACATACCCCGAATCGAACTGAGCGATGTCCTACAAACTGCATTTTTGAGATAAAACTTTAGCTATGATTTTAGTTTAAATATATCATTCAGATGTAGTATTATATGTATTAACCCATATTTTCATGGCTGGTTCTGTAAGGAACAAACTATGAATATAAGAAATATGTTGGTTCTGTAGTAACAACATTTTTTTTTTTAAATACACATGTACTAAAAGGATAGTTATGAAATTTTAGAAATGATAAGTCACAATGAATTGAAAACTTTTTATATTTATAGAATCATGTCAAATTATATATCAGTCGTATCAATTAAATCAAGTGTAGTTTAAATATACTGCTGGTCATTAATATGGAGATTATGAATGAATAGAATGTTAAAGAATATTCCCTGTCAGCCTACTGTAACCTGGGGTAGATGTTATGTTTAATAAAAGGTGAAGATATAATATAGAGGGGAATTTTCCGTAACCATTTAATTTCTTCAAAATAAGAAAATTGTTTTTTATTAAAAATTAGAAAAATATAATACCTCTAGCCTACTCAAAATGTTTAGCGAATTACAAAAAATGGTCAAGTAGTTGCTTCTTGATTCCAAAATGTCATGCTGATTTATATGAGAGAATATGCAATGCGTCGCTTACATCGTGAAAATATCGTGGTGTTGGACTTATATCATGTCATTAGATGAAGTGAAGGAATCATGTCATTAAGTTATATGAATTTAAGATGATGTCTGGTGGAATCGTCATCATGGCGAATTAAGAAATATACAACAAGCGATGAGCTATGAAAGCAGTTCACTCGTCGAAAAATTCAACGCTGCAATTTTAGTCATGTGAATGAATGGCTAAGGTTTGTTAATTTAAAAGCAGTCATTGGACGACCATTAATGGATACAGTAATCAATGCGAGGCAAAATCACTGAAGATGTCATGAGTTAAAGATACCCTAGTATCTACAAGTAGAATAAGTATCCGTATTGGTGTCACTGGCAAGAACCAAATGACTAGAGTCATTGATGTATTCGCGACTTCCATTAGAGAACTGGCCATTAGGCATAAGTAAGTCAAGGCAACAATACGACCAGTCTGAACGACAAGGTGCTAAGTCATGGGTTTAGACTTGTTGGTATCCTTAAGGAATCCCACATCACCAATGCTAGCTTATAAGCAAATGACTATAAGACTATAGATGAAACAGATTATGGGTGAGGGAAATTGTAAGCTGTGAGGGAAAAATATAGTGTCAATGGTGCTTATAGAAAATGAGATAGTTTGGGATGATGGACAAAGGTGCGCTGAACTAAAAAACAAGGTGAAACATGCATGTTGCTCAGAAAAATAGGTATAAAGAAGTCATGATGATAAGAAATGAAGATGTCATAAATATGGATATTGATTACAACAAAGGTAGTAGATAAATATATCTAAGGACGCAGTATGTTTATAGCTAGAATAAATAAGATATGCACAATGAAGTTTTAACACCTCCTTTCTTCAACATATGTGATTCTGAGATCTGTCTTCATGATTGCCTCGCATACTCATGTAAAATTATTTCTTTTTTGTACAATTCTGTTAATATCTTCATGAAGTGACTCCGAACAAATAGTTCATTTAACTGAAGAATGATTATTATTATATATAAATTTATACTTTTTAAAGAATGATATCTTAAACTCCAATATATTTTTAGATTTCAATGTTTAATATTTAGCTACGTACCATGCAATATAACTATCTAATGTTAATAATTTTTCCTTCATTTAACGCTTTTATTAATAAATAATGTTGATTTTTATTTTTATTTTTTTGTTTAAGAATCATAAAATACTTGGTATTTCATCCTTATAATAAGTACATTTAGTGAATTTGATAAATGAATGTGAGCAAGAATTGTTTTTTCCAGCAAAAAAGACAATACTTTGTTATGTTCATTTTTTTTTTTAATTAAAAATAAAAAATGTTTTTTTTTAACGTATTATTTAAGTCCATTTTATATTTTTAAAATACAGTAAATTAAATGAAAATTTTTAGCTATTATTTTTTAATAATGTAAATAAATTTATTTAAACCATGAAAACTTTTTTATTATTTTTTTTTAGCATATATAGGAGTACAAATCAAATAACCAAATGAACGCTAACTATATGATTTAAACCAGATTATGAGCATCACCAGAGTTTTATTAATGTTGAACGATTTTTTCCAAATCATAAGTAACTTCCAATGCATCAATGATTTTTACGTTGCTCAGTTTATCAAGATTTATCATTGGACGCTTGATAAAGATAACTACGGCAACTATGTCTCCAGCTATTGGATTTGTGGATACTTCATTGTGGACGCCATTTTCGATAACACTTTTTTATCAGAATCATGTTGTTTAGAATACATTGAAGAGTCTCAACAAGTTGTATAAAATGTAAAATAGTTTGATTTGGCTTTAAATGTGTCCAATTAATTTGTCATTGATGAGATATTACCCGTCGCTTTAAACTTGGTGATACTTTTCCCGTATGTGAGGTCGATATCTTATCCAAGTCACAAATCACCAAGAGAGGAAGAAAATTTGGGTCGATGGAAATTTCTCTATAATTTTAAATGTTGTGAGAAGCAAAGTTCCTCAACTCAACACAGAAATGAGAATTTATTAAGAGAGTAGAAAAGCTCTGCTACGCTGAACACATAAAAAAAATAATAATAAAATTTTAGAACTTTTCAACTACAGCTCGAATAAATTAAAATTTGAGTTTCCGTTTTTTATAAATTAAAAATAAAAATTATATTATTAAATATTTATTTAAAGAAATTAATACATATTATTAAATATCGATGTTAGCTAGCTAAAACAATTAGAATGATGTTACCTCTAAAATAATAAATACCGTTTTTCGTCGTTTTTCCGCTCTATTTATTTTCCATTTCTTCAAATATTTTCGTAATATTCTAACTTTGAAATGAATGGGCTGTTATCATATTTATGTAAACATATTTTAATTGGTAATATTAAAATGAATGTACATTTTTAATGGATATCTTATTTACTTACAGAAGGTGATGCCCTTTGAACAAAATTAGTTTTACCAATAGTATGATAACACCTCTAAATTCTAATGCATGTTGATGTAATAAATAAACTCAATAATTTGTGACTTTCCCTTTTGCTAAATATCTGCAATCGTATTTTTGTTTCACCAAGTGAGTTGTAATGGAATTAAACTAACATCCCTTAATTTCAGAATCGGTTTGCCATCATACCAGCATTTTCCTCGAAGATCAAAACTTTTACAATAGTTTTGTCAATATATCAGCTTGATGATCTTCTGCTTGCGCAGTTGGCTGTAAAAATTAATTCTACTATTGTTAACTAAACGTTATGAAGTGAAAATTTGGTACTGTGTTTTGTCTTATGAAAAAATAATTTGATATATCATATAATATGAAGCATACCACAAGAAGTATAAATTTTCGAACTAGCATATTGTTCAGAACTTTCGTGCCACACCAGCTTGGTATTGCTGCTATCAAGGTTGCCACGATTTCGTCATACTACAGCCACAATTGTTGCTTCTAAAGTCATAAGAGATGGCTCCATCCATACAGTTACATATCCTGCTGTGTTTTTTGATCATCAACACTTCTAAATTTCAATCAATCGTCAAGAACACAACATGAAATCTTCAATATATATAGCTATCAAACTTGTCAATTCATATTAATTTTAATCCTTCTTGGTCACGCTAACAGTCTCTTCGTCTTTCCATAAATCGAGATTAAACTCAATGCGATGTATAATGTCTCATTTAATGGTACCAAGTACATGAGGTCGCTAACTATGTTTTGGCATTAATTTTTTGGATCAACTAATACGTCTTTAATAATAACCAATAATATAAATAATGGCAATGCTTATCACTAAATAGGTAATAAATTTTCATCGTTTAAGATATTAATTTTAGAAATGAAAATACCATTACCAGACGAATAATTCCAAGAAATATCTTTACAGTTCAAGTCAACATTTAAATAATTTTCATGACTGTTTTAAAATCGTGAATGAGTTAATGCTACTAAAGATAACGATTACATATAAAATAACAATAATAATTCACCATTTTTACATGTAGAGCGTGGTCATCGTACTTAAATCATTTAATGATAAGCATCTATTCTCATTGCATCATAGTTTTGAAATATTAAACACATAAAGAGCCTTCTTTTCAATATAATAGCATTTTGTATGTTTCAGTTCTTCAACTTGTTAAGTCTGGAGGTTAAGTTCAACATAAATCCTTTCTTTTCACCTTCCGCTCATTTAGGTACATTTAATATCCATCTGTAATCATTTTGAATAAATGTGAATAGTATCTAATCGTTTCATTGTTTCATCTCATACTGCGTGTATTATCAGGTTTTGCTTTTATTGTTGTTACAGTTTTCAAATAACAAGTTCGCTTTAGTGCCTACAATTCGCCTTTACATGTTTTTATCTATAGGATCACTAATCAATGTATCTTTGCTCAGAGGTCCACTAATCCCCCATGTTAATTTTTTCTAATTGGTAATCAATTTTTTCGTCTGTTGTTTAACGACATTTGTCATGATCTTCAAATAACCATTACCAATATAATGAGAAAGCTAATAATGAATTCAGACCTATATTATTACTTTATCTTCTGTTTTAAATTCCATTCATTTTCTAATCTTTAATTTTTGTGCTGGAGTCTGATTCAAACGAGGGTATTTTCATCTCCTGTAGTGTTTGGGAGAAGACTTTCTTGATTTTCGCATACTGAATTTAAACAGGTATTGAGCATTACTGTAGGAGAGAGCCACGCAATAGGCGACATTGCTGGCCGCTCCCTTCTTCTAGACACAATGGTTTTCATGATCGTTTTCTGGCTTCATCCTGCTGCATTTCAATGAACTAGACTTGCGCATACCAACCTTCTGGGTATGATTATAGAGTTTGTATGCTTTGACTACCAATAGCTAATAAAACGACAATTTTCCTCTACCGTTTTTTCCGCAGCGATTCCGCATATGTACAGTGTTATACTACCTAATACTTCAGTGTATACGCTATTTTTACTGCTTCCCAGGTTTGTATTTTGTCAAACAGACAGCTAGTTGGGTATCTATTCATATAACTACAGCAATAAGCCATCAGACATCAAGTGTAAGTATTGTCTTTCAGATATCAATTGTTGTCCAGAATACCCATTCTTCTTCGAACATCGCTTATTGAGAGAATTCGTATATCCGTTGTATGCTGCTTCTTCAAAATGAGAGTTTGAGATGTATCGAATTTATCTGTTTGAGAACTTTGATAGACTTCATTATATCTTTCTCAACAAGAGTCTGAAG
The DNA here is from genome assembly GCA_034641835.2 of Pinus albicaulis. Taxonomy (NCBI): domain Eukaryota; kingdom Viridiplantae; phylum Streptophyta; class Pinopsida; order Pinales; family Pinaceae; genus Pinus; species Pinus albicaulis. Next base: position 299,782,201 of record CM076583.1, on the reverse strand, counting down.
TATGACTTTTCTTTAAACACTTCAATTCTTCTGCGTCAAAGATATACACCTATGTCTTTCCTCGTAAGAATACCTAATGTTAAAACATATTATCTAATGATGGTATTTGCATCAACTAATGCACAAGCATCGTATATAACAACAGTTGTCTCCTTTATACTTTCTTCCTCATTGAAAGCTTTGTAAGGCTTAATGTAAGATGGTACCTTCAGCAGCTCGCTTCCGCTTCATCATGAAAATCTCATCATCTTCATAGCAATAGATCAAGTCTTCCAATCGATAATCAAATCCTCTAAATGTTGTTGGTAACCAATCTTCATCTTTCTACTTACCAGTATATCTTTAGCACTAGTAATATTTTCTAAATCACCGAGAGAGAAACATCTTATTGTCATCTGACTGCAAGATCTTCTAATGGAGGTGTCTTTAATTGCATATATCTTTGAAGAACACATTATAACTTCTTTTCATTGAAGAATGAGCCTAACAGTTCTAAAAGATTACTTTTAAATTGTTGCATAGCAGTACCGCAATAAATTCAATTCAGTTTCATTTTTACTTACAATTAATTCGCCTTTACCCTATTATATCTTGCTATCAGCCTCCTCGCTATTACCTGGATTTATTTTCATCCTGCATTGGAAAGATTACATTTCAAACATGATTACTACAACCCGAAGTCTAGTAGGTAAACTAAAATCTTCTTTATTATTCTTGCAATACATAATACATAACTTTGGATCTTAATTTTCATTTGCAAAATTTAGCATTCCGCCTAATTATCTGCTTTCATTTTTTCCGCATCAATAATAATAATGCCCATATTTCTTACAATAAATACATTGACTTGGATTATTGTACTCATTCAAGAGTTTATTACACCACCTTCATCTTGGGTTTCATTGCGCCCTTTCCACGTTAGATTATTTCCTGCTTGTTGGTCATCACTTGGTGACAGCTTCTGCCAATTCCTTCTCAGCTTGCCAAAAGACATCCAGCTCCAGCGTCGTCAAGAGAATCATCTTCAATGCAAATTTATATTCATATATATGAGAAGCACCTACCATCTACCTGAACTTATAGGCATCTTTTGTTTCATTATACCAAGGTCAGAGTCTAACCCTGAGAATCCTCAAGATCTTCTACAATCCTTCTTCTTCAAGATTTTCAACATGATCTGACCAAGCACAACCACACCCAGAGTAAGAAATAACTGACAATGTATCTTCAAGGCTGAAAGTGTTTCAAAGTCTTCTTCCTCAAGATTCAGAACTTTCAGCTCTTTCACCTTTCTCCTATGCCTTTGATAAGTGCTTGGTAATATCCCATGCTTCCTTGGATTTTGTCAGCTTTCAAGCAACCGGGAAATACTGCACCATCACAGTGAGAGCTTTGGTATCATTCTTCCTGCTATCCTTCATAACTGGTTTCTCTTGTGCCACTATTAAAGCAGCTAATGCTTGCCAGATCTATAGGGAAGTCAAATATAAACCATACCAACTATTCACATTCCTCTGGTAGAAGCAAACAATGTCAACAAAGGCACCAAATAACCTTGATTTTTCCACAACTGTGTAATGGGGGATTCTTTAACCTGCCTAGATTCACATCTGACTGGGAAAATCAAGAAAAGACATCATCTAGAATAAAACACAAAAACTTTCCCATTGGAAGAGCCAAGAAACTTACAGTTCTCCCCAGTTGAAAACAGTCCTATGCAACCCACTGAGGCTTAGATCCAAATTCATACCATGATGGAAATATAATTCTCGAACAAATGTGAGGAATAAAGTTCTCTTAACTTTAAATACAAAAGAATGAGAATGGACAAAGAGGATATATAGTGCTTCGTCATTAAATCATAAAAATGACAATAAAATTACAAACTTCGAACCACAGCCTGGAATAACTTAAAAACTCCATACTTGCTTTTATACCTAAAAAGAAAATGATAATAATAAACACGAGCCTGTTAAATAAATAAGATGTTTATTTAAATGATGACGAAGTATTAAACAATTAGGATTGCATACGCTTCCAAAACATAAAATGGATCGCTTTTGTCGCTTTTCTGCTTCATTTACTTTCCGCTTCTAATTTCTCAAATGTTTTTCTACATTCTTCAATCCTTGTAGTCGAACTTTGTTCATCATATTTTATATAAAACATATTTGACGAGAAGACAAAGAATGTAATATCTTCTAATGATATTCATGCATTGAATGGCCAGGTAGCTTTGATGCCTTTAAATGAAAAACGTCATCAGAAAGGTGAGTAATAACTGTAACTTAATTTCCACCATGGATAAATAAAGAAACCATAATTCCCGCATCCCTCTTTATAAATATCCGCTAATTAGATTTTGTTTCCAAATAATATGTCGCGCTAAATTGAATCAACATCAAAATCGTATAACTCATATAATGCCGTCATCAACAACGGAATAAGAATAATCTCGACTGCTGAGAAACAAACTTCCATATGCTTGAGATGACAGCAGCACGTCCATCGTCAAATGACATCATTCCACTGTGGGAGACAACTTGTTGAAAGCAACAAAGATTGGTGAAATACGTTGCTTGCCAATACGTACGCCCCAATATTTTTCAGTATACAGAGCCTGCTTTTCATAGATCTTTTGACATTTCTTCGCTCCAACATACAATGTATCCAACCCCATTACCTTCGCTTGATCCTGCTAGGATTCCATGTACTAGCGCAGTAACGACGAGCATGAATCAAGGAATAATAGAGGAGTTGACAAATGAGGAGAAGTCCTTCTTCGCCCTGGGTTGCTTTCTTGTCTCTTTTTCAAGAGAAAGTCTGCTTTTCTACACCTGTTTATGAATCAAATTGTTCATTTCAATGACTTTAATCTATATAGTTACTATACTACAACAATGTCATAAATCACGGAAAATAAAATATTCAAGAAATCTTGATTGCAAGAGAAGATTCATGATGTTATTTTGTTAATATGAGAGACGTTCATATTTGGCTAATAATGGCAATATTGGATTGTTGCAGCTTCTTGAAGGTGAAGCAGCAACTATCCTCTTAAAGGTTAATGTTAATTCGAACCGCTTTAGCTGCACAGACGGTAATTTATAATTGAGATGGAATGAAGGAGACACAGAATCTATCAGAAAGAAAGCTGATGGGTATAAGTGAACAATGGACTGAATGTAGAAGCTGTGGAAGATAAATTCTTATCACAGCAGAACCATGATGAAAATCCACCAAACGACTACGAAGAGGCAGAATTAAATGGAAGTGAAAAGTTGAAGCGCTTGAGTGAGTGGAGAACTTCACAATTGATTATATCAAAATGTCAATACCACACTTAGTGCATCACAAAGCTATTCAGGAACAAATTATCCACACTATGTACCACAAAGCTATTCCGTTAAAAGGGAGAGTCGGGGAGGATGAACTCACCAGCTCTAACAGGTAAATGAAATGAACAAAAGGGAAAATTTAATAATATAGGATATAAATATATGATATTTATAAATATATATTATGTAATGTTTTTATATAGTAGGTAAGGTCAGATTATAAAAGATGTATTGTTTTTTACGTATTGCATTTACTCAAAGATCAGAAAGAGAGAAAATAAAGGAGTTGTTTTTGTATTTATTGTTGCCATACTGAAACAACTAATGAAAAAATATACAGTATAAGTTTAGGAAACAGAGCATACACATAAAGGAATATTTTTATATATAAGAGTGTTATTTTAAAATGCTTAGAAGTACCAACAACAATCCCTCCAGGTTGGAGGAAGTACTATATCATGGAAAGTTTTTTTTGTGTGGAACGCATCAGAACAATTTGTACATTTATGTTAAAGGAGAGGGAAATGGTCACCATTGTCTGAACAACTTCAAAATCTAACATGGTATCGAGTTAGTCCAAATTTCCTCATACTGTTGTTTCAAGGTTGTTTGATAGTAGCTGGCTTTTGTTACAGGAATTTCAATCAAAGAACTGTAAAGGTATTTATATATGAAGTAGGTTGCGAATACCAAGTATATTTAAAATACGTGACAATATGTTTTGATCCATAGCAGTGCGTATCATCGGTTTGACTAGCAGAGAAATATCCATCTCCCACAATTAATGGAAAAATTATGACTCATCACAATAACTATGAGAGCCTTATTTGTCTACCAAGACTTATGGAATTTGTTGAGGGTGTAATTTTAAGAGCCAAGAATGAAGAAGAGTTTTGATGGTCTGAATCAGTGTATATGAGTCACCATATAGCCAAGAAGAAAGACCAAAGTTTCCACGGGAATAAACAGTATGAGAGGTGGTTTCCCAGGATAGCAAATATAAGAAACCAAAGCATGGAAATTACAAGACAAACTTACTGTTGTATGTGGGAAAGGAAGATAACAAAACTCGGGGCTTGGCCGAGAGAGACTTTGAGAATTTCCTATAAAAGAGTCAGAGACTATTGACCTATCTTTCACCAAAAGGATTGAATACCAAGTACAAATAAGGTTCGAGCAAGAGAAACCTTTGTACATAAGAGGACGTAAAATCTTAGAAGTTGCATCTTCAAGATTGTGAGCATTTGTCACCAATGGTAGGACTATGATCAATAAAGTTTTCAAGGAGAACCAAGGTGACTAACAAGAATCACAACAGATTGAAGTGAAACTCATCTAGAAGAAGGGTTTTGTCCAGATGTTTTCAAGATAGGAGGAATAAGAAACAGGAGGAAGAGGCGGTGGCCAAAATAGAGGTGGAAGGAACAGCCCTTCAGCATTCACATGAAGGTAATAATGAAATCTTACAACACGTGCAAGCAGCAAGAGCTGCAAAGTGGTCACAGGAATGCTCATGATGAGGTATGATAATCAATGTCCATGGCCATTAAAAAATATGGTCATGAAGTAATGAATAAGAAGAAAGATATGAAAAATATAGTCCAGTGTAAATACTAGAGAAAATATCAAACAAAGAACAGAGCTTTAGCTGTAATATAATAAAAAGAACAAGACTTATGGTTTCTGACTCAAGAAGGTAAACTATATGACAAGAAAACTTAATAAATGCTTTTTATATGAAAGAGATGTGAATAAACAGTAATTAGAACTATAGCAAAGTTTCTATTAGGAAAAGAGTTGTAAATGTTTAGTTATGAAAGGAGCAAAGAAAAACGTATATAGTATGTGTATTGTGTTCACCAATTATGTAATCCTTTAAGGTTAATAATGGTCCACAAGGGGTATAATGTTTTTCTTTTGATATTGTTGCTGAAATTATTGTACGTTAAAATCAACGAAATTAAACAATGTATTGCTAGCAATATTAATAAGGAACAGATGTTCCCTCTAGAATGAGAGCAAGATTGAAAAATGAAGAAAAGAAGGCAGTAGTGAAAAAAGTAGTAGGGCTATCCAAAGCAGAACTGCAGATAGTACTTGGTTGTGGTACCCAGATTAAGATATCTCTAACTTGAGGTTCTTGACCGTTGAAATAGAAAGTGTTGGTAAGAGGTTTACCATTGATAGAGAAACCGGATAACTTTGTGAAGGTTGTATTCGGGGAAACAACAGTAGAGAAAGCTTCTTTCCTTCCGGGAAAAGGCAAAAAAAAAAAAAAAAAATTTACCTTTAGATATTGTCCCACGGATGTAGGGACCTATAAACTCCAGTCACTAAAAGCAATTCATACCTTAACATTTATATTGATTTACAAGAAAATCAAGGTTTACTAAAAATAAAAGTAAGCGTGCTGGTGCCTTTCTATTTCAAAGCACTAGAAACCAAAGGTATGCAGACATCAAAGTTCTATGACTATGATGAGGTGATATATCTAGTATTTTCAAGCAGAGAAAATTGAACGGTAAGAAGTTTACAACTAGAGGTACCTGCAGCAAAATGGAGTAGCCGAAGAAGAATAGGAACCATAATGACATGTATGGAGGTACAAAGGAAACATTTGCTCATCGATTATTGAAGGAAGTTGTGTATTGTGCAACATATATCAATATTTTAAAGGAAAGAAAAGATGAACAAGTGTTTCAAGAGGAAAGGAGTGGCAATAGCAGCAATACGCAATGTTGATATTGAGTTAGATGTAAGCTGGTGCACACATTCGGATCGGGCCTGTTGAAGAAGTATGGGATGTTGAAGGGGAGAAATGTATTTTCATTGAATACAGTTGATAAATCCAAAGCGATAGGTTATACAACCCATTCACAAGAAGCTGGTCATATGTATGAATTCATCAAGAGGAAGTCATTAAAAGCTACAGAGAAAAAAGGTGAATGTTAAACACTGCTTATCTCATGATGAAACATAGATGAATTATTGAAACAGATTCAAAGTAGGTGAACATCAATATTAAGATAAAATAATGTACACTGGAGGAGAAATGAAAGTGTTTTCCAAACACACTACAAGGAGAAATTCAAGTGTTTTTCAAGCATTTGTACACTAACAGAGGTAAAGAAGTCGAAAATTTGAAAGACATTTATGAACAAGAGGCAAGAAATAAAGGTAACACCTTTGTCATTATATTTGTTGAGCACTTATTCATTTATAGATGTATATTAAAGATAGGAAATGACAAGCTATGATGATAAAATTAATGCCATAGGAAAAAAATGAAGATTTGGATTGAAGGAATCAAAAGGTAAAGAGGTCGTTGAGTAAAATGTCATAAGACCAAGAGCAACGTCATTGGCAGAATAGAGAAAAGGCTTGGGATCAAGAGTTGTTTATGTGATATGAAGTATGGGATAGATTATATGAACTACCCAAGAAAATAGCTGAAACTATATGGGGCAGTTGTCCAGTATAAGATAAAACAAGGAAATTTTTACTAAATGATGAAGTCAAGATTTTAAAATTGGAGTGTTAATAAAAGAGGTTTATATTGAACAACTTCTCATGAAAAGAAGGCTAAGAAAGGCAGTAACTGGTGCCTTATGGTCAAGCAAGCACTAAGAGCGTGGTACAAGAAATATAGACTTTATCGCATCAGAAAATGAATTTAGTGAGGAGAACTACCCCAGACTTAAAGAAATGATAAGTAATTGTTGATTGAAGTAGAAAGCATTGTTATTTTCAAGTTATGAATGATAATTTTATTAGGGTCTTCTGAAACAAGTCATGAAAGAAGAACGAAATGACTGAATGGTTTGTTAAAATACTGCAGAAGAGAAGAACAAGATGAAAACAATTTTATTCTATTGTGCAAAAGTTATGGAAATGAGGTGCTGAAAGATTTAAGATAAGAAATGAAACTAAAGAACGTCATATGAACATGGGATTAAAACTGTACAGAGAGGACAACAATATGATTTCATTCAGAGCTAGACAAGAGTGCAGTTGGCGTTTCAAGTATTTGACTCAAAATCAGGGTTCTTATTATACGCAGGCCAGGATGGTTTCCATTCATGAAATGAAGAAGCACATGACAAAAAAAGAAAAAAGACTTTTGAGGTGTTGTACAGCAAAAGTTTGTATTTTAGACATCGCCGCACGTTCAGATGAAGGGATTATTAACGTATGCGATTGCTCGTGAAGTGTAGACGATCAAATAGCACTGCTATATTTAGTGGTTCAGAGCTATCATGGCTTCTAAGAAACAACCATTGTGGTATTTATCTACGTATAGCAGGTATAATATGTGGGAAATAAGCAAATACAAGATGTCAAGCAGCTAATGAAAATGTTGAAAATTTCTGTCACAAGAACAGAAAAGGAATTCGATTATTGATAATAGCTCAAGAAGAACTTTATTCGCAATTCTGTTTTCAAAGTGATAAAGCACATTGACACCAAGTTTCTATCATACTAATTACAGGTTGTGATATTGCATTTAATAAGAGATCAATTTGTTGACATCTCACAAAGTCTATTACTACGCTTTTAATTATTTCAGAAATAAAGAAAAACTGAAAAAGAAATGGAGGAGGTTGCACATCAACTGCCTACATTTCTTGCACAGACGGAAAAATTAATTGGCGTAATGAAGATATAAATAACTGGCCAAGTGTTTGATGTGTGTTGAATAATGTTAAGACGAATGCGCAATGGGAAGATAAATTTTTATCAGCAGTAGCATCCACATTAAAAACCACCAAAAATAAATTTATTGTTGAGGCGGCACCTTCCGCGTTAGAAAATCCAAGCAATGGAGGAGTGATAACTTCGCTAATGACGCCATATCTTTAGCTGGCCTATACTATGTACCTACAAAATATTCTGCTGCATGAGGGGAGTTTCTATACGAACTGATTATGCCCCTGAATATATAAATGAAAAGAAACAAAAAGGAAATAATGTTTTTTAAAATATTGGCGTTATCGCTGACAATTGTTTTATATTCACGTAATGAGTTTTAAATATTTCTTTATTCTGAAATATGTTTTTACCGTAGATATTTTAAGTTTTATCTTTGTTAAAGATATATTGTATGATGATGATATTTATAATATATATATTGTGTAATGTTTATATGTATAGGAAGTTCATATAAAGGGATGTATATGTTTTTTATTACATTATTAAATTTTTAATTCTTCAGGCGTACGTATATATATAGCAAAGTTGTTATGAGTTGTTTTTATTGCTTTTTGTCATGTTTTAATAGCTTAATGAAAAAACAGAAAGAGATGTTTGTGTTTGTTAGATATACGTTGTTGTCTTTGTTATTAATGTATTATAATGAAACACGAGGTTATTTTGTACCATGCTTAGAAGCAACATCACGAACTTCTCCTAAGTTGAGTGTAATCACCGTTTTTTTGGAATAGTTTTTTTTATGTGGAAACTCACAATCGCGGAATGCACTTCTAATGTATTTTCTCCGTATAAAGAGGGGAGTTTATTCTCCATCTACACTTTGGAATTTTTCAAAAGTTCCAAACACAAAGGGTTGGGTTGTTCTCCGCCTTTGATCGCATAACCGTAGTAAAATCAAAATTTTATAGGATATTTGCTTGCATGTGCCCAGATTACACGCGATTTTTGGAGGATTTAGTTTATCTCGTTAAGCCTATTTTCCACTATCAAGTAATAATTTGAAATGTTTTTTACATGTCTATCATCGCCAATCAACAAAGAGAAGGGTTAAATGTAGTGTTTTAATATAAATGAAACTCATAACTATTTGATTGTTGAGACAAGTAAAATGACTGTAAATATGATAACGCATTTTATCTTCACCGCTTTTCATGAAGTTAGATATCTTCTCGTAAATTGTGTGAAGTTGTGTTATGGCTTCCATAGATGAACCCATCAGAACCTGAAGTCATAAGCATTGATTTCAGCAAGTATAAATATGATAGTTTCAAGTAAAATTTATTATTATTTTGTTTGTTTTAAAATTTGTTGATGATGTAGTGCTCTGTCATTATTTATTATTATTATGTTTATTATTATTTTTTAATGTTTTATATTTATTTTATTTTTATGGTTTTCATGAGTGTTGATTGTTTTATTATATGTTTTAAAGTTAATTTGTATAATGTTTTTGTTTGTTAGGTGTTTTTTATTAATGTTTTGTTTTTATTTAAATTATTTATTTTAATTAATTAATCATGTCCCATAAAATTATATTAAAAATAAAAATAAAATACATATATAGATATATATATTATTATTATGTGAGAATTTTTTATTTTATTTTTTAACTTAAATTAAAGAAATGAATTTATTAATTTTAACGGGTACTAATGTAATGATACAGATTTGTAGGTTTAAAGATATTCAATTAATAGATATTGTAAATTCAATTATCTATTATTTATAATCCTACTTTTCGATCTCATCATATGAAAACGCAGGAGGAGAGCATACTTATTCAAAACTGCATATTAAGATGCATCACTACTCTATTACAGTAAAATATATTTTTTTCATATAGAAGTACTTATACGCATCCATTCGGTAAATAATATGAGAATTAAACCTAATATCCAAGTTTAATGCATTGACAATTTATATGAAAATTATCTCTTCAGTAAGGATTTGATGTGAGAAAGTATATACATTAAAAATGGAGTGGTATTCTGACTTAATAGTTTAATTAAAACCCAAGCTTAACATGATTTTATTATTGGCGTTTACATTGTACATGTACCTTCTGCTGTCACGTTTAAACTTGTACATTTCCTGTGGGATCTCAGGATGCTGTATTTCACTTGGGGTTTAGCATTTCGATCATCATCGCATGTGATCCATGACTCATTCATTCTTACTAGGTAAGATTGGAACTGTCTTCCTTCAGGATCCTCTTCATCGATGAGCTTTCTTCCAACTTCTGAATTAAAGATTCATCCCTTGTGTGATCACTATAGATTGTGGACAAGGATTTAAGAAGATCCTTTAATGTGACATACCCTTAAATGGTTCTTTAACATCATGTCCTTTTTAGATCTTTGCTTAAGTAAATTAACATTTATTTATTTATTATGGGGTTTTTGTTTAATGACTTACTCTTTCTAATTTATCCAGGAAGCAAGAAAACTTTGAATAAAAATAAATAATTTTAGGTTTTGGCTATTTTTATGTATGCATTAAACACCTTTCCGAATTAACAGTTTAGCTATGCATCCTGAATGATTTAAATAAGTAATGATCATTATAGTAAATTAATATAAGACAAGAATATCAACCAAGTTTAGAATACATTCTCCAAAAATATATGGATTTCAACTACGTCATTGTAGGTATAGTGAAAGTATTCTCACTGTTTATTTGTGTTAATCAATTGATTGGCCAAAAATTCACAAAATTTCAGTCAATTTATTTAAAAATTATCACTGTATTTAATTATCAATCCAGCTTGTATAACTTTAAGCATCTCCAAAATATGTGGATTTCAACCACAAATTAATAGTATAGTGTAAGTATTCTCATTGTCAATGCTTGGGACCTGTGTCTGACCAAAGACTGATTATATAAAATGTTGGGTCAATTTGTACAAGAAATTAACACGAGCATTTAATTAATAATCCGCTCGTGAACTTAGAAACATCTCCAAAATATGGTGATTTTAACCAGTAGTCAAGTTGGTGATAATGCATTATTGCTAGAAATGCATATTAAAAATATAAATTCATCTTAATTATTAAATTCAAACAATTAGATCAAGATTCATGAAATAATAACAGGAGTTCTTCTAAGAGGTACAACTGCTATCCTTCATCATTGATTTCATTCGTTATTAATGTTATTGTGAAAACAGGAATTAAAAGCAAGAAAAAAATGAATATTGATGAATCCTCTTAATCGAGTTTGAACTTGATCAAATGTAATAGCGAAGGAATTTAAATACGTTAGTTTGTCTCTAAAGAGGTGAAAGTAAGATTAAGTTCCATTAGCAATCAAAGCATGTAAAGGCATGTAAAGATAAAAAGCCAAATCAAACATAAGCAACTAATTTAGAAACTAGCAATGGAATAGACTAAGAAGTGTAATTTAGTCGTGATGGGGGCCCTCCATATAATCTCATTCTGTGGTTAGTTAATCGAAATTTGTCACCAAGGATATTTAGCTACATCTATATGGGTTCATCAATACCATTTATTAAATTTTAGAGGTACAAAATCATAAATTAACCAAGTCTTGGAATTGGAGAAAAGCTCATTAAAACTTCAAAAGTTTAACTCCGACTCTTTTCTAAATATCATATAAAATTCATAATTTATTGCTCTTAAAATATGCACACCCCAAGTGTTCATTTATTAAAATCATGACCCTGAAAAGGTAAAATAAAAGAAAAAGTAAGTTTGGGGAGTCACGTAGCTCGAAGACGTACTGAGGTGCTTAGCATTATCCGTCGGTTTCTTCCATTCATGCAACTTTCGATCTCTTCATTAATGGAGCTATTCTTGGTTTTTGAGCTAAAATCCCTTTATGAGAGGACTTTATCCTTCCTATTGGAATCGAAACTACCTCCTTCGCTTATAAATTTGACTGTTGTTTCAAATTTCAAGGGTAATTAGTAGAGTCTGTATACTATTTTGTTTGGAGAAAAAAATTTAGAATTGGTTGTTTGATAAGAATTGTTTAAGAAATGATTACATTTGCATCAACAAATATTAAATGATGTCATTGATGCTTTTGATTTAATTGTGTATATTATTTAGCATTGTAACTTCTTTTACTATTCTTATCAATGTATACACTCATTATACTTTAGTTTGATGTTTTAGATACAACTAAATAGCATGGAAAACAATCAACATTAAATAAAAAATATTCATCCCAAATCAAGTCATGAAGGAAATGAGTAGTAGCTAAACCGTATTCACCAAGAATGATGATCAATATGTTTGGATATCAAGTACACGTATTTTTGAAACATTATGTGAAATCAAACATTTATTAATGTAATGACATAGTGTCCCAAATTAAGAAAAAAGGATATCAATAATGTCATTTTTATATATATATTCTATATATATATATATATATATATATATATATATATATATATATATATATATATATATATATATATATATACTTTTAACTTATTATAATAATTCTCCATTGTCATGAAATGCTATACCTATTTAAATATATGGATATTTAAATATTATAATGAAGAGATAAATCATGGATATATTATATAACAAATTAACCAAATGATCACATTAAAATGAATCAATAAAAAATTAATTTATTATGAATATCGTTATAAGATATGTGTCAAATTTTATTTAATAATGCACTAAAAATCAGCATTGCATCTTTCACAAAAGTCGAGTGTTTTGAAAAGAAATACATCATGTATAGCACTAGTAAAATGTATACCAGGTATAATTTGCACTAAATGCATTTCATTTACATATGGGTATCAAGACAAATACTAATACCAACGAGAACATCCATGCGCTTTATCACGAATACCACCCTGGGGTAATTTGATAGGCTGCCATGCACCTAAATAAGTTGAACGGCGTATAAGGCGGAGAATCTGTTCAATCTGCACGCTATCATCTAACAACAATGCGCTATACTTTGAATCAATGTCGATAAGGCCACCTTCCATCGCTTCCATATCTTTCAGTAATGCACCTGATCGCCAGCAACACCGCCTTAACTTTTTTCCATCTCTACAGTAATATAAGCTGGAGATCGATACAGATATAGTAAACGCATCTACAGGGAACAACATTAGATGCATGTGCTCGAAATTTGAGAAAACATATAAAAACTCAGTCATTTGGCTTTGTATGTTTTGGGTTCCATAGAAGTTCAAAACTCCTTACCAAAATGATGTCGAGAGTCTTTGCCTTTTTTGTTACCCCCTTCTAGCCAATTTATAACACCAAAACTCTTTATAACTCAATTGCGGGTATTCTTTGCATGCCATCCAAGCCAGCCGCTATGTATGACATGTTAATTGTTTGGTCAAACAACTGATAAAGCAATATTATCCGCCATAACAATCATTTATATGTTAATGGCTTGTATTCAGGGTCTAAGCTCTGGTACTATAGCTGTCCCGTGACATTATTATTGAACTGGTATTCAAATTGGGAGATTTTGGTTCTATAACAATATTTACATAGTTGTATTTTCTTTTCTTATTGAAATAGACAAATTAATGCCATACCTACAATTAAATAAATAATTTATATCTCCCCTTTTTCCGGTTTTCATATGCTTACCGGCTAGTTTTTCTACCTATTCACTATAACATGAATTTTTATAACTGCATTGTCTAACCGTAATATGCATTTAAATAGTTCTTTTTCATATTTTCTTATCTTTGTTATCTGCGGGGTCTTTTCAAGATACTTTTCAATTGTGATTATTCACAAAATCGTAGCAGGTTTGGTCTTTATTAACTGATATGAAAAACCTATAAACAATTTACACGCTCGGGTTATCAACCGTTATTGCTTTAATTTACCATTTATAATTGAGGTAACTTAATAGTTGTTACGTTCAATTAATCTTGGCTTCAGGTTCTATTTAATGCTTGTTTACAAACCTACTGTATCTAGTCTTTAAGTTTTTTATTTAACCTGATTAAATAGGATCCGCACCATATAGTAATAGAACAATATGACACTTCTATTAGTAAAAGTGTACAAAGTTTATCACATTATATGTAATCTTCAAGTCATGTGAAAAGTTCCTTGTTATGTCTATATTACTATCTCCCATTTGTTCATAGCTACAATCATCCATCAATGGTCACCGCCATCATTTCGCCACCAGTTATTAAATGAGCTATTAGGGTCATCATTTAGTCATAGAATACAAATGTATACTTTTAAACTAAAATCAAAACTTTAAAATATATTATTATTAAGTCACCATTATCTTAATACTATATTTTATATTTTAAATAAGGGCAATTCTCATTATTATCAGTATCATCGTTTACATAGTCCTATCATTTACCTTCATTAAATCCTTTCCCATGAGTGGTACTGTATCACAGAATTTTCTTTTCTAACTCATGTAAACGAAGGTAAGTCTATATCACCTAACAATGGAAACATCTAGACCATAAAGAAGTAAGAAGGAGGAGATCATAATATTTTTATGGTTTGAGGTCATTTGCTGTACATTAGTAGACATTTTTACTTCAAAAACTGTTTATGAAGTGAAACAGGGAATTTTAAAAAAGTATGATTTTTTTAACACCATGAATAAAAAAAACTTCCTTAGTTTATAAAAATAGTTGCATTATTATTTGGGATATGTAGTGATATTTGAGGCCTATTTAAAGACACTTTGTTTTAGGAGCATTTTTTTAGGCACAAATTCTAGTTGGGAAAACAATTTCAAAACAATTGAGATTTTTCCCAAACAACTTATATACAAAAATATCTTAAATATAACAGGTAATATGGTTAGTATATATTTGCCTTCATACTAACTTCATTTTAAAAAAAAAATAAATTTGAATGTACTAGAACAAAATAAAAGTTTAGCGTAATTCTGCCCATATTAAAATACTTTATATATTTCTGATTATTATAGTATGTGCATCATAAAACACTAATAAGATCTAATATTATTGAAATATTGGGGAAGAGAATTCAAACAATGTTTCGATATTTCACTTTGATTGATAACTCTCATTTCATTGAAATTTCATCTACAAATAAGTTTTAGGAATAAATTTACCTGGTAAAAGCAGTATTAAGTAGGTAGCATCCATATGGCTCAAAATATATCATTTATATCATCATGATTATTAAATGTTTATCTAAAACTGAATCAGTCCTCAACCTTTCCATTCACCTGTTACTCGAGGACTTCTGTTTTCAGCAAGTTGTCTTTCATTTGTGGATGAAATGTTTTTAATCTCTACAATATTCCACTATAATTTATAATTTAAATTGCAGTAACCAGATCTGCAATGTAATTTTAGTCCGACAAATTCAAATATCTTTTGTATCTAAATGTGTCGGAAGATAAGTCTATGAAGTCGAAAAAGGGCGTTAACTTAACTCAAGATTGGAAAGATGAGATAGATGCATATTGACTATTAGAGTGGAATTATATCCTTTAGATGAATTCAATTGACTCATATTAAAATAAGTTGCAGCTAATAATGATTTGGATACTTAAAGTTAATAATTTGGAACTGAGTGAACCTGCATTTTTATAGAAATAATATACAACTGTAGCCATTTTTATGGGATCATGTGTTGTGGTCGTATAATCGCTTTCCTACATGTTTTACGTAATTTATTTTAGATGTTTTGAAGCCATCTATACTTCTGCTAATATTTTTAAGCTAAATAGAAATCACGTCAAATGCTCGCTTTGTTTTAGACAGTGATTAAGTGTTTTCCTAGATAAAATTTCATGAATCTAGCGTATCTGGTAATACTTAATTTTCATCAATAATACCACTAAAAATTAATAACTGGGATGTTAAATCGCCTAATTTCATTATAGTTTGCAATATTACGTCAAGATCGGCAGGCGTTACGCTTATCATGTAGTCGCACTCTACAGTGTCTAATTGATGATTTTTTCCGGCGTCAAACACTTGCCATTTTTTCAATATGTTCTAAACCGACGCTTGTAAAAATGCTGGACTCATTAAATTTGTTCATATTTTTAACGCCTTCCCATTTGTTAAGTGTCGCCATTCACGAAGCAATATCCGACGTTTAACGTGCCACTTCCATCATTCAACACGCACTTTGACGCCATATAAAGTGTTTTTTGGAATCACGTATTTCAAAGGTAACATACACCACGCTTCTAAGCCATTTCAGAATATCTACAACAGAACAACCATTAAATCTAGCAGCTAGTCCAATGGAACCGCCCTTCCAACGCCTTTTTGTATATCGTCTGACGCTTCTATATTTAATATCGGATGAGATTTGCCATAAGACCAATAAAATGGAAATCAGTCTAAAATCAGTCAAGAGTTTGGGATGGCTGTATAAGGGCACATATATCATCATGTGGTGGTTTCAACAAAAAACAAACTTGAAACAGACAAGAATCTCCAAGATATAATACAAATAAAGGAAATCAATGATCATGATCACGCTGTTCTCTTCTAGAGCGTGGACGGGTCTAATAAATTTGCCATAAAGGTTATCGCCGCTTAATAATCAGTAAAGATTAAGAAACGTATTAAAGAAAATAATAGGCTACTAACTCCAAGCCAACTGGGTGTTGGAACCTGAGAATTTTCCTTACCAACTCTGCTGTGACTAAATTAAACCTAAAGAGGCCAAGAATTTTCTTTCATTGTGGTTGGAGAAGAGAATGAACTCGTGGCAGTAGACACCTCTTCATTTCACCAGACTCTGAAATATCTTTGCTGCCACCTGCATGTAACGATAAGATAACTTTCACCCGCTTTTGACAACCACCAAGAATCATAGCAGCATAACTTTCAAATTTCACCGCCTTTGACCTTAGCCATTCCTTACAATGGATGGAAATTTTGGATACATAACTTTCTTCACCTGCTATACTTAACTTTATTTTTTGTTACTATTCATTTCAGAAATTTTTCATCTTCATTTCTAGAATTATATGATTTTTAATATATTTACATATTGATGATAAAAGTTCGTCCATTCAGATAAAATAATTACTTTTTTCTTTCCATGTCATAATATTTATCAAACTTATCTTCTTTTAGCATGCTCACAAATTTAACATATTCTGTGAATGTACATAATCGTGCCTAAAATATTTGTATCAACTATATTTTAAATGGCGAGTTGTATGCCCATATAGTAATGTATTTTTGTGTTCATTTGAGAATGAACATGTTCTAAAGACTAAATCCGCATCTTCATCCTTAAAATACAACTTCAACATAACTAGAATTTCAAATAGTTATAGCGAAAAAAGGTGACATAACAGATAAGGTAAGTTGGAGCGAAAACCTGTAGCATCAAACCTAGATGGACAAACTTAAAACAATATGGACTTAATGCAATCAGTTTTTATGATGTTGCGTGTACGAGTTAAAGCATTGGCATTAATACTTATGTTTTACAAATTTAACATAGAAGATATTTCATAATACGTCATGAGAATCTTAGATCCTTGTACCCAATAATATCAGTATCTAAAAATGATTACCAAACAATGCTTTTCATATGAAGTAGAACACCACCTGATAATGAGACATTTTAACATTGTCCAAGAAGCTACATTTATTATTAAGAGAACTGTTGATTGTGTATTTATGGAAGACACAACTGATTTTGGCATGAAACATGTATCCATGATTTCAATGTGGCCTTACTTTATTCACGATACTTTACGATAAACCTAAACTTGGAAATGTCGTTAATGGAAATCACGATCTCCATCACGAATATCAGTGTACGATGAATCAGTTTTTTCGCTGTTAGGTCTCATATTACTAGTATAGTCCCTTATTTTTTGTTAGTGTGAACTTCTATTAAATGTTGGATAAATTTTGCAACTTCATATTTTTGTTGTTATATTGTGTCTTTAAATTATTATTGTTATCGTTGATTGCTATCAGGTCGCACGAGATTGGTATTGCGCTTCAATGACTCATATATATGAGTACTATAAATAATCATCCAAGAACGACTGATCCATAAATGTATTTAGGTTTCATGGTTTATCAAGGCGCTGAGATTCCATTTATTTTTGGAGTTTATTACACAATATTTAAAATTTTAGCTAGATTCAGGTTTCGCTGTTCAAATATAAATGATCAATACTGCTATAATTTGTTTTTACTGCTTCTCCAAGTTGAAATTTCAGATGTTAAGCTGAAATCTTGATATGTTTTTCAAAAATTTATCTTTATTCCAAATATTTGATATGAGGTCATCTGCAGGAAGTATATTTGCGTTCATAAAATGCGCTCATCGTAAACTTGTATGGCTTAGTAAATTCTTTTGTAAATGAGAATTGAGTTCGAATGTTATATGCGCAACAAATCTTGAGGAAAATTGGTCAAAAATTTAGACCGGTTCATATAAATATTTTTGGAGGAGAGACCGTGAAGGCAGTTGTTCTAATTGCATCGCAAGAGGTGATCGAAAACTTCAGTCAACTCTACTGGATTGAAGTGCCTAAAAGTGGTCGTATACGACCAGTTTGAGCCAATAATTTCTGAGATGAAATGATTAAAATAGTGACACGTGGCAAGTCGTAACAGCTTTCCACCAACCACCATCATTAGGAGATTGGACATAATTGTCTTGAGAATCCAAATTGCGTCTAATTCCATTTGAAAGAAGCTTCAGAGATCACGATGAGGCTGCTGAATTTGATATAACATTTTCAAATGAGATAATCGCATCAATATCATTCTTGCCAGTAAAGGTATGGTTGCGCCCAATCGGAGAAGTCTTTGCTTAGCGAATCCCGCCGACCATCCACACCAGAGAACAGGATATCACTATTGAAATTCCAAAATGTCTCAAAAGAATTCCTACGACCAATGTTTGGTAACAATTTCACTATGACTATGAAGATGAAGAATTATAAACATGATTCATCAAAATTATAAGAACAAGGGCAACAATTTCACTTCTAAAGATAAATAAAATGAGCCAAAGTTTAGCAGCGTGGTGGAAGGAAAGATGGCTGAAGAAAATACAGTTTAAGATGACAAAAAATAATATGGCAGAAGAAGATGACGGTATGGAAGTGCGTTAAGTTAAGAGATGACATGGAAAGATGAACATGGAAAACATGAAGAATGATCTAAAAGACATATGGAAGGTCAAGGACGTTTAAACTGTAGTAAATGATTCCCTAATTAAAGAACATAGGAGAAGAACCGCGATATATAAAATTTAAAATAAATGTTAACTTATCATGAAACCCACATAGAAGGAACCACCATATTCGAAAATATATTATATAGTTTAAAGGATCCCCAAATATGACAACATGATGAGCAATATTTTGATTCCATAATCGCAAAATTACACAAAAGGTAACATTGTAACTACATTAGAACAAAATACATTTCAGTGGTATCGATGGTTTTTATCTCCAAAAATCATTACCAATGCATGAGAAATGATAGCACATTACAGGATACAAAGAGCAACACCTTTCAACACCAATGATAAATCTCAAAGCAAAGAAGCAAAGTGGTACATTGAGGACTTCCAAAATTGAGTATATGGTAACTGATATTTAGGACCAATATGATTGATCTTTTAGAAGTTTAGGATAACATTCAACATGAAAACATGCCTGAACTGATTCATTAGAGAAGGTAATCAAAGGTGTATGTTTAGTAAAATATGGCAACAAGAAACATTACTCAATTTATAAAGAAGTTAAAGGCATACATCTAGATTTATTAACCTACAAGGTTGACACCACAACAATTGAAGAAAAAGGAAATGCGTATTGCTGCTAGCAGATAGTAAATACACTAAAGGTCATATGGTATTGCAACAAATTATTTATAATAGATTGTGAAGATAAGGTACGAGCGAAATTATGAGGACAGCGACTTAGAACTTTCACTTCAATATAAAGAAATGACCCAACTATCAAGAAGCAACAAGTGGTGTGAATTACCACTCCTCAAACTCTCAAGAGAAAAGGACAAATCTGCATAATATATGTACATCTTGATCAATTCAGAAAATCACACTTATTCATTGGGGAAGCACATGAATTAAATTGTTTCCTACACTAGACTCTTAATGTCAAGACAATGCAAATGAGAACTATAAAATTGCTCAAGTACAACACCAAGTTGAACAAGGGGAATATGTCAACGTCCAGTTTTCCATTCCCAGGATATAAATATATGAATAGGTGAGCACAATGGTTACAATTCAAAATTAGGCTTTTGTGAATTTTCTAAGAACTTTTGAAATTTTTCTGCATGAAAGAAGCTTCCACTTCACGGGGCATTTATGGAAGCCATAAGACATGTTTAAATTACATGACAAAGTTTGTACAGAACAACGAGAAGGAATTGCAATAATATGTCATACTGTGGTTCAATTATCAAATCATCATTTTCTATCTCCAACAAGTCTCCTGGACAACATTCCAATGTAATTAAACTCCACACCTCCCACCTATTCGTGATCAAGGACTGTTATTCATTTGATTCCGTGAAGTGTCTTCCAAACATCCGGCCCAGATATCCCCCCCCCCCCCAAAGGTGAGCAATCAGTCACATGACTTGTAAATGTTAGAGGCAGGTATAATTCAACCTAGTCAAAAAGTTCTTTTCTCTCGCTCTCCTTATTGGTACACAAGAATATGATCATACAATGTCCTATTTATAGGGTTTCAATGTCACCAATAAGATAAATTTATCTGCATTTGATGAATTACGATAATATATACAATTTATTTTACCAAGTTGCATCTTCAATCGTGATATCATCAAATTAGAACGAAGACCTAAGATATTCCTAAAAAATGTTATTTCAATCATGTTATGAGGGTTTATTTAAATTAATAAAATTTTTGGCTCTACCAACAAATCTTCTACATTTGGCATTTATGAATTCATTTAAACCTTTCCAGAAAATTTAGCAGATGCCATATACTAATTCAATAGCAAGTTCGAAGGACTTGGTATGAGCATGTTAATAGGTACTAACCATTTTAAATATATGAAACAATTATATGCAAAGCATCCAAATGTTTTTCGAGACAAGAGGTAATATCTGGTCATATTAGTATCCACGTGAGGGTGTTAAAGAGACCCTAACAAATAAAGCCACAAGGAATTGAAAGTCCCTAAAACAATAAAGCAACATATGAGATTTTCAAGTTAACAAAGTTATTATCAGTTTGTTAAGTAATATGAAGAAGCACACCTTCTAATGGAAACATTATTGAAGGAAAGATACTATGACTCCACAATCAAGGCTTTTGAACACTTTAAAGAGGTAACAAATATAGCAATCGGCCTTAACTATTTAATTCACAAAAACTTACTGGTAAATGTATGCCTGTAAGCTAACGAGCTGCATTTAGAAGGAAGACCATTGCTTTTGGAAAGTCAAGTCAACTGTACAGTGTATTTAAGAACCTATTTATGAGAAGGAAATATAGTAATACTACATGTAATGAAGAAAATGAGAACTTACCTAATGGGAAGACACTATTGCAAAAATCATCATATAGCTCCAACACTTTGGAATAAAAGATCATCTTTCAGAAGAATGCAAAAATAAATACAAAGATGTTGGTTATGACTTTGAAATAATTCCATGAGCTAATGTTATTAAATATAAAGATAAAATTTCAAGAAAGAATGAAGATATAGCATTAGCAGTTACTATTATCCATCCTATTGACAACTACAAGAGATGAATAAATAGTTACAAAGATGTACATACCTATTCAAAAGAAAGTAAGACCTTAGTACATCTGATAAGCATTTAGTTGAAAAATGATTTTATAAATGACCATGGTAATTATAAGAATTCTAACCAAAACAAAAGATTCTTCTAGAATTGCATACCTTCTCCTCAGTGATATCACATTTTTAAAACTACTGACATGTAAAATATAGAATTTTTTTTGGGGATGGCCTAAATCCTGAGCATTCAAAGTTTGTATAATGTTTTATTGTAATAAACAGAATAAAGTGGAGACAATACACCTTATCTCTACAACCTTTATCCATTCAAGCTCAACAAGATGAGGATTTCCACTATTTTCTATCACAGTTTCACTTCAAAAAGTCCATAAAGAATGTCACCCATGGTGAATATTAGATTCTACTACATGTTAATTCTTAAAACTATTCCACCCATTTGTTACACAAATGGTTATCATACTGTACAGAATTCAAAGCCATTTTAGCTCTATAAGCATTTACTACATAGATCCTCCATTTTGGCCGTGTAAAATTTTTGGAGACAAGAGTTATTTTCAGAAAAATACAATTATCACATCACTCATCCCAACTAGTTACCAAACTATATATGAAAATAAATGTTTGAAAGGAGATTTCGTTTTTTGTATCCGATAAACAAACATAATGGCCAAGTGGTTACCTGCCGAATGGTGGTAGAATACTCTTTCCACATCTAAAAGAAGAACATCCATTTACATACTTAAGTGACATCCACCACTTACCCACATCATCTTTAAGGAAAATTCTCAAGGTTCAAGAAAGTTGGAATGATTCACCAGTTTATACCCAAGAAGTTCTCTCCAACCTTAAAGGACAAACTGACTGAAGAATAAAAATCGAAGAAATTACTATGACCAAACATCAAACAGAGAAGTTTATATAGATTTGGGTATTTACTACACAACCAAGAGTAAACAAATGCCAACTAAGTGTTTTGTTAATATGATGAATTATCGCCAAAAGTACTATGTCCTTACAAGGTGTTGCAAGATTATACTGGCATACAAATTGGAGCTTAAATTTTCTAGTACATCCAAAATTTCTTCTGTTGTCAATGCTTTCAAAGAAGGCTATAGAGAGAAATTCTTACCAAAACACACAACTTGATGAGAAGGAAAACTGAAGGTTGGAACCAAGTGCTATGGAAACAGAACTTAGACAACTATTTAATTTGATTTACCAACAGTATTCTATCATGAAATAATCTCATTTCCATCAAGATTTTGCATGGGAGATAATTTTATATGTGGTTAACGGTATACCTACAAGTGAGGACAACACTTTGAAGAAATCCTATATTACCAGTATAGTCCTTATTGTTAGTGTAACCTCTTTATCATATTATTGTACCCTTGTAAATTTAGTTTGTTATTATTTGCAATTTTTTAAATTATTATTGTTAGATTTATTAGGATTACATTGCAATTATAATAATATGTCTTCATGACTTTGCATAGAAAGGAGTGTTTTGTAATTGTATCATCCAAGAATTAATCATTCATGTAATTTATTATACGCTCTTCTGAAGTGGCTTATTTTAAGGCGTGATATTTCTATTTTCTTTCATTTTTTGAGTTATTACACAACATAAAATCAAATAGATACAGAGGCCCACATATCTGTACTACCCACTACATCAGCACAACATTTGGTGCCGTGTCATTTCTGGACATCCTTTCTGCCAAAATCGGGAGAGATAATTTGGGATGCTGGAAGTATGTGCCTTTATCTGTGAGGAATGCCTACCTTTTATTATAAAAGTTCCATGAATGAAACTGGTTCAAATGTGTACAACTGCAGATGTCGCTATTAACATATTTACCAAAGCAAATATCTCAATCAAATGCTTATCAATCAAAGTACCCTAATAGCTGATGCTTCCATATGGAGTTTTTATATTCTAGCCATGAGATTGGGAAAACATTACTCAGGACATCACATCACTGACCTTGTATATGAAAATTTAAAAGAGTGCATAAATATTCTTGAAATCCCAATCATAGTTTCAGAAAATTTAATACTTTGAAATGAACTACATCCTATTTAAACTACATCAAATATTTAGGCAAATCATTTTTTAAATAGAAATTGGTGAATTTTATTTCAAATATAGAAATTAAACCATGAGAATAATCTAACCCTAGGGATTTTTCCCTCTTTTATTTCCTTTTAATAGGAAAATCCCAAAAAATACAAATTATAACACCCATAATCCCCAAAATTATAAAGCATAATTGAAACCTGAACTTTTGAACTTAAGTAGATCAGAAAAGAGCAGCATCCATCATCATGGGAAAGCAAAAACCTGGTTTCTCCTCTAATACAAACCAACCTCAGACATTAGATGTCTTATGGCTGAGTTGATTCAATCGATCACAGAAACCTCTTCGCTTTCTTTCCAATATTGCCAAAAATGTTCGCTTGTTTTCCTTATCATCATCAAAGTCCATATATTTTCATCACATTGAATTAGTTGGGGTTCATTACGATCGTGTCCAAGGTTTATCAAGCAGAGCTCCTGACATCCAATCCAATATTGGAACTACCATACTCCGTTCCCATTAGAGATTGTAATCCCGTCGCTTTAATTTGGTAAGTTCAAGAGCACTAGAACTAGATTCCAAGCTTGATTTAGACTTGGCATAGTTGTCTCTAATTTGTATTCACACAACACTATACTGTGTTTCAACTGGTACAGTAAATTTTGTAGCAATGGGATCTTCATCTATGGGGCTTATGGATTTGCCCTCAAAATCATCCCGAATATCCTGATTCATTTTTCATTCAATCGATCATGCAAATCCACTGCTTCTCTAAGATTTGTGTCGAATCGAAGGCCGGTTTTTCAAAGAATTTATGGTGGGGGTAAATCCCTTCCCGCATCTTGACTATTTAAGTGTTTAATTGGTTTTTTCGTAGACCGACTCAAGAATCAAAATGAATCCCGTTAACTCGTGAAATAAAAAACAATAGTAAGGCCATTATTTATTGGTTTGAAATAATAAACAAATATGCAACAACTCATGATAATAGTAAATTATTTAAAGACAAGCTACAATATGTTTTGTATCCTATTATATGATTGTCCTTAATGGTATAAGTCTGTATTTAATGGAGAATTGATATAAATAAGGATGAGTTAATTCATGTGTGAACATATGTATGCATCCCCATGAAGTAAGAATTGACATCCTGAAGAAACCCCGTACCTGTAAGGTCATCAAGGAACCGATGTTAATATACGATAAAGTGTATCCAAACTGGTAGACACCTGAGTTATATATATCATGGAAGAGATAAATGGGTTCACGCTATTAGTAATATTTCACCGCTTTCATGAGATAGGAACGAGGAGCGAGAGTGAAACCACGATAGTTTTAAAGAACTAAACAGTATTTGGCATTGAACCCTAGGAATGATTTAACCCTTTGGAATCATGAACGAACCTAGAAGGAAAGAGGTGGAACATAACAACCAAGCGACGAACCTCGCGTGGAAGAGCGGAACCGTGACCGAGTAAACAAAGAAAGGTGGTTTGTGTTTCTATCGCACCACCTTGATGAAAACAAGCCAAGAGGTTGGGAGCTTATCTATAAAACGCGCGACACGTATCCTTGTACGACTCCACAAAACCGCTTGTCACCATGCACCCATCGCCGTTGCTACGTCAACCTGTGATGCCCAAGGATATTGATAAGCACCGTTGCTCGGGAAGGGGTCATCGACGGTGTTCATTTGCTATAGATGAGCGAAAGTTACCCAAATAGCTGTCAAATTTAACATCGATTCACCTCAAGATTTTTTCCCAATAAACAATAATTCCTACATATTAAAATATAAATCATGTTATACCCAACTCACACTGAATATGTCATTTGTATCAATATTCTTCTTCTCGATCTTCTTTTGATCTTCATCCAACTGATCACATCTACATCAAATCGATTCGTAAACGATGTTGAAATGATCGACCATGTCATCATCATCATCAATTATGTCATTTTCAATAATATCCTCATCGACATCATCATCAATAATTGCTGGGTTTCATCTCCATACTGCTCATCTTCTAAGATATCTTCTTCATCTCTGTCAATGCATCTTCCCCGCTCATCCGCCATAATCGCATCATCTTCTTCGATCAATATCATCTTCTTCCTCTACGTATACTCTACCTGGCCTTCCTCTTTGGATCATATCTAATAGCAAATATCTGCCTCGTTCTCACCTGTCTGGTAAAAGACTTGTTCGCATTGGCTTGGAAAAACATAACGATATTTTCCTCGCTTCAAATCGCGATGTTTTAACCATTGAAATCCATTGTCATGTTGAATAAGTAAACATCATCATCACATACATTCATTCGTAGCCTATACCATTTGACGCTGGTTTCCAAAACTATTTTGAAGGAATTAAAGTCACACTCTAACTATATCATCTAAGAACCCATAATATCTATTTTCGCATTCTCGAGGATGTCTATCACTTGGAGGAAACATTAGTGACCTGAATATCATAGCTTGTCCCACTATTTAAGTTTTCCTGCTTCTATCCAACTGCTTAACGCAAATTGACAACCATTGCACCACATAGCCTTGGTGGTGTTTCAACCGTAATATGCCAAATGAAAAAAGATGCATTCTCAATTAATAATTAAACATATAATTTACACAAAAGATGAAAATTAACTCCAAAAATAAAACTTTTTGTCACATTATAAATATAGTATAAATATAATGAATAAAATAGGTGAATTAATTGCTTACCTTTCTATCTTTCAAACCATATGCTAAATCGATTTCCTCGTCCGTAACGCTTCCATCTCCACTACGATACGTTTCTAATCAATTCGTACAAAGAGTTGCCATGATAACCTACCGTCGTTACATGATTACATGTTTCAATCCATTCACTCATCCACTCAAGATGGTTTGCAAATGTATAAAAGTAGTGCCTCATAATCTTGAGCACCTGGTATCAAAAAAACAATAATTCACCAATATTAATAAATATTATTTATAACCATGGTAAATTATATTAATTAATAAAATATGAAAGAATAAGACCTAATGAATATAATGATCATAAACATGATGTAAAAAATGAAACATTATATGTATTATACATAATAAATCTTTTACCTCTCACTTTCTTCATTCTACCTTTTCCTATTTGTGTGTCAGCTCTTCAAATTTTTTTGATGGAGTTCACATCCCAAATGCAATCCACCACCTTCATGGTCGGCGTAGCTAATTTAGGAAGATAATGACTAATAACACTGTGGATTGATATACCACATATCCTCTCCACCATATAACCTCGTGTCGGTTTCCTTTGAGTTGTCCAAAGCTCTCCTTCAAGGATTTCTGTGTGCCTCTCGACTATCCATTGACCTGTGTGTAATTATTCACAAATTTCAATTTCAAACTTGGTGTATCAAGTAGTGTTCTCGCATTGAAAAATGCTGAGGTAGATACTTTTTTCATTTCCTACACATTAGTCGAGGAATTTCTCTTCCAATACTTTATTTCATCTTGATGATTTTTCAATGACAAACTACATCACAAATCATTACTATGTTATTTAATGAAACATAATATATATTTCAGTCATGTATAAATTAATACCAGTTTCATCATAAGAAATTAGGCAATTAGATTTTGCATAAACTTAAAAACTACTACCTCATGTATTTACTAAGACCATATATATAATTGGTTTAGTATTGTTGTCGAAGTTTGTCAGAGAGATACAGTAGAAATATACTATAACAATAAAAATGAATCGTTATTGGTTTTTAAATTAAATGTGGTGGAAAATTTAAAACATGTATTCAAGCAATAACATACAAGCAAAATGTATACCAAAAAAAATTAATTTAGACAAAGGTATTCCTAATCATGTGTTTTCAGCCCACCGAAGTCACCTTTCTTCGCGAAGATATTATTTATGTTTAGAAGCAAACCTATTGGAAATTCTAATTCTTCCAACTAATTTTTACATCATTGCTTGTTCGTTAATAACCATGAATATTATTATACTGACCTCCATTGTTATTTGATCCTGCCGATCACACTTTTTCATTGCATTTGATTTCAATGTCACACAAATTTTGTCAATTTTATCTCTATCATGTGCACCATCTATGGTTCGCTATAACATTTGTACACAGCCTTCCATATGCATTAATGTAAACAAATGAGCTATTTTTAGGTCCTCATAGTAGGCAACTCATAATTAGAAGACACATTTATCTGGTGTGAAGTAATAATATACCTTCACTAATATACAATGACCTCGATATCAAAGAATAAAATAAATCAACAATATTAATTATAAAATACAATAAAATAAATTCATTAGTTAAAACAAAAATTCCAAACATTACACATAAACAAATAATATATATATATATATATATACACACACAAATTACGTACCCACCGCTTCGACGATTATTAATTCTCGTTATATTCCAACATCCACAACTAAGGTGTCATCTTTCATGGTTTTAATCTAGTTTCTTCTTTATCATTGAAAAGATGTTTTTTTCAAAGAGTAACACAATACTTATGGTTCCTAGGAGGAAGTGCTCATACTCAACAAACACCATCTTTCTTAAGTCCGCGAATGACGATACTTCATCTTTAGGGCCACAACCGGACATGCAAATCTACCCTTTGTTTGAAGACCCGCAATAGATGGATCAATAACAATTAATATACTATGAGATCATTTTTAAAACATGCAATATGGTAGCATTCAACTTTAGATAATTATGTATTATATTAAAGTGCAATGAAATATTACATAACCACAAACATGTGTTAGTCCCGAGGCATCATGAATTGTCCATACAAGTATCTCCAATGGTTATTATTAAATCTCTTCTCGCTTGATTGGTTTACCATGTCATACATAGTGATTTCATGTCATAACCGTATTAGCTCACTCGATAAGAGGCTCAATATATTATCTGCACTCTACCCTGTACTTACCTAATTGTCTAAAATTACTACAGACATAATACTCATCTATGATATATGTATATATAAGTAAGTAAATAAATAAAATATATATATTTATGCAAACAACGAGAGAAATGAAAAATGTTACATTCAAAGAAATAATGTATCAAATACCGGAATAATCATAGTCAACATTATGTGCTCCCCTCTTTATTGACATCCAAGGAGGAATGTTATTGCTGATAACGAAACAGGCCACACCGAGCAAGCAGATCTAAGCTCTCCAAATGGATTAATACCATCAACTGGCCAATGAAATCCTGACATTACAAGGTTCATTTTTAAAATCTACATATTTTTCCCCTCGATTTCTCTAAATGCGGTAACCCATCTCGTGTGAATTCGAAGAACACCATCTCCACTTCTATTCTTTGAATGGTAATCCATAAATTGTGCTATGTTGTTACACCCCGAACATTCGCCGTAAACGTGGAATTATGGGAATATGACGAAGAACCTTTGAGGCACCTTTTTGGTTAGTTGATCCTGCTCGATATCTACCGGTACCACATTTCTGACATTCTATTTTCAATGGCTGTTCTCCGTAATATATAATATGATCTTTAGGACATGCATTCATAGTGTTATATTCCATTCCAAAGTGTTTCCATAATAGCACGTAGATCTCAATATGTTCTATAAAAGATTTGGCTGGTATGGTAACAAATATTCACCCAACAATATACAACAGAAACAAAAGTAGTGTCTTGTAAAGATTATTACTCATATATATATATATATATATATATATATATATATATCATACATAAAAAACCGGAATCGCAATCTGACCGTGGAGCTAATGAACCGGTTTCGAACCTAATCGTTTCCAACTCAAGAGCAACGTATCTCTCAATGAACCGGTTTAAAAAAATACATTAAATAATATTTTTTACAAAATGATTAAGATTTGCAACCATGATTCCAATAATAGAGACAAAATATGAAAATTTTGCTCATTTATATACCATGCAAAGGTGAATATATCAAAATGGCACCAAATGCAATACATATCATCGAAAAGTATATATAAGCAAACCTATGAAGTAATGTACTGTGTTTCTCTTATATTATTCACCTGTTTCATCGTTTGTTAATATTATAATATACAGAAATCCATTCCTACTCGCATCTCGTTGTCAATTCATTGTATCAAACTTTAACGACACCGGGTTCGTGATATATATATATATATATATATATATACATATATGTATATATATAAATATCAAACCAAAGATTTTGAAGATCTTGTATTCTTCATTATCTATGTTTTCTTGCCAATAAATTTCTAGAAAACATCTCACAACACTTAGAGGTATTGACCAGTTTGTGAAACTCACCATAGTGCTATTTATAACAATTTGAGAGAGCATTACAACTTCAGATGTCCGTCACAATGTGTTTTACAAAATTTATCACCGAAAAGATTCTATTAAAACCCGTAAAACCCGCAGCGCTTTAGTGCATTTCCAAGAGGGAATTTTCTAGTGGCCAATTTATTATTGCCGCTCACATTTTCATTAGGTTGTATGTTGTTGTCCCTTGAGGGCGTCAGACCATTTGCATCCCTGAGTGGCGTCCTTGATGAGTTGCCACAAGTAAGATTTTATAAGCATGCCTTGTATTTATCACTAATGTGTGTATTGTTGCTACTATAAGGTGTTGAGTATGAGTTATTAGACAATTTTGTTGGGTTAGTATAATAGAGGAATTTGTGCTTCATGGAGAGACATCGAGGAATTTGGTAACTCATGGAGGAGAACTCTAATCGCCGTTAAGCAATGGAACCTGTCGGTTTATGTACAAACCGGCTTGCCTTACTTAACTGCCGGCTAGGTCCGTTAACTGCCAAAAACAAAGAATAGCTATTGATCGAATGCAAGGCCGGTTCCAATCGGGCAAACTCTGTCCCGACCCGGCCGATTTTTGGATAACTATGATCATATATATATATATATATATATATATATATATATATATATATATATATATATATATAAGCAATTATTTTACACATTTATTACAACTAGGAAAATAATCAACATTTACATATATAAACATATATACATATTGCATACTTTAGAGTTACTATAGTAATGCTCGAATAAACCATTCATAATCCTTGGGGCCCACCAACAACAATAGCGCAGAGCCGGTGAACTTAAAGGTTATGAATAATTTGCTCTAATGTATGTATGACACAACTCCTAAGGTATGCAACAGGTATAGCATCACATATATATAAAATGCTGATTATTTTCCCTCTTGCTGCTATTATTAATACTCTAACATTATTTCTCATACAAATATTTTTTACAAGGGCAATAAACTCCTCGCCATCACCCTTCACCCTTTTGAATCCGTACCCAATGTTTTCTCTTCCATCAAGGAAATTAACTTCATAAAGAAAACAATAAATCTCTCTCACAGGGAAAAACTAAGACTTGTTGAACTCAATGGGAGCTCAATATATAAGCAAAAAGAAAAATAAAGGTGGGCATTTTACAAATTGTGAGCTTTTTACAAAATGTGGGCTTTTTACAAAATTGTGGCTCTTTTTACAAATTAGTAGGGCTATTTCTTAATGCATTTTCTCGTAGAATACTAAACCGATTTGTCCAAATTAATGCAAACTATAGTCTCTACTATGTTTGGAAAAATTGAGGTTTATAAGCAAATCCGTGAAACATAATTATACCACTATGATAAGAAGTTGTCGAAGCATTCCTTCCTTCACAAACGTGGAACTACCTTAAGAATGCTTATGGTTTAGCAGGGGGCATAGAGCACAGTATGAATGTAGTAGTTATGCTAAAATACCGAATAACAAATTTTGAGAGTGCTCTCTTCAGATACCCGTACTTAATGCACCACCAAGGTTGTACCATTACTAAAGATAAATGGGCCAAAATAGCTGACGGATATCGTGAAGTTATGTCTTTCTGTAGAAAATTGGGGATAGGATGGAAAATATGAGAGAACTAAGTTCCAAGGACTAAAAACCAAGGCCAACATAGTTCGCCTTGAACCGATATAAAAGCAAAGCGTTCAAAAAGTGTTTGAGAGCACCCATTGGAAGCTCCCATATATAGCGTAGTCAACATTTTCCTATTGGAAAAAGTTTGTATAGCTGTGTTTACGCAAGATCGTATAGCCACGATCCTAAATGAACTGTAGCCAAAGCTAAGACAGATCCACGTTTGCGTAACAAAGACATCCATAGCAAAGGATTTTGACCACAGTAACCGCATCATGAGAGAGGCAAAGATTCTTGCTTCCACTATGAAATGTAGGGAACGCACAAGGGCTTTGTTTCCAAAGCATTTCATTGTGACAGAATTGCTATGGTGTTGTAAGCGCCATTAGTAGAATCTTAAAGCCATTCTCGAATTCTTTTAACTCGGAGAGGGTTTTTGTGGCTATAAATCCTCATGTCACAAACTGTCAGGATTGGTTGTGTTTGGATATTGTTTTTATCGTTCGTAGTTGAATTTTCGTCACGTAAAATTAATACCAGTGCAGCACCTGCGATGTTTTCTTTGCTTCCATTGTGAAGTATTTCGCTCTAACCTTTGCTCACATGTAAACAGAGGGGGTCTTGGGCATAGAACAGGGGACTTGGGTTTTTTGGAATCAAACTTTTAGGTTAAGATGCTCATCTAAAGAATCACCTGGACAAAAGGAGCTCCTAGCATGGAGTTGGGAGTACCACTTGAAGTGCGTAGGGCCAGAAATAATGTAATTCGCTTAGATTTATGGACCCCAATACAAAAGTTTCCTCTTCTTCAAAACGTGTTTCTCCTTTTCCGTAACCAATGTGGGTCTTGTTCTTGTTTCAATTGGCTTATGGATGAGCATTTGTTATTGCTCCGATGATCACACTCGGGTAGCATTTGTTACGTTCCGATGTTTCATTCTGCCTGCTACAAGTGCAGTGAGCTGAAAAGGACAAGACAATTATTCAGAGACAGAAATTGTTCTTGGAAATTCACCTACAAAGAGCTCAAGAATGCTACGAAAGACTTTTTTTGGAATGTGATTGATAATCGATAATTGGCAGCAATCCCCTTGTGAAACCCAAATTTCCCGAGCATTTTCAAAACCCCATAGACGAGTCATTGTAATGAACAAGCGCCTAGGTCCACATTACGTCCAAATCTACCAAGCACCAAGATCTATAAAAATCCGCTGTGGATTTGCGAACCAAGAAGAAGAGGCGTAAAAATGTATTCTCTTAATTGCTCGAATAAGTGGTTGGGGGTTTACCACGCAAAATTCGACAGTAGCCCATGTAGCATTTCGTATCATTGAAATTCTAGCAAGATTCAACCAGTGCGACTGCCGAGTTCCAGTGACCTAGGGCAAGATCCCCAAATGATGCACCATTGAACTCAAAGTTGGTGAAAAGTATTTTTTTAAATCAAATTACAAAATTGCGTACGGTAAAGATAGCTTTTGAAGAATACCTATTCCTCTAAAATGAACGTACAATTGCTCTTTCAACATTATCATTCCCAGAGTGTAAGCCTTGCACAACATAGGAAGTGCCCGTAATCAATCACAACCTTTGTATTCTCGCAGGCTCCAAAACCCAAATAGGGTCGCCCCTACTATTGTGAGGAAGGGCCTGCAGTAATAACTTACCATTTGGCAAGAACCGAGGGCGAATGTCAAGCCTGCAAGAGCCGAGGGCGAATGTTGCTCGCAAGACCGAGGGCGAGTGCAGCTGATATCGCAATGTAGTTTTTAAAAAAAATCATTTTTATGTAGCGCATTTGAATCTCTTAGCATTTCAAATCATTTTTATTTACATTTGATTTTTGCATTTCTAATACAGACAAACAAATTTCTACAAGAGGTTGGAAATTTTTACTAGGTAAGTCAAGAAAGACTAATTAAAATGGCTTAAAATGCAAGTGGAACTTCAAAATAAATGTAATTAAGGTTTTCTCCACTAAATTTTTGTAAAAAAGTGCTTACATTATTTAAGTTATCAGGAGATGTTTCTTTGTATTACACAATCAAAATTAAATAATGAAATAGTTGGGTAGTCTTATTGTTTCAAATTAGGACACAATTTTCAAATGGTGATGAAGTTTCATGTGATGATTAATCGACAATATTCTCCTTTCCCACTCTTGAAAAAAACTATGTGGTTGGTTCCCCGTTGCCACATGAAACCCTAACTCATGTAGAAAGATAGACCTGCCCTCCATTTTTCCCGTCATAAGGCATTTCTGCACATATTTGACGACTAGAATTTATGGATTCTCGTTTTCCAAGAGGTGCTAAGAAGGATAGAAGACTTAATTTTGACGTTTGAAATTTTTTTCAAAAACGTTCTTACGCCTTTAATTTCCACTCTACCAATAATTGTGCAACACTAGTCCTTCGCAATTGCAAGGGCCGTACCAAAAGTAAGGAAAGTTACTTTTTTGGCTCACCAATGATCCTGTGGATACCGGTGGCCAAATTTATATCTCACTGGGGCCCCACCATTTTCTTCAGCTTTTCTGTCGGCACAACTTACTATTTTTAGCAAGCTTTTTGGGTCCCGAACTTCGAAGCCATTTCAGGCCCTAAACGACGTTTTTGGCATCGCGCTCCGCCGAATATCATTCCGTATCATTTCATTCTAGAATTATAATCATGGAAAAATTTGTAGTCCTCAGATAGATCTTTCTAATGATGTATCATGTGCATCAAACAGTAGATAGTATGCCAAAGTTACGTCCTCGGGAAGTTGAAACACCAATTTACCCAAACTGGGCCCATAATTTTGGCTTTCATCTCCTAGGGTTAGGTTTTTTGATGTTTAGGGTTCTCCATTATTTCCCAATAATAATAGGCCCTCAAGCCTCATTGTAACTCGCCCGTAGGCTTGTAGTCGGCTTACATCTCCTCAAAGATAGCTACCGCCTCCTAGCTAGTTTTATTTCATTCTCGTTCACAAATTTCAGCTTCTTTGATATTAATAAAATGAAGTGTTATTTCTGCCGTATCTTTGTATTTATGGTTATGTGTTTATCTCCGTTGCATTCCCGTAACCCGGGATCAAAGCGGTGCACTGTGAGCGGTCTACTTTTTCTCGATCCTTCTTGTACATGTCCCCAACGAGGCTCCGGGGTATAAAGGGAGTTAGGGCTCGATCTAGCTGGAACCTTTGCAAGATCAACCTCGCAAATCCCGACGGACGCCCATGGGGGACGAAAGAAAGATGATGGAGCATGAGATCCTATCAAAATATTTGCCCAAGGAGGCCTCGAAAAACAAAGGAACGCGATGATGGATAACTTTGCCTGCATCCTTCAACTAGCTGCCCACCCAAGTGGTGCATCCGCATCCGCGAGCCTACCCGAGGTGCGACCTTTTCATGGTACAAGTAAATTTTGACATTCCCATATTTGTATTCAAATAGATGCGTATGTCGTAGATAGATGGTTGAATCTATTAGAAGGATATTTCTCGGTTCATGACTTTTCCGATAGGGAGAAGATTATTTTTGCACTCTTCAAAGCTTACCCCTTATGTCAAGGACTCGGTGGGAAACCCACTCAGAGAAAAGAAGAGTATTTAACCCTCTCTCTCGTTCTTGGTCGCACTCCACTTGAATTCTTTCCTCGAGATCGCTCACAAGGAACAATACTATCCCGTGGGAGCTATGGAGATGGGTACATAATGGACCAACATGACAAACAAAGGGATCAAGATGTGCATGAGATGACGAACTGTTCCATACCCTACGCACCAAGTTGGGTATCAAAGATTCGTAGAAACATCTAGTGTGAAAGCACGTCGCTTGTCCGTACGTATACATTCAGAGGTAATGGAGTTCCTCGACATTCCTCGTTTTGCACACGGCATACGCCAAGATTGAGCAGAAATTCAAACAGAAGAAGCGAGACTTTGGATCCGCAATCAAAAAGCAAGGGTGCGGTGCTCCCAAACCACAACAAAGGATGAGTTGGCGGCGTTGACTCAAGACAAACCCACAACAAGCAAACAGCAGCACCGAAAGCCAAAGAAGGACACTGGAAAGTGGTGTGAGTTCCACAAGAGCTCCACTTAACACAAGTGAGCAGTCGTTAAGGGTCGTCTGTGGCCGAGATGCGGCTTCTTAGGCCTATGCGTTCGACTCCTCGAATCAACCTGACATGGGGAATGACAAAGGGAAACAGATTATCGATGAGGAGCTCAATGCTGTCTGCCGCCACCACAAAGATCCGTAAGGAGAACCTAAGATCCGAAGGAGTGGGAACATCTCTTCCACTCCTCAGATGTGTGCACTCCTAGACAGTCATTCGATAATGGGAGCCAAAAGAACTCATTTCTCGGCTGGATGCCGTGAAGCGGTCGGGCTTGTCGACCACAAACCTCACCCACATCCATACACCCACTGGTGGCTTCACCATGATTGATTCTCACAACCAAGAAGTTGTCGCTTTCCTATAGCATCAAGCCCTTCACGGATGTGGTATTATGGCATTGTTCCTATTGATGTTTCTGTACATTAGGACAACCATACTTGTGGAAGCGTTTAAGGTATGAGTCTCTACCATGTCACATTACATTTGGGAAATAAGTTGTACAGGATACCGTAGGTACCACCTCCTTCGCTACTATATCTTTGGTTACCGTAAAACAATGCGCAATTGCCCATTTCCCAAACCACAGAAACTCCCGCTTTTCCCAAGGATCCGCCCCTGTGGCAAGAAGAAGATCACATGGGCCACGACCTCCAAAGGCCTTCCGCACGACAACAAATAAATGGATAAGGTTGTGGAGGATTACAAGGACATTTTCGGCCTGCCTCACGTGGGAAGCTCCTCTACACTCACAAGTCATAATCAGTCATCCGACTCCTCAGTGCGTCGTTTACTCAAACTTAATCGATCTATCGATGCTCGTTCTCGGAGAACGATGAAATCAAGAGGCAGATCAGAGCCGGGCCATGTATGTCACATCCGACTCAAGTCGCATCGCCCGTGAGCCCGATAATTTATTATTGTGAAATCATAGTTCTAAATTATTTTTTATTTCCGTGGAGCAATGTAATCTATTAATTGTAAGCGCATTCATTAAAAAAATTCAACCGATTTTAGCATGAATGATGACAATTTATAATAATTGGTTTTTAAGAGTATTTGAAGGTGTAGAGCACTGAAAGAAAATTAATTACTTTTCTGCTTTTCCTTATTTTATTGGGTTAAATCGGGAGAAAATTGAATATGAATAGTGAGTTAATTGTAAGACCAATTGGCCAAGGCCTACATCAACATCGAATGCTATATAGAAGGTACAAAAGCATGGATATTCATGCAAGTATAGTCATTAATGTAAGATCAAAGTTAACCTTAGCTTCAATTAAAGAAATAGAAGGCAAAGATCTAGCATCAATCGAAACTCATGTGAAAAAGTAGATGAAAAATGTACAATCATCCAATCGAGAGGTAATCTATAATTATCGAGTAAGACTCTTGGCTATGTCAGGAGACTAAACTAATTCTCAATATTTTTGGAATAATCATCCATTGGAATTTAGTAGGAAAACCATAGTAAATGATTTTCCAATGGCCATGCACGTATAGAAAAATAATATTTGCTGGTTGTTTTTCAATAGGTGGACCTGATGGGACCACCGAGAAGTGGGGGTGTTTTTTTTTAATCATGGAAGTGAGGTTTGGTAGATTGATAAATATGCTACCTTCCCCTATAAATTTTCTTGATCAAGTTATTCATTCATTGAACTTTGATTCATTCCTACTGCTTTGATACACAATCCAATCCGCTTGAGTCTTGAGTCTTCAGCTGAATGGCATTAATAGGTTGTCAAGAAAGAGGTTATCATGCACATGCACTCTCTTCTTTTTCTTTGTATCTTTGTAACTATGTTCGTACCTAGTTCTATATTTTTAAATTATCATAATAGTTCGTGATTATTAGGCTTTTATTTTGTCTTTTAAGAATTTTAATTTAATTAATATTAATCATTAAATTAAAATATACATACATACATACATACATACATACATACATACATACATACATACATACATACATACATACATACATACATACATACATACATACATACATACATACATACATATATATATATATATATATATATATATATATATATATATATATATATATATATATATATATATATATTATAGTTATTAAACTTTCAATAGAATTATTAAACTTTCAGCATTTGTACATCAACTTTCATACAGAAAAATAGGATACCTAGACAATGGTACATCATGGCCTCATTAATTTCGTCAAGAATTCTCAGTTGGTATAACATTTAGTCAATAGTAATCATCAATTTCTCGCATACGTAGACCAATTTCCTCGAAGCCCCATTTTCTTTGGCTTGTTATTCTTATAACTACATAGACATAATTAATAGAGAGATTGAGGACAAAAACCTTAGTGCTGAACTCCACTACTCAACATGATTTCGTGAGAAATAATACATAGATTGATTTCTCCTCGAGAGTGCCTTAGCGTTCTTTGGCTCATTTTTTTAATCACAACAACAATAAAAAATGCATTGAGACTGTCTCAGTCCTAGTTGTATAATTTTATAAGATGATTCTCAAGAATATTAATAATAAACATAAATTTAATGTAATTTAGGGAAAGCTCATTCATGTTTTTTCTTTTATATTGAAGAAGTACTTGATTTTTTGAAGTAATTTCTTTAGTAGATCATAACAGGTATTGAGGAAAGACAGTTTGACAAGAATCATTATTTTCCTCTTGAAACTTTTAGGGTTAAAAGTCCATGATACGTATATATCATACCCAAAATCCAAAGAAAATGGAAGAGCGTTCAATTTTTTTTAATCAAACTTTTATTGGTGAAGGTTAATATTATGAACATCATTAATGAAGTGAAAAATTTTAAACGTAACGTCATAGATTTGAAAAATACACCAAAACGCCAAAAAAATTGTGTGACGCGTAGCAGAAATCCAAATTCCAACCCCGCTCGCCACTTGTCGTATGGAGGTTATTCATTTTTCATTTACAACTTACCAGGTTACTCATAAAGCACAATATTTTCACATGGTCTACAATTTTTAGGTGACTACTTATTGTAATTTCTTCTTTATAAAGAAAATTGGTAGATAATTGTATATATTAGTCAGAACCAGTAACAAATCCAGCAACAAAATTACAACAAAGTTGCAAAATTTGGTGCAAAAAATTATCTTCCAGGGCACTACTAATGTGTGGATACCCTATCATTTCTGGATCCCTCATAACTTACCAACACCTACTATATTGGTATACACATAATAGGCATTTACCCGAAGTATTTGTATGGGCCTGAAGTGTAAGTTATAAGAAGGACCATGGTATGGGTAAGATATAAGATGTGGCTATAGTTTATATTTCAATTTTTCTCTGGCAGCATGCATGTGCGGTCCATATAGTGACTACAATTACCAAACATATTTCAAGACATGTGAATATGATCTATCATTAGGTCTCATCATTTAAAACATTGCCAATTAGCTTTCCAAATGAATAAAATATGTTAACAAATTAAGAAACTAGGAAAACAAATCATGCTTTAAAAAAATATGGCACAATGAGTCATGACCTCCGAGATTTATTTAATTACTCACAATGTCAGCAACACATATATGATCACCACGCTGTACAGAAAATGGAACATGTGACCATCATTTTGGTCTCGCCAATGACATTCCACATCATGAGCATTGTTTAGGGTCGATTGTGTTGATTTTTTTAAACAAATCATTTATACATTTTATGGAAATTATAGACACAATTTATAATCACATTAGAATGATCAAGTGATGTATGGATATTCCTTATCATTTCTTAGATACTCACAACTTACCAACACCTAATATATTGATATACACATCATATAGAATTTACCCCTAGAATGCCACATGTATCCTAAAACAAATTAGTTGTATGGAAATTGTTATGGTGCATATATGATGTGTATTACAGCTTTATCTTATACTTGTTGAAGTAGGAATAATAAACAATGACATAGTGATAGTGAGAACCACTTAT
This sequence comes from Pinus albicaulis, assembly GCA_034641835.2. Lineage (NCBI taxonomy): Eukaryota > Viridiplantae > Streptophyta > Pinopsida > Pinales > Pinaceae > Pinus > Pinus albicaulis. The sequence goes on along the minus strand of CM076583.1, from coordinate 299,742,278 downwards.
GGTACATCGATTTGTACACATGGCTTTTCGCTTGATTTTTAAGATATATCATTGGTGATGCTCACATGATTATATAATGAACCATTAAGTTGAACTATGAAATTATTCCTCACAACACACACATATTGTTGAATTACTTAATTTTTCATATAATTTTTTAATCTATTTTGATATATATATATACATATATATATATATATAAAATTATTTCTGTGAAGAGAACAAGAGAGATTTCTTGCCATATCTTCGTAAAACATATAATAGCGACGTTTGGAGGCAATTGCGACATTTGGAGGCAATGCCCAGCGACGCTAGCATAGTGTCGCAATTGCGACACTTTTTCAAGTGTTGGTATTGCGACACTTTTCTCTAAAATGCTCAGATATTACTCAGTTTCCCAAGATCAATGGCCCAAAGTGAACTCCGATAACTACCTTTCCCCGCACCCTCTCGATCATGGATGCTCATCGTTGAATCCAGATCCGACGGTGCTAATACATTTTCGCACTCATAAAGTAATCGGTTTGATGTTTTGGCAGTCATGCAATGGGTGGTTTTTCCAAACCACCCGTGCTTACGTGTCGCCACCACATTGTATCGCGTTCGAAAAGCTAGTTTCCGCTACCACCATTTACCCTCGCGAATACCATCAAGTACATTCTCAAACTCTGTTCGTTTAACCCCGAGTTTAATGTCATTTAACTATGGTTATACCATCGTTTAATACATTAAATATATTTTTCATCCACTAATTGCTTTAAACTCGTAAAACATTAGCGTAACCGTTTTTTCTCAAAACGCCGTTTGAACTCTGTAAAAATTGTAATGTTTTCAACCTACTAGTACCATTTTTTGACGCCCATTGCCCTCGAATTTCCATTACAAAGTACTACATTGTCCGCAAGCCATTTTCAAAAATTGAAGACTCGAGCACCTCGCAACGTCTTCAACCGACGCCTGTTCTCCAGCAGACTTTTCTCTCTAATTTTTCCTCCCAGATTTAAATTCTTATCGATTTCAAATAATTACCAAAGTTATCGCAAAAAGTGTCCATTTTTCTGTGGGAAACTCTCACAAAATTTCCCCCGGAATCCCTAATTTCCCTTTCTTACAGCTTTTTCCATACCCCGGTCCGTTTTTGGTCGTTTGAAATCGATTTTTAATACACGTTCCGAGCTTTAAATTCCCTTGCATTTCCTAAAAACCCCACAAACCCATTTTCGTAGAAATTGCCAAGAAAACGTTTCGTAAAGGAACTTTAGCAAACCGTTTAAGCTTGCTTCTTGCCTTATTATTAAAAATGACCAAGAAATAGTGGTAACCCTCAAGAATGGAGGCCCAAAAATCTCAAAAAGAAGTCTTCGCAAAGATTCCTCACCTATGTCCTTCAAAAATCGACAAACCAACTCCCCGTACTCACGACCGATTCTACGTAAGGGTCGACCAATCCAAATTCTCCACTAGCTTTCTCTAGAGAACAACCCTTTAGTTGATCCGGACTATAGAATACTAACTTTCTATGTAGAATTTAACCTCGCTGATGTCTATAATTGGTGCTATGGCAAACTTCCAAGGGAAAAGGTGATGTACAATCCAATTTGGGAATCCAATCGCTCTAGATATATTGTCCCTCACTCATTGCCTCACTTTATCAGATTATGCCAAGCTCAGTTATATGCTATAACAAAGATGTATTGTGCCAACAAAGAAAAAGATACCTTGTTTTACATCACCGAAGAGTCGATAAATTCCATGCAAAATGAATCATGACCCACTTTCCCTATCAAAAGAATATTTAACCCAACTATATCTCGACTTGATTTCAATGCTAGATTCAAAATATACCGCACTTTGTCCAAATCAAGTTGAGACCTCACAAATCCTCACACCATTGATTTCCGGGACAAACTACAAATGTCTCAATGTTTCCCTTCGTACTAGATACACCAAAGCTGGATAAATTCACCGATGTGGCTATCCTAGGTTTTCTATCAACTCTAAGTCTCCGGTCAATCACATTCCATTCACTAATTTGCTAGATTAATTATCAGCATGTATCGCTTATCTAGATTATCAAAAGAAGGAGTTTTTAGATAATCCTTCTTATCTACTCCACTTTCCTATATTATCAAATGTATAAGTTTCCAATTGAATGTAAGAAAGCGGATGAAGGAAAAGTTCTATCAGTAGTATTTCTGTCATCTATTTTAAAAGGGAAATGGAATAGAAAGTATAGTTTTGCGTATTTCAATGACTCATTTATAGCCCCCGTTATGTATCTCTTGGAAAAAGAGGAGATCCCTACGATCAATGATGAGACAAGAAGAATTCTCGCAGCGACGAGCTGCAGTCCAGATATTGGTATTTATATAAAAATCATGGCGGTAAAATCGCAGTGTATGGCTCATCCCCCGGCTCCCATATAAGTTACCCGATTTTTTACTACAAGAATATTTGCTTTAGAATATCCGAGATAACTATTGAATGTGTATGAAATCAATTTCCATACCTAAAGAAAAAGACCCAATTTGCCGAAATCAAATTAACAGTCCACATGTCAACAGAGAAGTCGCCAATGAGATAAATGTCAAACTTAAAGAGTATAAGTTCCTATGTAGTTTTACATGGAAGTATGACCCACAAGGTATTTTTGAGTGCAATAAGGGTAAAATGTAAGTTGCATGTTTACTTGCATGATCCACAAGCCCCATATTGAAAGATATATAAATAAAATTGATGGACCTAAACACCCATCCGACGATGGTTCTAAAAGAAAAGTAATACGGTAGACAAAGTGGCAAAGGCAAACAGATTGAAATTGCATAAAGACAGTGGCTTCTACAAGAAAAGATATTGATAATGTGTTAAGGCAAGAGACAAGAGAAGGAGATAGTTTCATAGTTGATGTTGGGGTTCCTGTTTTGGCTGTGTTGGTATAACTAAAAGTATGAGACAACATCGAACCACTTTGGGACCCTAGGGACCTAGCCCTCCCAGGTCCCAGAGAGTGGACTCTATACAAGTCAAGGATATATCTTTGAAGCTCTTAAGTTATGATTTAGGCTAGTTATAGGCTCGAGGTTGTTTTGATTGTTTATGTCCTGGTTGTTGGGAATCGTTAAGTAAAACTAATAGACAAGATGAAAAAGAGAAGCTTAGACAGAGATAGACAACTCGTAGAACATCAAAGCCATTGGGCTATGGAGTCAAGAAAGGATTTATTTGTGTTCAATGTGCAAGATTTTAGTTGGGCTAGTCATCTAGAGCATTTGGATCTTTAAAGGAGATATTTGGAATGGGAAATAAGGATGGAAAATGAAAGGAGGAGAACCAAACAACTCTATCTATAGATCGCTGCAGGTCATTTAACTCTAGGCCTCGCTGGCGTAATTAGAGGTGAAACAAGGGATCTTGGAAAGGTTTAATTGGGATGGAGAGTCAGCTCTCAGAGAGATAGAGAGAAGGTCAAGACCTGTGATTCTCAACACATTCAACTAAATCTTAATCAATAGAGTAAATGTCAGATTTCATTAACTCCATACACTTTAGAGTGCAATGACATCCACTACACGGTTAAATTAATTGAAATCAACATTCCCGTATACACACATATAAGTAGAAAACATAGAAGGTCAGAGAGGAGCAACATAAGGTACCTATCAAGGTGAAATTCTATGCCAAACTTTCCATGCGAGTCAAGAAACATGATGAAATGAAAGCAAGTCAATCACAAACAAGCGAGAAAAGAAAACATCACCACCGCGAGATCAAGATCCAAAGAAACACAGCCACTATATTAAAAACAACACCAATCTGTGCACATCATAGCCTCCAGTCAACATTCCGTCTAATACATCTAACTTTACCATCTTACAATTTACACGAATTATTCCTCAAGAGAAACACTTGCATTTAACGATCTCTCATCAACAACCATTATAATGTTTCCTTCCTCTTTAGAGCAAGAGACACAAGATCAGACTTGAGAGGTAGGAATATTAAATGTTACATTAAACATAACAACGAATGCAGTGGCCAAACCCATTCCCGCTTCGATGTCGTATATTTAATCTCTGCCACCTTCCTTTTGTGAGAGGATGATCCGCCTACTTGATTTTGACATCCTTTGGGTCAAGTACTCGAATGATTTGAACAAAATGAAATAAACTGCTAGGGAGGCCCGTTCTGCAAATGTTTGATTTGTTTTGAACTGGGGTCGTTGTGAAATTCTTCGTGGGCATGGTACATACAAAGGCGTATGGATGCTCCGTACTTGATGGAGAAGAAACATCTACCATGAAAACCTTGATATTACCTTTTGCCCTGCGCTCAGATCCTTTGATCGATCCTCGTGTCCTGATCTGCTGCTCTTCCTTTGAAAACACTAATTTAAGGCTCGGATCTTCGTTATTGCTCTTAACCTTCCTTTTTCTCTCCGCTCGAATGACTCTACCATTTTCAGCTTTGCTTTCCATGGTGGTAGCTCGGGTTTTAATGGTGATTTATTTCGTAGTTTGAAATCCAAATTTTCTTTAGTGCAAATCCCATCACCTTTCGCTCGATGAAATTTTCAGCGCCCATGCTCGGATTTCCACTCCTACTCGTAAACTTCTCCATTAAGATGGCACTGTTAAACATGAGAAATTTCACTTTCAACAACCCCGTAAAACAACAACTCGTAAAGAAATTTTGCAGTGGTGAATGATGGAGGAGACGAAGACACACTGTGGACGTGGGAAATAGCCATGCGGACGAAGGATAGAGGAGAAAACGTGACGAAATGATAAAACGAGCTCTGGTGGAGGTTTAATGGTCTGCAGAGTGAAAACGCATGAAAAACATTAAAAAATGCGAGAATGGGACGTATATATGCAATAGAATGATAGACTGTACGGAGGAGAGTACGTGTAGCTGACGTGGCGAGGCGGGATGCAATGGAATGGTCAACGGCGGAGGGATGGATCTGAACCGTTGATCATGGGAGATCGACGGCAGAGGACGACAGGCGATGGGCTACGTACACGGCGGACACGGTCTAAAGAACGGGCAACTTTGTTAACGATTGAGCAGCTCCGGTGATCGGGAGCCGTCGGATGGAGCTTTTGAGATCGGACGGTCCACGGCGATTTCGCGCGCCGTCCTCGTCCGGACGTTAACGAGCGGGGAATAGGTTTAACGGTGGAGAATGGTGGTTTTGAAAACATACACAAGGACACGCAGCAGCAGCTGTGTGGAATCACTGGGGCTCTGGGGAAAACCGCCCCGCGCGCAACAGTGGTGCGAAGAAAATAGGTGATTTCAGGGCGCATGACGCATGCAGGTGTGGGGACCACCATTTCGGGCGGGCTCCGCGCCGTTGGATCGGATTTTTAATGGACGGTCGAGGTTCGTCGATCAAACAAAATATATTAAAACCCACAAATGCGTGTTTTCAAAGGTTTTTTGATGATTTTTCGCGCGGAGAAAGGTTTGGAGGGGATAAGTGCCTGGAGGGTTTAGCCTTGGGTTCCGGTGCCAGGTTTTATGGAAGAGAGGGGGCGCGGGCTATCAGAAAAAGGGCTAGGCCTGTCATATAGTCGGAAAGTGGGTTTTAAACCTTTTTAGTGCATTCCAAGGCCTAAGGAGGGCAACGGTAGAAGGGTTAAGGGGAATTTTGAGGGAACAAAGGTAAAGGAATAATCCAAAGGGGATTTTGGGGAGATTAAGGGAGGAATTGGGGAGAAGGCAAAGGGGAAACAGAGGTGACAATGTGGCTTTTTGCAGGGGTATAAAGGGCAATAATGGGCTTTTTGAGAAATGAATCAGCAGAGGAACCATATGTTAGGCACAACAACACAGAGGCTCCAAGGAGGATGAATTTTCAGGGAAAAGGCATTCCTTGGAGGCTCCAGAGCAAACTAGGCCCCAGCTTGCTTGTCAAGAATTTCATAGGGGGGCTAACAGTGGCTCCACATGGGGATGGCTTCTCCTTGGAGGAGTCAAGAAACCAGACATGATCTTTGGAGTAGGCCAGGTGCCTGCTATCAAAAGCCATCCTTCTTCGTTGATTTTCAGCTGCCACAATCTTTTGGATACACAAATCAGGAGAAACATTTGACCAACCAATCTACCTACCCAAACTACAATCCTAGCATTTTCCCTTGGGTGCATTTTAGCTAGTAGACCCCTTACATTTATTTTGCAAAACAAAAACAAACCTATTCTAAATCTACCCTTATTGCTCCATGAGGCCAAATTAGACTGTTGACCTCATCTATTTCTCTACCTAATCTATTACCTGTTGGGATTAAACTATCCAACAGGTTTCTTCACCTACATTCTAAGACAGGAAATTTAAACACAGCCAAGCCAGGATTAGACTGTCTGACTTGCTGGACAGAAACTTGTAGAAGACAAAACTGTGAAGACATGGAATTCTGCAACTTTGAAACATTCTTCTTTCTTTCTTGTGACTCAGGTTTTGAGCATATTTGAGTCACCTCTTTTCTTTGCTTCAGCTCTGGTTTTGGGCATATTAGAGCTGGTTCTTCTTTCGCTGCTGATCCAGATTTTGAGCTTATTAGGACCAGCTATTCTGCTTCCTTTGGCTCGGATTTTGATCAGGTTTGAGCCATGCTTTTTACTTCAGAGGTTCATGTTTTGAGCATGTCTGAACCTCTCTTTTCATTCTGTTTTTGGAGCATTTTCTCTTTTTCTGAAAATGAAAATTTGCAATGGTATGTACAATGGAGATGAAACTAGAAATGAAAAATCAATAGAAGTAATGTTTGAGCATCCTGCCATTGACAGGACCCCCAAACAATTCTGTGCCATCAAGTTCCTGCAGAAAAAACGCATTAGGACCCACAGTGGCCTGGATGACAAATGGACCTTGCCACAAGCTGTCAAATTTACCATGTTTTCCTTTGTCCTCTCTTCTCGAATCCCATCTTAGAACCTTATCTCCAACCTTGAAATCTGAAGCTTTGGTTCTTTTGTCAAACTGTCTCTTTATGCCTTCTTGTATTCTGACAGCTCTGCTATAAACCTGCTCTCTTGTTTGCTGCAGATGGATTGTTTCATTAATTCTTCTCATCATACTTTTCTCCTCTGATTGGATTTCCTGGACAAGTTTGATCACTGGAACTCCAAGACTAGTAGGAAAAATTGCTTCAGTCCCATAAACCAGCTGAAAGGGTGACATGCCAATAGATTTCTTTGTAGTGAGCCTATCTTCCCACAAAGCATGTATCAACTTTTTATGCCATGATCTTTTGCTCTCTTCCAGCAGCTTCTTAATGATTGTAACTGTGCTTTTATTTGATAATTCAGCTAGGCCATTACCCTGGGGGTAATAGGCAGTTGAATGTCCAAGTGCTATTCCGTACCTGTGACAGAAATCAATCATTCTTTTGGATCCGAAAGCAGCAGCATTGTCAGTGATTATTTTCCTTGGACAACCAAAACGAGATAAGATGAAGTTTTCTAGGAACCTAATGATGACAGAGTCAGTGGAATTCCTAGTGGGTATAGCTTCTATCCATTTAGTGAAGTAATCTGTAGCAGTTAGGATCCATTTATGTTGTCCAGAGGAGGCAGGATGAATTTCTCCTATAAAGTCTAGGCCCCATTGCATGAAAGGGCCTTCTATGGTGATCGGTTGCAGAGGGAGGGGAAGGAGCTTTCCTTTGCCCTCAAATATTTGGCATTTGTGGCAGGCAAGAATCATTTTATGGACATCACTAAAGAGTGTAGGCCAATAGTAACCAGCCCTGAGTATCTTATTTGCAGTGGTTTTCCAACTCAGGTGGCCTCCACACTCCCCAACATGGAATTCTTGTTTGACTCTTTCAGCTTCAGTTTCAGACAAACATTTCAGCAAAAGGCCATTTGGATTTTTCCAATATAGATTCTCATTCAAAATACAATAATTTCTAGCTTTGAGTTTTATGAATCTGGCCTTTGTTTTGGATAGTTCTGGAGGGGCATTAAGACTAGTGAGCACATAAAGGATATCAGTATACCAAGGAGAGTTCTGAAACTGCTCCTCAACAGTTGGATGGGGCAATCCTTCCTGCTCATCTAAGGCATTCATCATATTAATGTCAAGGGCCTGCAGGTTTGATTCAGCCATTAATTGGGCCAGGCCTTGACCTTTGATCAGCTTGGTGGGTTTTATTTCAAGGTCGTATTCCAAGATTGTAGCAATCCATTTGCCCCTTTTCCCATCAGGGTCCTGGGACAAGATATCTTTGACCACTATATTTGGCACGAAAGCAATGGTGTGAGAATGCAGAATGTACACCCTAAAGTCTTTTAAGGCCTTAATCAGAGCATAGGCCTGCTTTTCCATGATGTTGTACTTTAAAGGTGCATCTCTTAAGGCTTTACTGAAGAAGGCTATAGGCTGTTCATTACCTTCTGAATTTTTCTGCAGCAAAACTGCAGCTATTGTGTGTGGGGAAGCAAATGAAAAGATCAGAAAATCTTTTGAGAAGTCAGGGCTGATAAGGACAGGGGCTTGGGTGAGTGCGAGCTTTACTGACTCAAAAGATTTTTTGGCTTCAACAGTCCACTTGATTCCTGCATCTTTCTTTAGCATTTCAGTCATTTTCCTAAGATGCTCAGCAAGATTGGGGATAAATCTTCTGAGGAAATTGATCTTCCCTATGAAGGACTGTAGCTCCTTGATGTTTCTTGGATGTGTGATTTGAAGTATTCCCTCAACTCTCTGGGGGTCTATCCTAATCCCTTTCTCAGATATAATGTGGCCCAGAAGTTTACCCTCTTGCAGCCCAAAAACAGTCTTCTTAGGATTCAGGGACAGACCATACCTTCTACATTTTTCAAAAAATTTCCTCAGATGTTTTAAGTGTTCTTCTTCTGTTTTAGAAAAGACAGTTAAGTCATCCAAGTAGATAACTATAAAGTGTCCAATCTCATCTGAGAAAGCAATATCCATTGCTCTCTGGAAGGTAGCTCTAGCATTCATCAATCCAAAGGGCATTTTCACATACATGAAGGTGCCCCATGGAGTGGTGAAAGCTGTTTTGAGTTGATCTTCTGGGAGTACCAGAACTTGGTTGTATCCTGAAAAACCATCGAGCAGGGAGATTCTTTTAGAGCCCACTACCTTCTGTAGGATATGCTCCATCCTAGGCAAAGGGTAGTTATCTTTCAGGGAGGCTCTATTGAGGTTTCTGAAGTCTATGCACAGTCTAATCTCCCCTGTTTTCTTCCTTACAACCACCAAGTTTGACACCCAATCAGAAAACCTTACAGGGACAATAATGCCTGCATCATACATCTTCTTAATTTCCTTTTCTACTGCAGGCAATTGTTTTGGATTAATTCTACGGAGTTTTTGTCTGAAAGGTTTCTGATTTTCCTTCAGTGGTATCTTATGTTGTATGATGTTGGTGTCATAGGCCTTTAAGTCTTCATAGCTCCATGCAAACACATCAATGAATTCCTTAAACAAGTCAATGTATTTTTTCTTCATGTTTGCAGGTATAGACTTAGCCAGTTTTATCATTTTGGGTCTGTCTTTAGTGCCTATGTTGCATTCTTCTACGTCTGATTCTGCATGTTCTATGGTGGGCTTCTTCGCTACATCATCGAAATCAAAGAGGTCCTCTAAGGGTGCCAGGCCTCTAGGTATATTCTTGTCTTTGGCCTGCAGCACTTCGACCTCTTCATTTTCTGCGTTTTCGCTATTTTCGTTAAAATTTCCAGTTTGCTCAGAAAAAGAATTTGTTGCTATGTTACAGGGTGTTTCTTGCTCATCTGGGGGATCCTCGCTTGGGCAACTATCATCAGAAGTCGAGTCTAAATCCGAAAATTCAAACTCATTCCTGCCCACTAGGAAATCTTCGATCTGTTTGTCTCCCTCAAAGACCTGCCAATATTTTTCATTGTCTGGCACTGCAGGCCTGAATTTGGTCTGAATGATAATTTTTTGGTCAACTGGGGCCTTAGGACATGAGTTAGCTAGGCAAGCTAACCCATTTTCTATTGCATTTTGACCCCTAGGAATGAACACTAATTCATATTCAACAAACGTTTTCAGCAAATCCAGAGTGTCATTCCTGTATGCCCTAAGCCTGGGGTGTTTTGTTGAATACTCACCATTCACCTGTTTGATCACTAACTCTGAGTCTCCTCTCACATCTATCCTACAAGCTCCTAATTTTTTCAACAGATTTAAGCCCAAGATCAGAGCCTCATATTCTGCAATGTTATTCGTGCATTTGAAATGCAGATTGACAGCGTGGCTCTCTGCGTGATCATTTTCAATGCTACGCAGCCACACTCCTGCTCCAGCACTCTGCCTAGTACAGGACCCATCAAAGTTCATTTCCCACAGGGGTTCGTTGTTTACTTCGTCTTCATCCCCTCCCCTACAGCTGGATTCGCCATTATGTTGAGTTGTGAGGTTTGTGCTAGGAGGGGGGTCATTTTGTGGTTCATTATGGGCATGGAGATCAGGGAGGTGGCTAGCTTGTTGTTTTTGTTCTGTTTCTGTTTCATTCAGAGTTATATTTTCAGCAGTTTTCCCATGGTCTTCTTCTTTGTATTCTTCCAGAGTAGCCATTATGTTGAAATCCATGGGCTGTATGTTTGTATTTCCATTATCTGATCTCGGCTCTTCTGAGGATTGGTCATTGTAGAGGATAAAAGAGTCTAGGTCTGTATGTACAGAGTATAATGGTGAGTTTTCAAATTTCTCAGGGCTACTGACTAGGAATTTCATTTGAGACTCTCTATACAGTCTTCTAAGTTGGCCAAATATAGGGATAGTGGCATAAGAGCCATCCATCTGCATTGTTCCTTGCAGTTTGGCTCCCCATGATCTTGACAATAGCATGCCATACTTTGGTGGCACATCTGCCACCACAACATCCATGACCATACACTTGGCAGGAATCTGGGTCAGGCTTACACATAAGTCTTTGATGAGGCCTAGGCATTTTACTCTGCTAGAGTCAAACGAGTATAAGTCTTTGTAGGGTCTGGTGATTTCTAGGCCTAGCCTTTCCATCACTACCTTAGGCATTAAATTATGTGATGCTCCAGAATCATGCATGGCATTGTGGAGTATCTTGTCATGAATGTTAAGACTGATATAAAAAGGTGGAACTACCCCTTCCTGAAACTTTCCTTCAATTTTTGGACCAAAGAGGAGGGCAGGTTGATCATCATTCAAATTTACATAATCATTCATTTCTCCCAGATTTAATGCTTTCAAAATTTGGCCTTTATATACATCCTGAGTGGCTAGCTCAGATAATGGTACAGAGATTTTGATTTTTGCAATCTCACTCTCTAGATTGAAATTGGACTGGACCTTTGTAATGTTCAATTCTGTTTTATTTGCCACTGCTTTAGTAGCCGAGTCAGATTGTGATTTTTCACTATGTACAGGGTTGGGAACTGTTGTATCAGGAGCACTAATTGAGGTGCTAGTACTGCTAATTGGTTGACCTTGTTTTTCAATATCCTGGTTGTCCTTCTCCTTATGTTTACCAGAACTTTCAGCTGCTGATTTGTTGTTTGCAGCAGATGCTTTAGAGGATTTATCAGGTCTTTTCTTGATGGTTACCTCAGGAGTCTTTGTCTTGGAAGTATCTTGGCTTTTCTTGCTCCTAATCTGTAATCCTCAGTTTCTAACCATTCCTCACTCCAATATGAAGGTGAGGGTTGATCTTCTTCTGAATCACAGTTAAGGACTGAGTCCTCTGCTTCAAACATGTTTATGGTATCCCCTTCAGACTCTTCAATGATTCCCTCGTCTTCATCTAAAATTTTTTCTTGAAATGGGGGAATAATTTGTTGATTTGACTATCTTTGCCTGTTGGGGGCAGCATTGTTTCTTCTAATGTTTTGGTTCTGGTTTCTGTTTTGGTTGTTGTTTTGGACAACCATCCTCTTGATCATTTGTTGAAGTTCTTCCACATTCTTAGACAGTCTATCGTATTTGGGATCAGATGTGGAAGCTACATTGTCATCCCTATATGTTACCCTCTTTTCATCTTTTAGTCTTGCCCTTTTTTCCATTAGGTTTGCTTCTATGGTTATGGCTCCTTTCTGCATGTCTTCTAATGTGGTGTACTCTTTGTCTCTAAGCTCATAGGCCAGGTCAGCATCAAATCCATCAGGATACTTAGCCAGGGCCATACCTTGAGGAGGCTTCATGTGTGGAGGGAGAGCATTATAAATGCTGTTGAATCTAGTGGTTTAATCATGAACACTCTCTCCTACATTCCTCTTAAGGGACATGTATTCAACTAGGAGCTAGCGAAGGTTTGCTCTAACCTCCCATTTTTTTATGAAGGTTTGGTATAATGCAGGGAGATCTTGAATACTGCCAGGAGGCAACCCTTTAAACCATTTCTTGACCTCGCCCCCTAAGCTTTGGGCAAAGACCCTCATTTTGATTATTTCATCATCAATCTCCATATAATCAAAAGAATCCTCCTTCTTATCTACATGTTGCTGAGCTGTTATGGAATCTTTAGCAGTGAAGTGTGGGATTTTTGACTGATAATTGTTTGGTAAGGGTAACAAAGGCTGGGGTAGAACTAAAGGTGCATACCAAGTTTCCATGTTAATGTTCTAATGAAGTATAGGATTGGCTTGAGCAGCTGGTATTCGGATGAAAGGGATGTTTGGACCAGCAGAAGTCTGTTGAGCAGATCTAGGGTGAGAGAGCCCCAAGTTTTAGACAAAGTGTATATCAGGTGGTGTAGATGGAGGGGTTTCTCTGTCCCTAGTGTTTTGACCACTGTTAGATGGTGTATTGTAAACTTCGAGGTCTTGCTGGTCTGAAACACTGAATGACCTAGTTCTAGGTAATCTGTTTTGAAGGTCTAGGTCGAAGAAAGGGTCTAATAGAGATGCAAGATCTTCTGGTGCAGAATTAGCTCTATGAATGTTGCTGGAAATAGTTGATCTCTTACTTACAGGTGTTCTCTTGAGGATTTTCTCAGGATTATCAACTATGTCAGGTGGGGTTGGATCAGGGCAAGCTCTCGTATGAAAGGTTCTGTGAGCCAGAATGTTGTTTCCTAGCCAGGCAGCTTAACCCTATTTTTTATTTCTACTGTGGTTGATATTGTCTCAGGGCTGGTCTCCCAGCGGAGTCTTCATTATGTTTCGGGTCTGGTCTCCCAGTGGAGTCTAATGCGAAACCAAGATGATCAGCAGGCCTACTGATCACCAGTGGAGTCTTTTCGTTTAGGAACAATGGAGTAGCCAGGTGGAGGGTTTAGGATGTTTCTAAGGGGTACATTGTCCACCACAGTGCTCAGGCACTATCACCTTTCAGGAATCTCCTCTAAAACAACAAGCTCCAACCAGAGATTGACTGGGAGGGCATTTACCAGATATGTCACCTCTGAAAAGAGGATGAGATCTGGAGGCTACGTGGCCCTTTCCAGGCTCTGTCTAAGAGTATGGTGGATATTCAATAATGGAGGTTGATTCAAGAAAGGGGTGACTTACTGTCAACCTAACCAGAGTTCTAAGTTTCTGAGGTTTTTACGAATGTTTAAGGTGAAATGTACTCAGAATTCCCCAGCGGAGTCGCCATTATGTTGGGGTTCCCATGTTTTGGCCAGGTTGACAGAGACCAAAAGATGAGACAACATAGAACCACTTTGGGACCTTAGGATCTAGCCCTCCTAGGTCCAGAGAGGGATCTCTCTATGATAGCCAAAGGTTTATGTCTTTGAAGCTCGGGTGTTATGATTTTAGGCTAGTTGTAGGCTCAGGGTTGTTGGTTTGATTGTTTGTGTTTGGTTGGAGGGAATCAGGAAAAGAAGGACCAATATAAGACAAGGATGAGCAAAGAGGAAGCTTAGGCAGAGACAGATAACTTAGAGAACATCAAATCCATTGGGCTATGGAGTCCAGAAAGGATTTATTTGTGTTCAATGTGCAAGATTTCAGTTGGGCTAGTCATATAGAGCATTTGGATCTTGAAGGAGATATTTGGGATGGGACATTAAGGATAGAAAATGAAAGGGAGGAGAACCAACCAACTCTGTCTATAGATCATGCCAGAGGTCATTTAACTCCAGGCCTGCTTGGACAGAATTAGGGGTAAAACAAGGGATCTTGGAAAGGTTTAATTGGGATGGAAAGCTCCTAGTGAGGCAGATACAAGATTCTAGACCTCCCAGGTTCTCAACACATTCAACTAAATCCTACCAAGAACATCTAAACACAGATTTCATTAATTCATACATCAGAGAGCAGGCAATAACATCCACTACACTGGTTAAACCAATTGAAATCAACATTCAGATACACATATAAGCAGAAAACATAAAAGGCTGGGAGAGCAGCAACATAAGGTACCTATCAAGGGTAAATCTTATGCCAAACTTCTGATGCGAGCCAGTAGAAATGAAATGAAATGGAATTAAACACAGAGAAAAGAAAACATCACCAGCTGCTTTAGATCAGGATCCAAAGAAACATGCTTGTCATATTAAAAACAACACCAATCAGGTACATCATAGCCCATAGCTTGAACATCCAGTCTGAATACATCTAGCCTCAGTCTATCTTACAATTTTACACAGAGAACTTGTCTCAAGAGGAAAAATGCTTGCGTTTCACTGATATCTCATCAACAACCATTACAATGTTTCCCTTTATGCTTTATAGCAAAGGGTGAGCCTAAGATCGACTGAAGGAGTAGGTGAAAATTAAATGTATCATTAAACATAACAATGAATGCAGGGCCGAAACCCATTCTGCTTGACATGCTGTATATTTAATCTCTGTCACCTTCCTTGTGAGAGAATGATCTGCTCCAGATTTGATCTTGACATCTTTTGGCTGAAGTACTCCTGGATGATTTGAACAAAAACGAAATAATCTGCTAGGAAGGTCTGTCTCATAAATGTCTGACTGTTTTTGAGCTGTAGTTAGGGCGGAAATTCTTTTCAGGGACACGGTGTGTAAATAGAACAGTATGGGTGCCCTGTACCTGATAAAGAAAAACATTCTGCTGACGAAAACCTTGATATTACCTTTTGCCTGCGCTCAGGATCCTTTGATCGATCCTCAGGGTCTGTGATCTGCTGCTCTTCCTTTGAAAACACTGATTTAAGGCTCTGGATCTTCGTTAGCGTGCCTTAATCTTCCTTCTGCTCTGTACTGAAATATCCCGCCGCTCCATTTGCCTCTAACAGGGTAGCTCGGGTTTCAATGGTGACGGGAGATTTTCAGAGCTTGAAATCCATCTTTTCTTTAGTGCAAATCCCATCAACCGCTTTCCTTGACAATTTTCTAGCAGCGCCACCCCCCGGATTTAATTCTACCTGCAACCTCTCCATTTAAGATGGTACGACAGAAACATGGAGAATCTCACTTCCAACAACCCTGTAAAACAACAATTGTGAAGAAATTCACGGATGTGAATGATGGAGGAGACGAAGACACACTGTGGACGTGGGAAATAGCCATGTGGACGAAGAACAGAGGAAAAAACGTGACGAAATGATGAAACGAGCTCTGGTGGAGGTTTAATGATCTGCAGAGTGAAAACGCATGAAAAACATTAAAAAACGCGAGAATGGGACGTATATATGCAATAGAACGATAGATTCTACGGAGGGGAGTACGTGAAGCTGAAGTGGCAAGGCGGGATGTAATGGAGCAGTCAACGGAAGACCAAGCAGACTTGGGCGCGTCCATCGGGGTGGAGAGATCGATGGTTGAGAGTAATGGGCCGTGGAACCCATGCACGGACATGGACTAACCTATGAGTCTCGGTTCGTTAACGAACGGGCAGCTAGGACACGGGATAGCCGTTGGATGGAGCACCCGAGATCGGACGGTCCACGGCGATTTAGCGCGCCGTCCTCGTCCGGACGTTAACGAGCAGGGGATAGGTTTAACGGTGGAGAACGGTGGTTTTGAAAATGTACACAAGGACACGCGGCAGCAGCTGTGTGGAATCGCTGGGGCTCCGGGAAAAACCGCCCTGCGCGCAACGGTGGTGCGGAATTTCTTGGCGGGTTTGGAGGTATGACGTATGGCAGGCGGGGTCCACTATTGGCCCCCAGGACGCTCCTTGTCATTGAATCCAGGTGTTCTATGACGTGATTCATCGATCAAACCAAATATATTAAAACCCCCAAATGCGCGTTTGCAAAGGTTTTTTGATGATTTTTCGCGCGGGGAAAGGTTTGGAGGGCTAAGCGCCTAGTGGATTTGGTGTTGGTCACAGCGCCGGGTCTTATGGGGAAAGGAAAAGGGCATGGGGCTATCAGAAGAAGGGCTAGACCTGTCATATAGTCGAAAAGTGGGTTTTTAAACCCTTTTAGTGCATTCCAAGGCCTAAGGAGGGTAACGGTAAAAGGGTTAAGGGGAATTTTGAGGGAACAAAGGTAAAGGAATAATCCAAAGGGGATTTTGGGGAGATTAGGGGAGGAATTGGGGAGAATAAAAAAGGGAAACAGAGGTGACAATGTGGTGTTTTGCAGGGGTATAAAGGGCAATAATGGGCTTTTTGAGAAATGAATCAGCAGGGGAACCATATGTTAGGCACAACACATAGAGACACCAAGGAGGATGAATTTTCAGGGGAAAGGCATTCCTTGGAGGCTCCTGAGCGAACTAGCCCCCAGCTTGCCTGTCAAGAATTTCATGGGGGGCTAAGCAGGCAGAAGAAGGTGTCATGATCGTAGAGAGTGCACACATTTGCCATCAATTCCAAAGGGAGTGGTGATCAATAGTTTGTCATTGATGTACGACCCAAGCGACACACCAAGACTAAAAAAAAATTGAATGGGAGTTTGACCTACCAAATTAATATATTAAGGTCAATAATGCTTTTAGTGGTTTCTATGGTTTCTACTTGTGAGATGTTCCCCGTTGATATAATTATAGCCATGTAATTCTTCACGGTTTGAGAGATATTCATGTTTGAAGTTTGTACCCTAGTTAGTGGGATAAAACCCCATGGGGTTGGGGCATGGGTCATTGAAAAGTTATAATTAATATTTTTTATGCTCCTAAAATCCCTCCCACGTTCACTTGTTGTAGCCCCTCTCAACTTAGGCATTCATATATATTGTGATCTTCATTCCCTCCTTAGGCAAGGGATTCAGCCATCTGAAACTGGTCATCGTGGAAGTTTTGCTCTAAATTTTTTTTTACAAAGCCTCAGAAGCTGAAATGTTTATAGGGTGAAGCAGAAATCTTGAGGAAGCTTCAGTAAAAATTTCAGATCAAGTTGCGCAATATTATTGGAGATATGAGCTGTGGAAGTAAGGGTTTTTGCAGGCCCATGAAATTCATCTCAAAGAAGTGACATTGGTAAAATCGTCATAACTCTCTCTCTGAGTATCGGATTGGAATGCCATAAAAAGTGATAGATAGTGCATAGTCTTTAATTTGTTCTCTATCAATTTCAGAAACAAATTAAAAGCTTGAAATGCGATGGAACTGATCGTACGAGGCTTGCTTCTGCTGAAATAGTCCATAATTGGGAACATTATGTAGTTAGGTATAGCTCTCTCTTCAAATCCAAATTGGGTCAGACCTATGGCATTGGAAAGATGACTCAGAGGACTACTACAAGGACTGAAAATCCAGATATTGAGAATCTGAAATGATAGAGATACACCAGATTCAATCTCGATCTCCTAGAAGGCAAGAAAAATCTAGATCATGTGTTGTCAAGGGTTGCAAAGGACCAGAATTTCTACAGCAGAAAAGCAAAGAAAGGTGCATCAGATGGTAGCATGGCAAGAGAAGCAACCAAAGTGCATAACAACATCAAGAAGTTCATCATATGAAGTCTTCAAGTGGGCAGCACTGCATACAATCATTGTAAAGGTATCATTGTACTTAGTCATTGTAAATACATTATTGTACAAATTGTACTAGTGTCTATCTGCCAAGGGTTGAAGAGGCAGTGTTGGAGGTCTAGGATCATCATTAGGTGGTTGTGTCAAAGTTGGGGTTATGGTCTAGTATATCTTCTTCTTCTACATCATTCTATATCATTGTAAAGTGGACCATTTTCCCTGGTATGGGAGTCCATTCTTCTTTTATTCTTCTATAAGGTGGTAGGGTGGTGCTAGGGTGAGTTGTAGCTCATTGGGTGTTGGGGCATCCGTTCAGTTGACTACTGAAGAATCTCGGGCGTTGGAGCATCCATCCGGTGGGAGCTGGAGAAGAATGCTTTTCTAGATTCTAGGAAGTTGGAGCTTTATTTTCAATTGAGTTGAATATTAAAGAATTATTAGAAAAGAATTAGGTGGTTTTTGTCCCGGAGTGGGTTTCCACCTTAAAAATTGTGTGCATTTGTGTTCCTCTTGTTTGCTGCTATCATTGTACAAACACTGATAATAATTGAAGATTAACTAGGCTCTGAGTAAAGAATCTTGATTCACCCCCCCCCCCCCCCTCTTAGTATTTCCAACAATAATGAGTGTGTAATGTAAACAATAGGAGAGAGAATGCCCTTCCTTCTACTTCTACCTCTACCTTCGGTGCCCCTCACTTTTATATTTTAGAATTTATAAATGGATCCTTGATTGAAGAGGGAAATGCACATATTCTGAGATATATGATGTATTCGAGCATCCTGAAACCCCCCTCGCTCAAACAGATTTAGAGGGCCGAAACTAGCCATTTTTTTTCCAAGGCACGCAACATTATTTGCAGCTAATCATATTACTGCCTCTATAAGGGAAAAATCTTGTACAATAAATAAATCATGGCATTTTATTGATCAAGTAATCAAAGCTTAAGAGAAGGTAATGTGTTCATTAGCTTCCTTGGTTCACTAGAACATTCCGTGTTGTTTCACTAGGACCTTCCCTCAAGTAGTACTCTCTCCTTCGGTCAATAGCTATAATGTTGACTAGCTTCTAGGTTCACTAGGCCCTTCCGTGAATAGGTCGGATTGTCAGATATGTGAATAGCTCCAAATAAAGTAACCTTATGTAAGCCTCCTTATCTAGGGCTTATATATTCCAAGCTTATCTAGGGTAATGCAAGGTGACCAGAAGAAGTTGGATGCGAGGGTAATCTCGACACAACAAGAAAAATTCTCTTTTAGCACCATAAGTTAGCACCACTTACGTTATGTGGTGTTAATGTTTATGTATCATATTAAAAATGAAGTATATCACCATATTTGATGGACAAGTTAGCACCATTATTACTATGTGGTGTTAAAGTGGAGTAAATTTGTATTGATCTTATTGGAAGTGGAGTATATCACCATATATTTAAAGAAGTGTTGTATGCTATATTGTCAAGTTCTATAAATTAGGGTAGTTAACTTTGTGTTTTCCATGTTGGCATGTACAAGTGGATTTATTTATGTGAATTTCCACCATAACCATAAAAGAATTACAAATATTTATATTATGAATATATAAATTAGAACTAAACTCACAAATATTTATTTTATAATATTTATTTTTTTGTCATGTTTACATGTAAAACTAAAATTCATTTATGTAAGTTTGCACCATAAATACAACAAATTCAAAGTAATTGTTTTCCAAATATTTTATTTCAATTATTTACTTTTTATATTATTGTCATGAGAAAATAAAACACAAAACCATAATAGATAATTATTTATTTTATGAATAAGCCAATTAAGATCAATATTGTTATATTATTGTGATTTCAAAATAAAATAAGGTGAATTTGATGGAGTTGGGTTACTCTTTTTTGGAAGAACTTGTGTTCCGAAGGTTAAAAATGTATCTTTGTGAGGGTATTTTTTAAGCCCTCCATCAAGCTTTTAAAAGGTCCATCTAGGAATAAATAAAACCGTCAATTAAACTACATAGATC
Source organism: Pinus albicaulis (assembly GCA_034641835.2). Lineage (NCBI taxonomy): Eukaryota > Viridiplantae > Streptophyta > Pinopsida > Pinales > Pinaceae > Pinus > Pinus albicaulis. Next base: position 299,722,461 of record CM076583.1, on the reverse strand, counting down.
CATCGTGCTATGGAGCTTGATGGAGACACATAGCTTGATAGAGCTATAATATGTACATGTTCCATTAAATTTTGCTTCAACTTAATGATAGTATTTTATGGGCTCATGGCATTGAGAATCCAATAGAATTGCACATGGTATAGTATGGTTTGAATTTTTATATTATACTTAGTATATTTTTTATTATTTCATTACATATATGTATGTATGTAATTTTAGAATGTGTTATTGTTATTAATTTTATACATTTTATAGTGTTTCTTTGGTAAGCTTGGTAGGACTCATTTTTCATTCATGTTATAAACAACAAAAAACTAGATTTACCAGTTTAGTGGTGTCAACCTGCCTTGAGCGGGAAACCGAGTCTGTTGGCCACCTGATGGCGTGGTATGATATCCAAAAAAATAAGGTTTTAAGTCTGTCATACCAAGCAAACAAAGCTTGGATACTCACACATATACATTTTTTCACAGATTGACTAACATATTTACTGGAAACTTGAAATTTAAATGCTATCCGCATATAAATACTAAGCAAAAAGACACATTAAAACAATCATGAACTACTCAGCCTCATCTGGAACCGAGGCCGACTCCACTAGCATCGGATCCTGAACCGAGGTACCAGCCTGATCAAAAGGCTTGGAAATACATGGGAGGTGGTAGTCAATATGCTTGAGGCACCCATCCTGTTTCCTCAACTGGAACTTGATCTTATAGAACTCGCTCTTGTAGTCTGGGAAGTCTTGGGCTAATGTCACCAGGCTCATAGAGATCTTCTCCAAGGATTTTCCAAGGATGCTCTTCATAATATACAGTGTCTACTTGAATTGTGTTAGTCTGCCTTTTGTTTTTCCTAGATCTAGTATTAAACCTCTCCATTCCTCAATATCCATCTTTGTCTCTTCACGTCTATTTATGTCAGCTTCCCATTTTTCAATGAATTTTTGAATTTCCTTTGATGTGTTCTCGTGGTATGCTTTCACTTCATTTTGGATCGCATCGATTGCATGCCTTCATCCTCTTGGTTTGCTCGGGGGTGAGTTGGGTTGGGTTTCTACTGCCTTCCCTTTATCTTTCCGTCCATGACCTCAAGCTGCAGGACTCTTGGAATGGTCGCGAGCTGCAGGACTCTTGGAGCATGCCATCCCACAGTCTTTGACTAGGTTTCCGGGTAGGTGACCTGTCCACACAATCAAATGGAGGCATAATTCCATATAATGAAAATGATCAAAGGTACATGCATCCTAGTTATCAGAAGAAAGGTGAACCAGGAGCCTCTTCCCAGGACTTCTCCCCTACCCATCCCTCTGCGGACCCATCACCCTCATACCTTGCTTAATTTCTGCCACCCCCCAGTCCCTCATGGTCGTGCGCACCCCAGCAATTATCCCCATAACCCAAAGAGCTCCTACCTTCATTCAATCTCCTGACCTCCCTTCTGGTGTCCTCTCTCTCGTCATACCTCCCACCCTCGAAATTGAAAAAGGAGGCGTCGATGCCCATTGCTCAGGCCTGGGTGGAATTACCTCTCCCATTACCCATGCACACCGAGCCCAAGTAGCTCAAGGTGGTATAAACCAGCAAAGCCTCTGAACTAAACACAACCCAGGATTGCCCAACCCCTAACCATTCCTTCTTTTTGGCATCCCTTACCTGACAGACTCACACTCAGGTGCATGCTGAGGCCATGCCCAATTCCTACTCAGACACAAAGGCAGAGACCCAAAATAACCCCAACCTTCCCCCAACCAGAGTCAGAATGGTTTCGCTCTACCCTACCTAGCAGAAGACTATACGAGTCCAGCTTAATCCCCTTAGGCTCCCATAGAGACCGGCCCAAATTATAAAACATAAGCATGGCATGAACAAGGGAGAGGAAACCAAGCACATACCTAAGCTTCGTTGTGGTGGAAGTGAAATGGAATTTTGTTATCCCGTTGTCGCGCCTGCACCAAAGTCTTCTGTCACAACAAAACCCCCACGCCTTCCTCCACCTTGTTTTAAGCTCCATGCGCGGGCCTCTCTCCCGCCACCTCACCTCATGCTGCACGCGACAGTATAGCCTGTCGCCCTTTCCACTCATGTGGAAGGTGGTGGGCTTCAAACCCAAGGCCATTACCATTAACATTGATGGGAGGGTCGATCTTTGTTACACCTCGATCAGGGAGTTGAGTCTAGGAAATGTGGGTGAGCTCTACCCTCTGATCTGTCCTACTCTATGATGCTCTACAGCTTGATCCATAGTTCTTCCCTAAGATTAGGAGGCTTGCTTAATTCAATAGGTTCATTCGGGTGAGCGCAACAACAATTTTCTAGGATGTCAACTACTATGTTTCCTTCCCTCCTTACATGGGTGATAATGATATAATCAAATTTATTTATTTTATCCTCTAATCGCTGCACATGGGAAGTAGTACACCATCTCTAGCTGATTTTGTCCCACTTCGTTCCTTGATTATGTTTTTTGAGAGTGTTCATAACCAACTGAGAGTCTCTTTCGATTACCAGCTTTCTGTATCCTAGCCTGATGGCCAAGAAGAGACCTTGGTGCACTCCTATGAATTATGCTTCATTATTTCTGGCAAAGCCATAGGAGTCAGCATAAATGAATCTTGTTGTGCCTTGATGATCTCAAAAAATCCCTCCAACCCCTTCTTGCCCAGGATTTCATTTCAAGGATCCATCAAAGTTGAGTTTGATGAATCCTTCTATAGGAGGTTTGAAGATCTTGATGGTGTCCCCTATGTCAGGGATAACTTTCCAAGAAGCTGGGGAGACCATGCTAGGCACTAGGTGGAAGCCCTGGAGAATTATTGCTTCCCGAGGAGCCATTTTCCAATCATCTGGCATCCATTTCTCCGAGAGGATGCACTAGTAGAAAATGATGAAATTAGTGACTAGGTGACTAAAAAATCTAGTCAGCACAATTATTTCAAGTGAATTACTACTAAATTTGATCAATTTTAAGTGACCAAAATAAAAATGACTAATTTAAATGGCTAATTTAGTCTAGGGTTAAAATATACGACTAGATGATATTACTGTACTAGCTAGCGCACACTTTGATAGGTCGAGCGCGGCTGACCTACTTGCGACCTCCCAGTCGCCATGGAATCAAGAGGGGGACCCGAGGCTCCCCTTCCTCCTCCTCCAGAAGTCCTTGCATTCAAGAAACTAATAGCAACCAACAACAAGCGCCCTCTGAATGAATCTCATCAAAAGTTCATGAAGAAGCTGGATAGAATCCCTTCGATGGCCCTTCCAATCAAAGAAACTTGTTGATCCATTAAACCTGGTTGAAAGAGGGCTCAGTGGAAAGTTTACTGGCCTCTGGCCCTCTCCAAAAGTTGTGGAGGACTGGGTGCAGAGGAATTGGATTCTTTTAGTCTCGGAAGGCATCAAAAGCCACTTCGTAGGCAAAAGATACTTTGTTTTTATTTTTGAGAATGTGGAAGACAAAAGACTCAACTTCAGAAACAACCCATATTTTATGGGTCCTAAGGGACTATCCTTAAATTAATGGATCCCTAACTTCGATCCCACTCAAGATGTGCCTTCAATTGTTCTAATGTGGGTACACCTCCCACATCTCCCATTGCATTGTTGGAAACAGAAGTCTCTCCAAACCATTGGAAATACCCTCAGAAAGTATATTGATCAAGCAATGAGAAAATATTAATACTCATGCGCATGTATATGTGTCGAGGTGGATTTGGAAGTTGGGTTACTTGAAGCTATCAAAATAACAATTACTAACTGGACCCATATCCAGGAGTTGGATTATGAGTAGCTTCCATTTAAATGTAGGCACTGTCATGGTTGTGGCCATTTTGCAAGGCACTGCAAAAATAAGGCGGAAGAAGAAAGTGAGAATTTGAAAGGAGAACAATGGACCCTGGTTCAAAAAGCAGCCCCAACAAAATCTAAACGAAAAGGAGTCACAAAAGGGACCAAAGTATCATCAGTAGGGTACACTCTTAGGGCAGAGACCTATGTTCCCCCATCAGTTGAAGCCAGAAAACCTATTAAATAGCTCAACACTCCTATAGACCCCTCAGTAAAAACTTTTGAAACCATAGAACAAAATAATACTTCCCCCTCCTTAGGAAAAGGTAATTAAGAAACATCCCCCTCTGGAGTAATCCGAGGTACCTCCTCTCCACCCTCATATGCTGAAATGATTAGAAAGAAGCCATTGGAAAAATATTGCTCCTCGGAGGATGAAACCTTTGAGAGGCCTTCGAAAATACTGGAAAGAAAATCACGCAAAGAGGCCAGGGAAGAAGAAGAAGAATGACAAAAAACTCAAGGAAGTCAATCCACAATCGAAATTTCCATCAGGAGAAATACCAGAACAAGGCCTCCCAAGGGAAGAGCTACCAACTCCTCCAACAATAAATAATGAAATTAGTCTCTTGGAATTGCAGAGGCTTGGGGAACCCTATGAAAGCTGAAGCTATCAAAGATCTATTGAATATGGAACCTCCTGAAATCCTCATGCTCCAAGAGACTAAAATCGAAGGGGACACCCTTCTTGACATCAGCAAATCGAAATGGAAGAAAAATGAAGGGAAGGTCATAAGTGCAAGGGGCTCCTCAGGTAGAATTTCCACTCTATGGTCATAGGAAAAATTTAATTTGGAGACCTCCTTCGAGACCCAACACTGAATTTTCACCGAGCTAAGGCACTCCACAAGTAAGTTAACCTTTTCTATTTTTAATCTTTGTTTCTTGTTTTTTACGCTGAAAAAAAAAGAGAATGTTGGCAATCTCTTTCTGAATTTTTAGACCTTCACTCTCTGAAGAACATCATATTATCCGGAGACCTAAATATTTTCCTGGACTTGAAATAAAAGAGAGGAGGCAGTAGTAGTAGGTACCAAATGCTCCCCAAAGTGGAAGACCTTGTACTCCAATGGGATCTCCGAGACTTTAAACAAAAAAGAGGACCATTCACTTGGTCCAACAACAGAGTAGGGTAAGACCACATCTTTGATCGCCTTGAACGCTTTCTTGTACAGAGTTCGTTGCTGCTAGAGCAAAGGCTAATTTCCTCAAAAATCCTTCCCAAGCTAACCTCTGATCATAAGCCTATCTCACTCCTCTTGGAAGAGGAATAAAACTTGGGCCCAATCCCGTTCCGGTTCAGCCCTCTCTGGAGTGAGAGAGACGAGTTTCTCGACACTGTTCACTTGGCTTGGTCCAAATCTGTCATAGGATCCCTAAGCTATGTGTGGGAGTAGAAACTCAAGGCTACAAAACACACGCTAAGATAGTGGATTAGAAATCCCACATATACCCCAAATAGACAAAGAAAAGAAATAGTCCAGTTGTTGGAAGACCTGCAAATGGAAATGGATAAAAGAGACAACACCTCTATGGAGCTTGAAAAGGAATAGATGGCATAAATAAACTCCTATCTCTCTTTTCGTACTAAAGAAAAATATTAGAGGATTAAGTCCCGCAGCCTATGGCTAAAAGCTGGAGACCAATCTTCCATCGACAATACAGAGCTCGCCTCTCACGCAATCACATCTCAGAAATAACCACTCCTAAAGGGTTGGTCTGTAAAGGTTTTGACAATATCAAAGCATTTGCAGAGTCTCACTTCCGAAATATTTATAGAAAAGAGAGTGATAGCAGTGAAGAGGAAACAAAGGACTTCCTCTCTCACATCCCCTCCCTTGTTAGTAGAGAAGAAAATACTAACCTCGTGAAGCCTTTCTCTGATGAAGAAATATGCAAAGTCATATGGTCAGTGGAACCATACAAGGCCCCTGGGCCTGATGGATTCTCAATCCATTTATACAGAATTTGTTAGGACATTATCAAATTCGATTTGCTGAGAATGATCAAAGATTTATAGAATAAAGAGAAGGTGGGGAGTGGCACCAATTCCACCTTCTTAACCTTAATCCCTAAAGAGGTGAACTCCAGATCCTTTGAAAGATTCAGGCCCATCTCCCTCTGCAATGCTTCATACAAAATCCTCGCCAAGCTCCTAGCCAATAGAATCAAGCCATTGCTAGGGAATCTTATCTCCCCCTCTCAAGGTGGGTTTGTAAAAGGAACACACATCCTGGATAATGTCATACAGGTACAAGAAGAAAATCATTCCAGCCATCAATGGAAGTAGAAAGGGATGTTGATCAAGCTTGATATGGAAAATTCCTTTGATAGGGTTAACCTCTCATTCCTCTATAAATTCCTTCTTACCTTTGGGTTCTCCTCTGATTTCTTCAACCTGATCAAAGCTTGCACATATAAGCCTTGGATTTCCCCGCTTGTCAATGGTAGACCTACCAATTACTTTCAAGCTTCGAGGGGATTAAGGCAAGGCCACCATGTATAAATTATACAACATGCATGTATATCTTGGATTCACCCGATCTAACAATGTACTAAAGTTAAATATTGAATCGCTTCTACAAATATTTTGCGAAATTAAAAACACAATCACTAATCACATGAACATGAAGAAATACCAATCACACACAACACATATAATTTCCCAGGGAAATCTTACAGCTAAAATAACCACTATCTTCTATTGTATATTCAGCATGGATCATGAAACAATTACACAAAAAATCTTCTCACAAGAGTGCTCGAGTACTCAGCTAATTGTCTCACATTGTCATATGAAAAATTGACCAACACATAGCCGATTCTCAGCCTCCACACAACCTGCCTTGCTTGCACAATACTTGATGGTATAGATCCCCAAAAGATAGGAATTCTTGCCTGCCTTGATTGCGCAAGTATCATGGGCACTCCAATGGGTGTTTGGTTGCATTTGTGCAACCCAATAATCCTACCACTGATAGTCAACTTCCCTTTCACCTAGAACTCAACTAGGTCTCCACTAGATCTAACATGCATGCAGCTAATAATAGTAAATCCTGAGTTGCATGTGAGGTCACTGATTTTGAATTAATTAATATTTAATTCACTTGATCTCTCACTAGTGTATCCTCAGTTATAACTAGCATAACTAAGTTTAACTCACTTAACTGAGTTAAAATATTTACAACTTGCATTAAATAATGCACCACTTCTCTTAGAACTCTGTTACAACTAGAATTACTCTGCATGCCTCACCAACTACCTCTAAATTGAAATCCGCTAGCTAACTGAATTTATCACTTTTAGTTAACTGATTCAAGTCTACATTGAGAATTTATCCTAAACAAGAGCCTTCGAAGGCTAAATTACATACTATTAGACTTCTCCTCATACCAATTTTTTCACATACTCAGAGGTTCAAACAAGGAAGTAGACAACAACACAAGCAAAGTTTGCCTCCTCCCGCAAGGAGCCTTTAGCAAAAATGACGAATTCCTTTCTCAAATCCTAATTCCTTGAATTTTTAATGAATACCTACATGTCATGGAAGTTGGCTTGAAGCTATGTATTGATGGTTGTTTCGGCCCCGACCAAACCTTTAGCTAGACATGACAAAAGAGCATAAGGTTGTCAACAAATTGCTAGTGGGTAAGAGGGAGGTCATTGCCCCAGAGCCTAAGGCCACAAATATTGAGATTACAAGCTTCCTTCTTTAGCAGTCTACCAAGGTCTTCATCAGCTAGAATAAATAAGAATGGGGACAGGGGATCTCCTTTTCTTAGCCCCCAAGTATGGTTAAAATATTTGGTGGGGGAACCATTTAGGAGAATGGAATAGATAGGAGAGGAAACCATATCCTGAATCCATCAGATCCATCTCTGATCAAACTCATAGGCTTGAAGGACTTTGGTGAGGAAGGTCCAACTTATGCCATCATAGGCTTTAGATAAATCTAGTTTTATCATCATCCCCGATATTTTCACATGCTTCAAGAGGTGAATTTCTTTCTGGGAGGTAATAAAACCATCTATGATTTGACGACCCTCTACAAAATTAGTTTGTTCAGATGATATGTGGGAAGGAAGAAAAGGTTTAAGGTGCTTAACCATAATAGTTAAAATGATTTCGTATATGACATTACATAAAGCAATGGGAAGAATCCTTGGGGATACTCTAATTTAGCAGATTTAGTAATCGAGGTTGTAAAAGTAGCATTGAGACTCAGACATGCCTTTGGTATCGTCTTGACTCATCCACCACTTCCATAACGTCTTGTCATATGAATCTCCATGTAGCTTGGAAGAATTCCATGGTGAAACTATGCAGGCTTGGGGCTTTGTTTTTTTCCATACCTTTTACCACCTCCCCTAGTGTGACCACCCTTTTTGAATTTCATATGGTAGCTTGAAAAGTTGAACTATCCCTTTGATCTTGGCTTCATGGATCTTGGTTTCCTGGATGATCATCATGTTAGCCTTGTCTTTTCTCAGTCGCTCCTTCAAATACCATTTTTTGCCTTTACTATTAAGGCCACAAATATTATCCATATCCTTTCCCTCCATATGATTCTTATTGTGCTGATATCACCTTAATGTCATGCCCATCAAAATTATCCATTGGTTTCTATGGTTGGTTTGTAAAACACCTACAAGAAAATATTCCTTGAGGGGGATATGACTATATTCACTTCCACTTGATTGAATTTTTTAGTTGTATGACATCATGTTGATGTCACTAATTACTGACTCTTTTAATGGACCTTTCCTCCTGATTAATGTCACCATCTCATCAGGTCCAACTATCAGCACTTATCGATGGAGGGAGGCAAAATATTCCTCGAAGGGAAGTTTTTATGGAACTTCTTTGATGCCTTTCTATACTTTAACCCCCTAACAAAATAAATTTTAAATACGGGTTTAAAATAAAGGCCTCCTAACACTTAAATGAATTTTTTACTCCTCGAAAAACCCCCTTTCCACATGGTCATCATCTTCTTTTCCATATGGCACTACTATGGGCCAATAACAGTGCCAATAACAGTGCTGCACCCTTCAGTCAGTTGGTCAAAAAAATTTCATTAATTAAAGAAAAGCATTCACATAATTTAAAATTGGTCCATCAATATTTGAAAATCGCCAAAGTGTCTATGCCACAACAACAACACTTAGTCATAATTATGAATGCATTCCTTGATAACTACTGAAAGTTATTGGGATGTCTAGAAGGCAAGATTTTCTATTATCTGGTTACAGTTCTTGATAACTACTAAAATTTCTAGTAGATATCTAGAAACCGAATTATTACAAGTAACTCCTAAATAACTGTAATAATAGACATAAATAATTTTATGGACTGAAACATCCAAACAAGGAAAACCTAGATCAATGTATCACTACAATTTCCTATGAGTAGGTGTGTGGTCTAGCTGCAAGATGTGAAGTGATTGGATATGTATTATTTATGTTGAGACCTAGGATTTTGTGTTGTTGTATGGCTTCATTTAAACCTTTTACTTTCAAACAACATTGGGATTTGGCATGCTTGAGTACACAACAAAAGCTACAGGTTCCATTTGATAACTTAAAAATTAAATAAAATTCTATACAAAAAAATTTCAACAAATATCTCATGAGAATGAGTCATATGGTGTGATGCACCAAAATAAAGTATCAAACTATCTGGAGATGCATAAAATTATTGAGTAGATAAAGCATTATGAAAAAGGACCGGGTATTCAAATGTGGTCTCCAATTTCAATCTATGAAAAGCTACATTCAAATGTGGAAGATAGCAACTCATGAGAATGACTCATATGGTGTGATGCACCAAAATCAAGTATCAAACTATCTGGAGATGCATAAAACGATTGAGTAGATAAAGCATTGTGAAAAAGGCCTGGGTATTGAGATTTTGTGTTGTTGTATGGCTTCATTTGAACCTTTTAGTTTCAACCAAAATTTGGATTTGGCATGCTTGAGTACACAGCAAAGCTACAGGTTTCATTTGATAACTTAAAAATCAAATAAAATTCTAAACGAAAATTTTCCAACAAATATATCATGATTTTGGGGAATTGGAAAAGAGGAAAAACAATTTCAAATTCAAATTCAAATTTTGGTGTTGCAAAAATGGGTTTTTGGTTGTGATTGTTTTCTTAACAGGCAAGATGATTTCCCAACTCCCTCACTGATTTTTTCTTGTGGTATCATGGCCAATAATAGTGATGCAACCTTCAGTCATTTGGTCAACAAAATTTCATTAATTAAAGAAAATCATTCACATAATTTAAAATTGGTCCATCAATATTCGAAAATAACCAAAGTGTCTATGCCGCAACAAAAACACAGAGTCATAATTATGAATGCAGTCCTTGATAACTAATGAAAATTATTGGGATGTCTAGAAGGCAAGATTTTCTTTTATCTGGTTACAGTTCTTGATAACTAATAAAATTTCAAGTGGATATCTAGAAACCGACTTATTACAAACAACTCGTAAATAACTACAATAATAAGCATAAATAATTTTATGGACTGAAACATCCAAACAGGGAAAACCCAAATTAATTTATCACTACAATTTCCTAGGAGTAGTTGTGTGGTCTAGCTATAAGAAGTGAAGTGATTGGATATGTATTATTTATGCTAAGACATAGGATTTTGTGTTGTTTTATGGCTTCACTTAAACCTTTTAATTTCAACCAACATTGGGATTTGGCATGCTTGAGTACGCAGCAAAAGCTACAGGTTTCATTTGATAAATTAAAAATTAAATAAAATTCTAAATGAAAACTTTCCAACAAATATCTCATGAGAATGAGTCATATGGTGTGATGCACCAAAATCAAGTATCAAACTATCTGGAGATGCATAAAACGATTGAGTAGTTAAAGCAATATGAAAAAAGGTCTAGGTATTGAGATTTAGTGTTTTTGTATGGCTTCATTTAAACCTTTTAGTTTCAACCATCATTGGAATTACGCATGCTTGAGTACATAGAAAGAGCTACAAGTTTCATTTGATAACTTAAAAATTAAATAAAATTGTAAACGAAAATTTCCCAACATTCAAATTTAGCTACCGGGTAAAAGCTACATTCAAATGTGGCCTCCAATTGCAATCTATAAAAAGCTACATTCAAACGTGGAAGATAGCAACTCATGAGAATGATTCATATGGTGCAATGCACCAAAATCAAGTATCAAACTATCTGGAGATGCATAAAACGACTGAGTAGATAAAGCATTATGAAAAAGGTCTGGGTATTGAGATTTTGTGTTGTTGTATGGCTTCATTTAAACCTTTTAGTTTAAACCAACATTGGGATTTGGCATACTTGAGTACACAACAAAAGCTATAGGTTTCATTTGATAACTTAAAAATTAAATAAAATTCTAAACGGAAAATTTCCAACAAATATCTCATGAGAATGAGTCATATGGTGTGATGCACCAAAATCAAGTATCAAACTATCTGGAGATGCATAAAACGATTGAGTAGATAAAGAATTATGAAAAAGGTCTGGGTATTGAGATTTTGTGTTGTTGTATCGCTTCATTTAAACCTGTTAGTTTTAACCAACATTGGGATTTGGCATGCTTCAGTACACAACAAAAGCTACAAGTTTCATTTCATAACTTAAAAATTAAATAAAATTGTAAATGAAAATTTTCCAACAAATATTCAATTTCTGAAAATGTTAATACTTACGAGAACCATACTTAGTTTTGATAAAGGCCTATCAATATACCACCAAAAAGGTATTGGGAATTCGTTGAATGAGTGTGGGAGGAAACTCAATTAGCCTATAGGAAGATGCTTGGTAAGAAGTTTATGTGGAAACACCACCTTTAGAGATAGTTGCAAGAACCTGTGTCTTGGAATCTTGAGTTTCACTGATTCACAGTAGGCTATGTGGAGGAAAGATCACATCCAAACTTAGGTTTTAATTGTATAATTAAATAAAAGAACACTTTGCCAAAAACAAACTCTATTAAATGGATGATATTTGAAACCTAGCTGAATTGGATTCCTTGTTATGATCTTTTCTCTATCGAGCTTGGAGTGAGAGTATTGAGATAACGGGAGTGTTATCTAATTGGAGCAGATGAACAATAGAATGACCGCTAGACAACATAATGGGTCAAAAAATAGCTCATTCTTTTTCTATTCTGAACTGTATCTTGAAAATCTGATTTGGATTTCGATTTTGGATCTTGAAAAATGAGAAAGTACTCAAAAATCTATGGACCCTGGTTCTCAACGAAAAGGAAAATTGAATCATACACAACCCTAATATTTAAAAATCAATAAACCTTGTCATTCTGGGCGAATAATATAGAGCTGAGGCATTGACTTGATTAAAATTAAATACACATTAACTATATGATTTGAAAACCAATTTATTCTATGTTAATAATGGATGACGTCGACTTTTGTTCTATCCCCTTACTGTGGAAAATATGAAGCAGTGTGAATATCCTTGCCAATTGCGACAACATAAAAGTAACTCTGATTTACAAAACCTAGATCTCCAAACATTTTCTTGCATCCAAAATCAGAACACAGTTGCAAATAGAATAGTAAATATTGACTGCATTTATTATAATGTTGGCCCTGAATGCAGAATTTGAAAATATTTAATAATTTGATGGACAAGAGAAACGTTAATTCTGTAACCACTTTCTACATAATTTAACCCCTTTTTATTGAATTTCAGAAGATTTTCAAAATCTGCAACTGAATATTTCAATTCCTATAGTTAACTTGTTTGCTAACCTATATTCAACTCGTTTGCTGCTATTTATTAGTATAAAGAGAATCTTCATATCAACCACAGAAATCATCGTTTTCTATTATCTATCGTTTGTAAGGATTACTCTATATCATGAGAATATCTCAAAAAAAATATTCTAAGAATAAAATAATTTGTAAAACCCAGGTTTGCAATGAATAAAATACAAGATAATATCTCAACCATGAAAGAGTCTTGGTATTAGGGAATATCTAATTAGCTGTTGCTGTTGGGTATGTGTCATATTCTTTCCACGAGTAGCCCCAGGCGTTGTACGTTGTGCCAGGTGCAGCAAGGGGGTCACAAGGGAGGAGGCAGCCCCCACTGTTGGGGTCCGGGGCAGCGCCCCAGCGAAAATTGTTTTGGTGTGCGGACCCACTCATAGGCAGAACCACCTATGTTTTGTGCATGATTTTGCACCTGGTTTTGGGGTACGATGGCTTTCGGCCCCTGGTATTTTGTAGGCCCGGTCAAGGGAACTACGGTTATGTTCTAATCCAGGGTTAATGGATTGGGGTTTATGTATGCTTCGGCATGTATATATATGTGTTGTAACACTAAAATGAATATAATGAAAAATCAAGCTGGTCATCCCGATTTGGGATCCAGGGGAAAATCTTTGTGTTTACCTGTTTTATGTTTTATACTCTCGCTATTGTTTATTTTCTGTAATAATATTTGTGTGTAGATAATTTCTATTCAGGGTTAAGACCTACATTTGGTATGAGAGTTGTTTCAGCTTCAAGGGGACGCCTTTGCTACTGAGGGTTTTTTTCTCGGGCCTGACGTAGACCCTGTTCAATGGGAGATCTACGGGATCGATTCTTGCGGTGAAAGAAGATGACGAGCGGCGGAAAGATAGAGATCAAGAAATTTAATGGCGAGTTTTGAGTTATGGAAGCTCAATATGGAGAAAATGTTGGTCGATAAAGATCAATGGATCACAGTAGATCCAGTACTAAACCAATGGAAATTTCAGATGAAGGCTGGAAGAAGTTGGATCGAAAGGTGCAGAGCACAATACGGTTGTGTGTCTCAAATTCGGTATTGTTGAATGTATCTGGGGAAACTACGGAAAATAATTTGTAGGACAAACTTGGGACTTTGTAACTATCTAAGTCTCACGGTGAATAAGTTGTTCTGTGGAAAAAGTTGTATAACCTGAGGATTAAGGATGGAAACTCGGTGACAGAGCATCTGAACGCCTTCAATACTATGGTAAGCTAGCTGTCATCTGTTGATATTAAAATCTGAGATGAAGATAAGTGCATCAGTTTTTTGTGTTCTCTACAATATTTGTGGGATAGTCTTACAAGATTCGTGGTATAGTGCGGTTATTGCAATAGGTAGCAATACAACTACCTTGAATTTTGATGACATTATCTCAACCTTGCTGTCGGAGGAAATGAGACGGAGAAATACGGAGGGTAAGAATGGAGATGCCTTATCTGTATGAGGAAGGTCCGAGAACAGAAACAAGAATAAGGTTTTGAGTGGGAGATCTAAATCTAGAGGGAGATCTAAATCTCTTGGAAAATTTGTAAAGGTGTGTTGGAAATTCAGAAAGGAAGGGCACTACAAAAATGACTACAGATCTAAAGCTCCTGAGAAAGGAAAGGGATCTAATGATGCTCATACAGAGGAAAAAACCACCATGGATGAAGGTGGGGATGTGTATTTGGCGTCTTCTTGAACTTCTTGAGAATACACATGTAGATCATGAGTCATGGTTGATTGACTCAGGTGCATCCTTTCACTTCACTCCCCATTGGGAGTGGTTCTGCGAGTATGAGAAATATGATGGTGATGTCTTCCTACATGATGATAGGAAGGCCAAAATCATCGGACGTGGAAAGGTCAAGCTGAAGCTGCAAGGTGGAAGGATTAGAACACTTCCCGGTGTTCTGCATATTCTTGCATTGGCTAAAAATATGATTTCTGTAAGCAAGATGGATGATGCAGGTGTAAAAACAGTGTTCGAGAAAGATGCCTGCAAGATGGTTCGGGGAGCAATGGTATTAATGCGAAGTCGGTTGGGAACTACGCCAAAAGCTATAAGGTAACCTTTACATTATTGATGGGTGTAACGGTTATGGTTCTGAAAAGGCGAGAAAGCCTAGTTGTCTCTGGAGGAAAGACCATGCTATGGCATCAAAGGCTTGGACATATTGGAGAGAAGGGCCTTCAGATACTACATAGAAATGGTATGGTAGAAGGTATGTCTAATTTCTCTCTGGATTTCGATTTCTGTGAACATTGTGTATATGGGAAGCAGAATCGGGTGAGTTTTCCTTCTGGTGCTAAGAGGGCGAAAAAGATATTAGAACTTGTGCTCAGTGATGTGTTTGGGCCTGTGTCAGTTCCATCACTGGGAAAGTCTGTGTACTATGTTTCATTCATAGATGACTTCTCAAGGAATATATGGATATATTTCTTGAGGAAGAAATCTGAAGTCTTTGACAAATTTAAAGAATTTAAGGCTCTGGTGGAAAACCAGACAGAGAAGAAGATAAAGGCGTTGAGGACAGATAATGGTGGGGAGTTCTGCAAGAAGGAATTTGAAGAGTTCTGTAAGAAGTGTGGCATAGCACGGAAGAAGACTACTCCATACACACCTCAGCAAAATGGAGTTGCAGAAAGAATGAACAGAACACTGATGGAAAAGGCAAGAAGCATGCTCAGTGGTACCGGGTTAGGACAAGAATTCTGGGCAGAGGCAGTGGAGACTGCATGTTACTTAGTTAACAGATCACCTTCATCAGCATTGGAGGATAAGACCCCACATGAGGTATGGACTAGTAAGAAACCCTCTCTTTCACATCTAAGGGTATTTGGATGTGATGCATATGTACATGTTCCAAAGGAGAAAAGGACCAAGTTGGATAATAAATCTGAAAGGTGCATCTTTATTGGGTATAGGGATGGTTTAAAGGGTTACAAGCTTTGGAACCCAGAAACAAGGAAGGTTGTGTACAGCCGAGATGTGGTGTTTAGAGAAGTGAAAGATGTTGTTAAACATGAAGTCCTACCAAAGGAACCTGAGAAGATAGAGTTTGAGCTAAAGGAGGATGAATCGGACTCTACAATAGAAGAAGACTCAGAAGATGAAGAGCCACAAACTCCAGCTTTGAGAAGATCAGTTCGGGAAAGAAGGCAACTAGAAAGGTATAGTCCATCTGCTTTCTGTTCAGGTTTTGCCTTAACTATAACTGATGATGAACCCAAAACTGTCAGGGAGGCAGTAGATTCAGAGGATGGAAAACTCTGGAAGGAGGCCATGGTTGATGAAATGGCATCCTTGCACAAAAATGAGGCATGGGATCTGGTGGAGTTGCCGGCTGGAAGGAAGCCCATCGGGAGCAAATGGGTGTTTAAAAAGAAGATGAATGTAGAAGGCAAGGTGGAGAAATACAAAGCTCGGTTCATAGCAAAAGGTTATTCCCAGGTGTTAGGAATTCATTTTCATGATATTTGTTCTCCTGTTGCCAAAGTTACTTCTATTCGATTACTTTTATCTGTTGCTACTGCATTTGATTTTGAGATAGAACAGATGGATGTGAAGACAACATTTCTTCACGGGGATCTAGAAGAAGAGATCTACATGAAGCAACCTGAAGGCTTTATGGTGAAGGGTAAGAAAGAACTGGTATGCATGTTGAAGAAGTCTCTGTATGGGTTAAAACAGTCACCAAGGATGTGGTATCAGAAATTTGATACCTATATACGGGGACTTGGCTTCACCAGAAGCAAGGAGGATCACTGTGTTTATTTTAAATTAATTGGTGACCGTGTTATTTATTTGGTCTTGTATGTGGATGATATGTTGTTGGTTGGAAATGACAAAGAAATTATCCAAGATTTGAAGACCCAACTGTTCTCCAAATTCGACATGAAGGATCTGGGTGCTACAAATTATATTTTGGGCATGGAAATTAAGAGAGATCGGGCAAAGAGGAAGCTCTGGTTAAACCATAGGAAGTATGTCGAGACTATATTGCAGAGGTTCAATATGCAGGATAGTAAACCGGTGAATGTTCCTATTCCTGTAGGTGTAAAGCTGTCTGCTGAACAGTGTCCCAAGACACAAGAAGAAGAGGATTATATGTCCCGTGTTCCATATGCAAGTGCAGTGGGTAGCCTAATGTATGCAATGGTATGTACTAGACTAGACATTGCACATGCAGTGGGAGTATTGAGCAGGTTTATGTCAGACCCAGGGAAGGAGCATTGGACAATAGTGAAGCGGGTTTTCAGATATTTACGTGGCACTAGTGATTATGGCTTGTGCTACCAGGGAAGACCAGGATTGGAAAGAATGTTGGACATTCGTGGTTTTGTTGATGCAGACTGGGCTGGAGATCTGGACCAAAGAAGATCTACAAGTAGGTATGTGTTTAGCCTATTTGGAGGCGCAGTCAGTTGGATGAGTAAAAGACAGTCTGTAGTGGCTCTTTCAACTACAGAGGCAGAATACATAGCAGCCACTCATGCAAGCAAGGAAGCAGTTTGGTTGCAAAGATTTTGTTCAAGTATGGGGTTGGTATAGCAAGCTATAAGGATAGACTGTGATAGCCAAAGTGCAATTTTCTTGGCTAAGAACCCTGCTTATCATTCAAAGACAAAGCACATTGATGTTCAATATCACTTTTTTAGAGATATGGTTGAGGCTAAAAGGGTGTTGCTGGTTAAGGTGGACACTTTGAAGAATGTTGCAGATGCATTGACGAAGTCTGTGAGCACTCAGAAGTTCTCTTGGTGTAGAGAAACAATGGGTGTTGAAGAATTGGCCCAATGACTAAGCTCTCCTGTGGCCCCCTGTGGAAAGAAAACAACAAGTGGGAGAATGTTGGGTATGTGGTATATTCTTTCCACGGAGCGCCCCACACCTTGTGCGTTGTGCCGAGGCGCAGCAAAGAAGTCCTGAGGGAGAGGTAGCCCCTTTGTTGGGGTCTGGGGCAGGCGCCCGTAAGTATTTTGGTGTGCGAGACCCACTCATGGCGGACCACCCATGTTTTGTGCATGAGTTTGCACATGGTTTTGGGGTATGATGGTTTCGGCCCCGGTATTTTGCGAACTAGGTCAAGGGAACTATGGTTATGTTCTAATCCAGGGTTAATGGATTGGGGTTTATGTATGTGACATGTATATATATGTGTTGTAACACTAAAAGGAATATAATGAAAAATCAAGCTGGTTGTCCCGATTTGGGATCCAGGGGAAATTCTCTGTGTTTATCTATTTTATGTTTTATGCTCTCGCTATTGTTTATTTTTTGTTATAAGATTCGTGTGTAGATCATTTCTGTTCAAGGTTAAAACCTACAGTTGCATTGCAAAAAAGTAAATTACACAAACTCACTCATATTTTGAAGAAAAGAATATATACAGAACCCATAGGGTCGATAGTATACAGGACGACACCAACACCATATTTTGAAGAATGCCAATATCAAGAGGAACTGAAAAATTATGTGGTTGAGGGTAGCTTGTTCATATGTTGGTATTAGAAAATGATTGTTGTTACAATTAGGAAGATAAACATAACTCCATGAACTTACAACTGATACTAATTAGCTGCTACATTGCAAAAAAGAAAATTACACAAACTCACTCACATTATGAAGAAAAGAATATATACATAACCCACAGGGTCGATAATATAAAGGATGACACAAGCACCATATTTTGAAGAATGCTAATATCTAGAGGATCTGAAAAAATTTGTGGTTGAGGGTAGCTCGTTGATATGCAGCTTCTCCTTGGGGTTATACCGGGTAAAATTGAGTACTAAAGCTACTAATAGTTAGATGAAAAGATGCTCTTAACGACATAGGAAAAGAACAGGGCAGTCTCCTAGGATGGCACCGGCACCATATTTTGAAGAATGCCAATATCGAGAGGATCTAAGCAAATCTATGGTTGAGGTTAGCTTGTTGATATGCAGTTTCCCCTCGGGCCTTTTCAGCATGAGGTCTGAAATTTCTGCCATTCAAGAGACTACTAAAAGGCTCGGTTCATTCGGTTTCATTAACCTTGCAAATCCCGCATATGAGGAATTTGAGGAAGAGCCCATTCCCTTTTCAATTCATCGTATAATGATTCCCAAGATAGCTGACTGTAAGGTGATTTCATCTAATTTTCATTTTAGGTAATCGGGAAAAATTGAGACTGCATTTTTTATAATGTTGGTCTTGAATGCAAAATTTGAAAATATTTAAGAATTTGATGACAAGAGCAACGTTAATTCTGTAACCAATTTCTACATAATTTAACCCCTTTTTATTGAATTTCAGAAGATTTTCAAAATATCCAACTGAAGATTTCAATTCCTATAGTCAACTTGTTTGTTAACCTATACTCAACTTGTTTGCTACTATCTATTAGTATAAAGAGAATCTTCTTCATATCAACCACATAAATCATCGTTTGCTATTATCTATCATTTGTAAGGATTTCTCTATATCATGAGAATATCTCAAAAAAAATATTCTAAGAATAAAAAAATTTGCAAAACCCAGGTTTGCAATGAATAAAATACAAGACAATATCTCAGCCATGAAAGAGTCTTGGTATTAGAGAATATCTAATTATTTGTTGCATTGCGAAAAATAAAATTACCCAAACAAAATCACATTTTGAAGAAAAGAATATATACAGAACCCACAAGGTCGATGGTATGCAGGATAACATTAGCACCATATTTTGAAGAATGCCAATATCCAGAGGATCTGAACAAATCTATGGTTGAGGTTAGCTTGTTGATATGTTAGTATTAGAAAAGGATTGTTGTTACTATTAGGAATATAAGCATAACTCCATGAACTTAAAACTGATACTAATTAGCTGCTACATTGCAAAAAATAAAATTAGACAAACTCACTCACATTATGAAGAAAATAATATATACAGAACCCACAAGGTCAATAATATACAGGATGACACCAGCACCATATTTCGAAGAATGCTAATATCCAGAGGATCTGAAACCATATTTCGAAGAATGCTAATATCCAGAGGATCTGAAAAAATCTGTGGTTGACGGTAGCTTGTTGATATGCAATTTCTCCTCGGGGTTATACCGGGTAAAATTGAGTACTAAAGCTACTAATAGTTGGATGAAAAGATGCTCTTAACAATAGAGGAAAAGAACAGGACAATCTACCAGGACGACACCAACACCATATTTTCAAGAATGCCAATATCTAGAGGATCTGAACAAATCTGTGGTTGAGATTAGCTTGTTGATATGCAGTTTCTCCTTGGGCTTCTTCAGCATGCGGTCTGAAATTTTTGCGATCCAAGAGAATTAAAAGGCTTGGTTCATTGGGTTTCATTCTCCTTGCAAATCCTGCATATGGGGACTTTGAGGAAGAGCTCGTTCCCTTTTCAATTTCTCGCATAATGATTCCCAAGATAGCTAATTGTAAGGTGATTTCATCTAATTTTCATTTTCATATGACCAGGTAAAATTGAGTACTAAAGCTACTAAAGGGAATAGGCCGGACTAAAGAGAACTTAAAGATTGTTGAGCACGAACTACCAGATGGGATTCCGGGCTTGGGTTTAGGATCCACAACAATTCTATATTTTCGTTTCTACTTGAGCTAGCTAATAGTTATGAAGCATTAGAAAGGAAAGCAGGGAGTTCGAAAAGAAACCTTACTCTGATAGGCAGCTTGAAACCTTCTGACAACAACCCAGCAATGGCAGTGAAACGGAACAACACTTCACTTCTTTGACTTCAGTGGAAGCCCTCAGCACTCACCAGCACTCAGACATAGCAGCCTTCTTCAGTTATTCACTAGAACAAACAAACAACAGAAGAGATAGATGAACAATGAATGAAAGAAAGAGATTTAAAAGAAAATCTGAAAAATACCACCAGCTAAATAATAACTACAAAGCTTGCTGGTTGTTCCAGCTGTGATTACAGGTCTCCCTCCCCGTGTCCATCAGCGCTCCTGTACTGCAACAAAGGATTTCTCATTCTTCCAGCTGCCCCTTCTTTGCAGCAAATGCGGCTATTAGCCCAGGAAGGAGGATGACTCCGGCAGAATAATGTTGGATATTGCATATTAAGGTTTTAGTTATGTTTTATTTTTTTAACTATTTTTTATCTATGGCTGAGCATTCTTCAATCGTCTAACAATGCATCTCACGGTCAGAAATAGTACACATGGGTAGGTAGGAGAGTTGTTTTCAAATAATGACGCCTTACGGCGTAATTAAAACATGATAGATAATAAATTTTTATCACAAATTATAAATTATGAGTAATAAAATAATTTAATAAATAAATGATGAAAACTAATTTGATAACCATATCAATTTTACACAAATATTCTAAAAAAATATAGCTTTTTTGTTATATAGAAAAATCTATTCTCAATTTTTTTTACTTTTTAAAATTAAGAAATAAGGACAAAGTTTTATCATTAAAATGTGTTCCTTTTTTAAAATAAAAATAAAATATTTTCTAAATAAAAAACGATGTCAATCATAATTAAAATAAAAAATTAATAATTAAAAAATATATATAATTTAGATAAAATGATTTATGAAAAAAAAAAATTCAATATCCATTTTAATAACATATTTCATTGTCAACTATATATATTCTAAATAGTTAAAATGTTTGAATATATATATATATATATATATATATTATTTTTTTTGTTTTTTTGGGTTATTTTACATTTTTTTTTTTAATTGTGAATTTAATGTTTATCCCATACACAATCGAAGTGTGGAAGAGTATTTTCAAAGCTTCCAATCCATTTATATAGTAAAAAAATATAATTTAAATAATAACAAATTTCATGTGGTTATATATATATATATATATATATATTAAAAATTTTATGAGAGATTAAATTTATAGAAGTGTAAATATTTTTCCAAAGTTTTGCTCTCTGAAAATGTTTATATCTCAAAAATCACATTTGTAGTTGAGATAAATATATATTGATTTTAAAAAGTAGTCAAAATTTTAAATAAATAAATAAAACATTTGGATTCTTTAAAATTGTAACTAATTTTTTTTTAAGTTTGGTAGTATCTTTCATTTTCTCAATTTATTTTTTTACTTCATCTTCATCAACATGTCCAAATACATCACCCAAGGAAGAAAATTGAACTTATGATAAGTACTATAATAGCCAATCTCATGAACAATTAACCAAGACCCCACAAACTTAAAGTTGTACCTAATATTTGTTGAACTATAACTTCATTAATGCATTGGGCAGTATATGTCAGCGTTTAGATTTTATACTTGTCTAAATTTAAAGTTAGCATATACTACCGCAATTCATTAATAAAACTATAGCTACACAAATAAAATACAAATACATAACAATAGCAGTAGCCGTTGGACCTACTCCAAATCCATTCCGTGTTAAATGCTACTGGTCCCCGCAAGTGCCGTCAGTCATTGGTAATTGTATATGTAATTTGATGTATTCATTAATATTAAATATAGCGACAGGACACCATACGCATATTTGCAACAAGAATTTCACCTGTGTCTATGAGCTTAGAAATCGTCCACGTACCCATTTGTGTGTCTATTTATTCATATCGGTTTGGATTCTGGAGTTATCTTTGGTTGTGAGTGCACGGAAGAAGCAAATATGGAATCTGAAAATAAGGTTGGTTATACAGACAACAAGTCTGGCAGGAACGATGGTCAGAGAATTAATGGGTTCTATAGTAGTTTCTTCGTGTTGAATTTCATCTTGAGACTGCTGGCAGTCGGCTCCACGTTTTCAGCTGCAATCGTAATGGGAACGAACAAACAGACGACAGTACTTCCCATCATTGGCCCATCGTCTGCCAAATATCAATATTCGCCTGCCTTCGTGTACGTGGGTGGGACGATATTCATATCTCACTTATCCTCTCTGTGAAATGAAATGAAATGAAATGGCCTTGCGTTTTAAGGGACCACTCATTATCGCTTCATTTATAAATTTATATTCAGATTTTTTTAAGGTTGATTTTGTGGTTATATTCATATTTTTTTCTTAATTTATATTCAGATTTTTTGGGTGATTTTGTTGTTATGAATTTTGAGTAAGAAATTAGTTGTGAAATCTTATTTTGTCAAAAATTTAGTTGAGACTATTGGTATACCTAAGGTGGTTGGATATTTATCATTTCACTTCTTCTTCTTTTTCTCTTTTCTCTTTGTGTTTTGAAATGAAATGAAATAAAATGGTTTAATGGACAATTTATATTCAGATTTTTTTCTAGAATGATTCCGTTGTTATGAATTTTGAGTAAGAAATTAGCTATTTTGTACAGTCTTATTTCCTAAAAAGCTTAAAAGGTTTGTTGAAACTATTGATGTACCTAAGTGGGAAAATATTCATCATCTCACTTAAATGATTATATTGTTATGAATTTTGAATAAGAAATTAGCTATTTTGTGAAATCTTATTTCCTAAAAACACTCAAAAAGTTAGTTGAGACTATTGGCCTATATGCTACTATCAAACTGACTACCTATAACTTCTTCATATATTCAGATTTTTTGGGGTGATTTTGTTGGTATGAATTTTGACTAAGAAATTAGTTGTGAAGTCTTATTTTCTCAAAAATTTAGTTGAGACTATTGGTGTACCTAGGTGGTTGGATGTTCATCATTTCACTTCTCTTTTTTCTTCTTTCTTCTCTTTGTGTTTTGAAATGAAATGAAATGGTTTAATGAACAATTTATATTCAGATTTTTTTCTAGAATGATTCTGTTGTTATAAATTTTGAGTAAGAAATTAGCTATTTTGTATAGTCTTATTTCCTAAAAAATTCAAAAAGTTCATTGAAACTATTGATGTACCTAAATGGGAAAATATTCATCATCTCACTTAAATGATTATATTGTTATGAATTTTAAATAAAAAATTAGCTATTTTGTGAAATCTTATTTCCTAAAAACACTCAAAAAGTTATTTGAGACTATTGGCCTATATGTGCTGCCACTATCATTGACTACCTGGCAGCATATATATTCAGATTTTTTGGGTGATTTTGTTGTTATGAATTTTGAGTAAGAAATTAGTTGTGAAATCTTATTTTGTCAAAAATTTAGTTGAGACTATTGGTATACCTAAGGTGGTTGGATATTTATCATTTCACTTCTTCTTCTTTTTCTCTTTTCTCTTTGTGTTTTGAAATGAAATGAAATAAAATGGTTTAATGGACAATTTATATTCAGATTTTTTTCTAGAATGATTCCGTTGTTATGAATTTTGAGTAAGAAATTAGCTATTTTGTACAGTCTTATTTCCTAAAAAGCTTAAAAGGTTTGTTGAAACTATTGATGTACCTAAGTGGGAAAATATTCATCATCTCACTTAAATGATTATATTGTTATGAATTTTGAATAAGAAATTAGCTATTTTGTGAAATCTTATTTCCTAAAAACACTCAAAAAGTTAGTTGAGACTATTGGCCTATATGCTACTATCAAACTGACTACCTATAACTTCTTCATATATTCAGATTTTTTGGGGTGATTTTGTTGGTATGAATTTTGACTAAGAAATTAGTTGTGAAGTCTTATTTTCTCAAAAATTTAGTTGAGACTATTGGTGTACCTAGGTGGTTGGATGTTCATCATTTCACTTCTCTTTTTTCTTCTTTCTTCTCTTTGTGTTTTGAAATGAAATGAAATGGTTTAATGAACAATTTATATTCAGATTTTTTTCTAGAATGATTCTGTTGTTATAAATTTTGAGTAAGAAATTAGCTATTTTGTATAGTCTTATTTCCTAAAAAATTCAAAAAGTTCATTGAAACTATTGATGTACCTAAATGGGAAAATATTCATCATCTCACTTAAATGATTATATTGTTATGAATTTTAAATAAAAAATTAGCTATTTTGTGAAATCTTATTTCCTAAAAACACTCAAAAAGTTATTTGAGACTATTGGCCTATATGCTACTATCAAACTGACTACCTATAACTTCTTCATATAGAAGATTGAGAAATTTCTAAAATTTAGAGATTATTTATTCATTGTTAAATTTAATTAATAATTTGAAAATATTTTTAAAATCTACAATCAGATTTAATATTTTAAGTTGTTACGTGCTGTTACGGTATGTTATTTTGCAGATTTTTTGTAGTGGCGAATGCACTTGCCTGCGGATACACACTGCTTTCATTGATCTTCTCCATACCTGGCAAATTCAGCTCCTCTACACTGTCAGCCTTTATTCTCTCTGTCACTGATTTGGTAATTCATTCTGCCATGTCATTGTTGGGCTAATTTGATTTAAGCATAGTTTAGCTTAGTTTGACAACATATTAGATTTAGTGACACTGTGACGAGAGCCATCCAGAAACCTGGAAGAAGGTAGCAAAGTTGGGTTATAAGTGTTCAAATATCAAATTGAATTTCATAATTTTGTGCAGGTAATGGTGGCGCTGGTATCGTCCGCCGCCTCTGCAGCAGCAGGTATTGCTTACGTTGGGTACAAGGGAAATTCTCACACTCAGTGGGGAAAACTCTGCGGTATATATGATCGGTTCTGTAATCATGTAATTGGCGCTCTGGCTGCTTCGTTTTTAAGTCTCATCATCTTTCTGGCGCTCACTGTCATGAGTATTTATAGTATATACAGACGTACGAGCTCTGCCCATTGACCGTATTAATGGAATGGAAGAATTTAGTTGTGTAAATTAACGGGGAGACCTGCTAGGCTTTATGGAATGGAAGAATTTCGTTGTGTAAATTAACGGGACACCTGCTACGCTTTAGAGGTTGTGCTGCGTAGTTGTACATATTAATTACATTGCATTGATAGAATATCTGCTTCTGTTTCGCTCGGATGTGGAGCTGAATTTCGAACCAATAAACCAAAATCGCTATGTTTACCTCGTTGAATAAATTTAATAATATTTTGGAATATGATGTTTTATGTTTTATCTGGTGAGGAGGATTATTTGGTAGGATTGATCGATCTTGAATATTATTCAGTAGTAGGATTGATCGATGTTTTATATTTTTTGAAATTGTTTTTTATAATTTTAATTAAATTATTATTTTAGAAAGATTTATTTTCTATAAAATATTTTTAATAATAATTATAAGTTAAAAATTGATAGGCTACTTTATATATATATATATATATATATATAAATATATTTATTTATTTATTGCGATATTCACTTATTGTATTGTAAAAAGGTTTATTTATTAATTAGATAAAAATTTGGATAATTAAGAATTTTTTTATTAATTAAATTTATATATTAATTTTTATAATAATAATAATGTTAGTGATTTTTAAATTTTAAATTAAAAATCTCTATAATAAAAATTCTATAACTAAGAATCTTGTTAGATAGATATATTTTTTTAAACTAGTATATTATTTTTTTTCTAAATCATTATTAATAATAATATTTTAAATAAAGTTAAAATTTAGAACCCAGTATAAGTTAGATGTGTCCATGTAAGTATGTAAACAATTTTAAATATCGATTTTTCTTAAAAAAACCAATAAATAAGAAGTTAAAAGTCATATAAACTTAGTATCAAAGATGAGTGTAAACATTTAAATGTTGGGTTAATCAATAATAAGTTAAAATAATAAAAATAATAAAATTTAGTTTGTTATATTTTGAATTTGTTATTAACTTTTGAATATTCTTTGTTACAATACCATGGGTCAATACCATGGCTTTTCAATATCACATGCCCAAAAACCATAACATATTTCAAAACCAAAAAAAATTATACAATACAAAATTTTTAATCATGGATACTCATGGCCACTTTACCGTGGATACTATTAACTTATAAAAAATAGGCTTTGTTACAATACCATGGGCCAATACCATGGCTTATCAATACCACATGCCCAAAACACATAACTTATTTCAAAATCAAAATATTTTATATCAATATGAAAATATTCTTAACCATGGATTTTCACTTCCACTTTACCATGGATACTATTAACTTGAAAATATGTTTTTTTATAATACCATGGCTTATCAATACCACTTGCCCAAAAAAACATAACTTATTTCATGATCAAAATATTTTATAACAATATGAAAATATTATTAACCATGGATATTCACCCTCACTTTACCATGGATATTATTAACTTGTAAATATATATTGTTAGAATACCATGGCTTATCAATATCACATGCCCAAAAAACATAACTTTTTTCACAATCAAAATATTTTATAACAATATGACAAGATTCTTTACCATAGATATTTACCCCCACTTTTGTCATTGATACTTGTGAATAGGCTTTGTTACAATACCATGGGTTATCACTACCACATGCCCAAAACTCAACTTATTTCACAATTAAAATATTTTATAAAAATATAACAAGATTCTTAACCATGGATAATATTAACTTGTAAATGGGTTTTGTTACAATACCATGGGCCAATACCATGGCTTATCAATACCACATACTAAAAAAAGATAACTTATTTCACAATAAAAATATTTTATTTTAATTTAATTTTATAACATTTTTTTAATTGAATCTAAAAGAAAAATGTTATAAGTACTTTTGAGATATATCTAAACATTTTATTTGACTACTACATTCCCATAGAAATTAAAGTAAGGTTTTAATAAAGTTAAAAATGAGAATACTTTTATATATAAAGACTTGAAATTTATATAATATAAATAATATTATTAAAAACCAGTATAAGTACATCCTAACTAAGGATCTAAGCAATGAGATCAAGCAAAGTGACTAACAATAATAGAGGAAAGAGAGTGTGATTTTTTTAAGTATTTAATTATTTTATTTTATTTGACATATTGATCCAAAAAACTACAGAGAAAATACCCTCTACTTAGAGGTTATAAAGGAAGCACATTGTTATAAAATTGTCTACAAAATTGTAAAAAAAAACATATGTTATACATCCATTTAAGTAGGTTTATGGAAACTTTAACATTCAACAACAAAAAAAGGGTGGCCGGAGGTTATTACGGATGTTTTTTCATCAGTGCTCTTATCAGGTTTTAACGCACCAGTGCGTATCGGTAGAACGAGCGCCTTTGGGGCGGTTGAAAGGAGAATACCTTGGGCACATTAGGGAAAATAACGAAGCCTTAGGAGCACAGTGTTGGTGATACAACGCACGGGGCCGTTCTAATTGGTCTTGGGATTTGAGAGGTGCCCATAGGTCGTATCACGCTCCAGTGCGTATGCTTATATAAATGTCCCGGTGCATCGTATCACACAAGTGCACCGAGGTTTACAATTGGTATAGGTATTCGTGCGGTGCAAATATGTCATACAAATGCACCGGTGCTTATCGACACATAAACGCCCCGGTGTGTACTATCACACAAATGCACCGAGATTTGTAATTGGTATCAGTATTCGTGCGGTTCCTATTGGTCATCCAAATGCACCGGTGCATATAGACAGAAAAAACGTGACGCACCGCAATTTATAATTGGTATCGGTATTCGTGTGGTGCTCATAGGCGGTGAAACGACACCGGTGCGTATAGATACATAAACACACCGGAGCGTCGTACATCACAAATGCCTCGATATTTTTTACTGGTTTTGGTATTTGTACGGTCCCGATAGGTAGTAAAAATGCACCGGTGTGCTTAATAATACAAGCACACCGGTTTTCATTTTGTATTTTTTAGAAACATCGACATATGGCAGTGCAATTATTGTGATTGTTTTAAATTCATTATTCATCAAAATTCAATATATATTATAACAATATTCATACTAATTAAATTTTTATTAATGGATTTGAATGTGATGTTTAGATTAATTTGTTATATCATATCATAATTATTGTGGTTTTTTAAAATTCATTATTCATCAAAAGTCGACACATATATATGTTATAACAATATTCATATGAATTAAATTTTTATTACTACATTTGAGAACAACAATGGAGAATGCAATAACGACAATAGATAATGCAATAGAATAAATTAAAACATTTTATTATTATTATTATTATTATTATTATTATTATATATGAATAAGACATTCTTTGTCATACAAAATGGGACAGTTATTGGTATCCCTTTATCTTTCAATTGGGACACTATGTCCATTACATTAAAGAAAATGTTTGATTTCACAGACATTTTTCCAAAAATAGTACAACGCCTTGCTTTTATATCCAAACATAGTGATCATCATTCTTCGCTTGAACTGCTATCACTGCTAGAGCTACTTCCATGACTTGGGTTATTTTCAAAAATGTTTTGTTCACGACATTGATTGTTTTCTTCTTCTTCACCTTCTTCCATCTACAAACATAAAAATAAACTGTAATGAGTGTATATACATTGGTGAGAATAATGAAAATTGCAATATTAAATAATATACATCAATGTAAATCGAAAAGAAATGACGTACCAATGCAAAAATTGACTCATAAACTATACACATTCTTTCAAAACCATGTAACATGCCATCTTTCAAGATTTGATCTATTGGCGCAGTGCCATACTTTGTTTCCTGCAAGTTTTATACCCCATAAGAAATCATATATTTAATATAAAAGATTTATTTTTTCTATTAATTATAGACAGAGCTAAGTAAAACAAGATCGATAGATGCTTACAAATTCCACAATTAAGTTCTGATATGCCAACATATACGCACAACCCATATTTAAACCAATTTCAATCAATTCCTCTGATGGCTCTTCTTTGTATGTTAGCACATGTTTGGAGACATTCAATGATGATTTTTGTAAAACAACTTAAAAATACAAAAATGAAATCTAGTTAAGTTGTTATAAGGAAGTAACAATTACTCACAAACTTAGATATCAATCATTTTCTTCCTTGTCGTCCTGTTTTATGTGCTGAATGGGTTCCATTTTCTTTTCTTTTCTGCAAAAAAATACTTGAAAATTAATATTTAATGCTAAATTGTTTATTTATTTTACCTAATGATCGAAAAAATCAATGATTACATATTACATTTGAAGCAAGTTGTTGTTGAGATGGCTCCTCCAGCGATGCAATTTTGTCCATTTCTTTGACCATCTCCTTGTACACCTTTTTGGACATTCCTACTAGCATATTTCTGATATCAGCTCGTTCATATTTTGAGATTTTCATAATCTTCTTGAAAATGTAACATGACAATAAACTATTTAATTTTTATATTGATATATGAAAAGTAAATATAACAAAAGTGATATTTATAAATAATTCTAGAAAAACATTTAAAGGAATATTACTTTTTCATTCCTTATTTTTTGTTGTTGTACGTTTTTTCTATTAAAAGTTTGACATGTCTCATTGACCAATTCTCTGGAAACTCTTCCTGTAGTTTACATAAAATCTGGTTCTTGGAATCATTGGATTGGTTTTTGTATTGTAAGTGGAAAGAACGTCTATACATTCGTTCCACTAGATCTCTCAAACATTTGTAAAAGTTTTTCCCCCTTTCGTTAACCTCCAACACCACTCCAGATGAGCTAAGGAGCAATTCATTTTCATTTGCATGTTCTATTGTTTTTCTTTTCTTAGAACAACATTCCTTTTCTGAGTTGTTGGTCCCTGTAGAACATTAAACAGAGGTGAATTAATAGAATTTTTCACACATGTTATCTAATAATTTTAATTATATTATTAATGAAAACTAAAAAAAGAAACTCATATTGGATCGATAGTATTTTTTCATTCACCTGATTCATCCTTTTGCAATTTTTCCATCAAGCTTATACATTCTTCTGGTCCTAGATCAGAAATAATCTTATCGAGCTTCGTCATTTTGTGGCTCTGCATGATACACATTAAACAATACATATTATTTAAACTTACATATAGTTCAAAAATAATTTTTTTGTAAAAAATTTACAAAGAACTTGCCTTTTTTTATTTTCTTGATGTGTTATCAATATTTTTGTTACTTGATCTCTTGTCAGTCATTTCTTTAACAATATCAAACTTGTATCATATCAGTCAATAATATATTTTTAAATAAACTGTCAACTTCTGAATTGAAAAAAAATAAATCTCAAAAAACCGGTGTGCCATTCATGGTGAACGCACCGACGCCGGTGCATGTATGTATTTCCCACACATCGCAAAAACAGTATAATACACTGTATGGTGCTCTATGTCAAAAAGAAGCCATGGTGCGTTACATGTCAATGACCGCACTGGTTAACCATCATAAGAATAATAAAAATCGTCCAGTGTTAGTTTTTTTAGCATAAATCGGTGCTATATTTTACATATGGTGCACCGTTAAAAAAATATTATTATTTCACATTACTTATCCGGTGCTCTTGTAAACAATAGAGCACCGGTGCGCTACCTTACATAGGGCACACCGGTAAAAAATATGTTTTTTTTTTTAAAATCATTCCAAGGCCCACATGGATTAGGATACGACTATGCTAATCGTCCCGTTGGTTGCATGTCTTAGGTCTATATTTAGCAATAAAAACCCTATAAATATAAATTGAAAATTTCTAATTCTGAATCACAGAAAGAAGAAGAAGAAAGGGAAGAAACATAAAGAAAGTAAGGTTTGTATTTTTTGAAGTTTTTTTTCTTTTCGAAATTGAATGTTCGCGGTGCGTCATAATGAAATAGCACACCGACTACATATTTTTCTAATTTTTTATTACAGTACTTTCACAGTGAGCTGTGATAACAGAGCACCCAGGTGCACTCTTTCAGACAGGATGCGCCGATTTATTTATTTATTCATGCAAGGGCCGACATGGATTTGGATCCGACTATGTAGGTCAACCCGTTCGTTGGATGTCTTAGGTTTATATTTAGCAATATAAACCCTATAAATATAAATTGAAAAGCCCTAATTCTGAAATCATAGCAAGTGGGAGAAGACAGGGAAAAACCAAAAATAATGTAGGGTATGTTTATAAAATGGTTTTTTTTCAAAACAACATGTTGTGTGGTGCGCCATAATGTAATAGTGCATTGATGCCATATGTTACATATGGCGCACTGATAAAAACATAATTTGTTTTTTAATTTTTTATCACTGTACTTGCGCAGTGCGCTTGTATCATAGAGCGCACCGGTGCGCTATGTTACGAAAGGGGCACCGATGAAAAAAAATGTTTTTTTTTAAGATTGACATAAGGGCCGACATGGATTGAGATCTGACTATGCAGATCCTCCCGTTGGTTGCATGTATTAGGCTTATATTTAGCGATACAAACCCTATAAATATAAATTGAAAAACCCTAATTCTTAAATCATAGCATGTGGGAGAAGAAAGGACAAAAACAAAAATAATGTAGGGTATGTTTGTAAAATGGTTTTTTTCCAAAACATCATGTTTTGTAGTGCTCCATAATGTAATAGTGCACCGGTGCCATATGTTACAAATGGCACACTGATAAAAACATATTTTTATTTTTATTTTTTATCATTGTAATTCAGCGGTGCACTGGTATAACCAAGCAAACTGGTGCGCAACGGTATGTAGGGCGCACCGGCGAAAAAAAATCTGTATTGTTTTTAGCATTGACGCAAGGGCCAACATGGATTGAGATCCGAATATGCAAGTCGTTCCGTGGGTTGGATCTCTTATGAGTACAGAAACCCTATAAATCTAAATTGAAAATAAAGAGGGAGAAAAATTGGCAGAAATAAAAATAATCTAGGGTTTTGTTTATAAAAATTGATTTCTTTTTTTATTTTTGTTTCTAAAAACTGCAGAAAAGGTAAAAAACTGCAGAAAAAAAGTTAAAAAAACAATAAGATTTGATTTTGTATTTTACTTCATAAAAAACTAGAGAAAAAATAAAATAAAACAATAGACTTTGATTTCTTATTTCACTGGATTAAATATATTGCAGAAAAAAATACAAAAAAACAATAAACTCTACTCATGTTGTTTAAAATTCTATGGTACGGGATTTGAATTACCAGAGGCTTGGAATCTAGATTGTCCGAATACTTCTGTTCAAACGTATTTCCCTGCTCCACATTGCTCTCGTGCTCTGTTTTCTCCAGGTATGTATCCTCCAAATCTCTCACTGAAATTTTTTGCAAAAATCATGAAATAATGAAAAGTGTTTAGTATTTAAAGAAATGTTTTATGAAAGTAGATTTTCGAAAATATTTTGCCGCCCAATTTGTAATTTACCGCTTTTTTTTCACTTAAAGAAAATAGGGTTGCACTTTTTTTTATTGCGGTTATTCGTTTACCAATGTGTTGTTTAATTAAACCGCACCGGTGCTACTTGGTATAAAAGCGCACCGGTTCACAAAATAAAGAAATTACTGGTGCAGTTATCTAAACAGTACGTATCATAATTACATTTAGGTTTGTGCAACAAAGTTTATTGTTGTTTTTCTCAAATTCAGGGAGAAAATATCATATATTATATGAAATGGACAATTCTTCAAAATCCAGCTCGTTCCATAATATTTCTCAAAGTCCATCGCGGAGTTCTCCCTATCCATGTGGAGACGTAATATTTACTTCAGATTTGTTTTATTTTTTCACTATCTAATTGAATTTATGTATGTTTTTTATCCATGTAGTCAATCATGCACAACTTAATTAAATTTATAATGTATACAAATTTGCAGGTTCATGCAGATTCATCGTCAAGTTCAGATGCACAAAATTATATTCAAAGTACTGCTCCAAAACATCGAAAGTTCTTATCAGGAGCTGCATACCGCAAGATGCATTTGGTAGATGAAAATGGACAGCCGCTTCACCCTGCCAATTGTAACAATATTTCATCTTCTAGCCACAATCCCGGGACAATGATGGTAATTATAATTATAATTGTTTGGTATATATATATTGATTAATATATAATTATTTCAACGTCAAACCAATTTATAATCATGCAATATTGTCAACGTGGTTACTAATTGATATCATAATATTTTGTACTAATCATGTTCAATTTTTTTTTTTTAATTATTAGGATTCTAGTGATGATGAACGACCTACCTACCATCTTCCGTTGCACCCCACGACAATGTCAAATCGAGAGAAGATTGAATTAAGAGAAAAAATCGGAGAGGAACGATACCAATAATGGTTGAATCAACCACCGATTCAATTCTCGCTACATCCAGATTCACCAATTAGGAATGAATACAACAATAGCAGTTATTCACAAGCTGGCAATGGAGACAATCAAATAGAGGTTGGTATGGATGATTACTTAAGGGATACGACTGCCATGGAGACAATGTTGTTAGATGCATTCCAAAATGATGATCAGCTAGGGGATGATGCTCATATCGCTGACACCTTTTTCGAAAGCCTTAAATTTGCTTCCACCATCCCTCTCTTTGGACCTGGCAGTCAGTCAAAGTCTACCTAGTTGGGGACAACGATGTTACTGTACAACTTGAAAGCAAAGTTTGGCTTGTCGAATGCATGTTTCTCGGAACTTTTGAGGTAAGTTACCATAAAGTACTTCCCTTATATATAAATTTGAAATATAATCAGTACACTGCAATGAACATTACAAATGTTAAATTTTATGAACGTTAATAATTATATCGACATTAATGTAAATTTATTAATATAGTTTTCCATGATCACAAACTACAGGTTATTCAAAGATAAGGTTCTTCCGAGTGATAATGTCTTGCTCGGTAGCTGCGAAGAGGTAAAAAAATTGTTGAAAATGTTGGGTGTTGAGTACATATCATATCATGCATGTCCAAATGATTGTATTATATATAGAGGAAAATATGCAGACAAAGAGATGTGTCTAATATGTGGGCATGAAAGGTATGATAAATAAAAAAAGAAGGGTAAATCACGTACTGGTCCTCCCTTTAAGATATTGAGGCACATGCCTATAATCCCAAGGATTCAAAGGCTCTTTCATTGCAAAGAATTAGCTATGTTGCAGGGATGGCATGCCTCACACAGAAGTGAGTTGGGAGTTGTGTGAATACCAACTGATTCAATAGCCATGAAGCATATAGAGGATACATGGCCTGAAAAATTCAAGAATGAGATAGTTGAGATTGTTTGTATGTTTGAGAAGGAACTGCCGACGAGTTTCATGGACTTACAAGTTCATCTTCTAATCCACCTGGTAGATGAGGTTGAATTATTTGGGGTTGTTTCTTATCATTGGATGTTCTTCTTAGAGAGGTACATGAAGAAATTGAAAGGTTTTGTTTGACAAAGGGCAAAACCCAAGGGGTCTATGGCAGAGGGGTACATATCGTATGAGTCTTTCTACTATTCCAGTGAGTACATCAAGAATATTGACAACAAACTAGGTGCAGAGATTTGGGGTGATGAATTGGATGAAGACAAAAGAGAAGGAGAGTTTCTCCAAACAAGTGGAAAAAAGTGTTTTATAAAGAGTAAGTGACTTATAATTTTTCAAATTTACAAAAAGTAATTAAGATTCATGTTGAACTTTAATATAATGTATATTTTGATCTCTAAGTACTATATAATGTTGGTTTGATTTCATCAGCGAATGCAGAAATTGAAGTAATCAATAAATTCATTCTTTACAATTCTGAAGTGACACACCCATGGGTCGCATTATACGAACAAAAAATAATGAAATGGGATAGTGATAGGAAAGAATTCAGATAGTTGAATGGTAGAAGTGTGCCTTATCTCGATCATTTAAAAGAAAATATGCCAAAAATATGCCTCAACAGTTGGGTTGCCGACCAAGTCAGAGAGAAATACGATGCTACCAGTCGTCACCCACATGTTGAAGAGGATGTGCTAAACGTAGGGATTGGGTGCAGAAACTCGGTAATAATTTATATGTAAATTTGAAACTTATATTAAGACATCTAAATTTCATATTTTAACTGTTGGATTATTATTTATAAGACACATGAAACCTATATGATTTTTTAAAATTTTTTATAATAGGTGCATTCGTTCCCATCTATGGGGGCATATGGACACCATTTTCGCACATAAAATGTCGATGCTGGAAACATCACACAAGACTGTGGAGTGGAAGTCGAGTTCGATCAATCTAGTCGATCAAGCCACTATGATCAAAAACTAGTAAGAGTGACATTAGGTTACGTCGGAAAGATACAAGGGATCATTTAAGTGGATTTTTATTCTTTCCAATGTGTTATTTTTAGGTGCAAGTGGTGGGACACCTTTGATCAGAATAATGTAAAGGAAGATCAAGATAGTAGGCTGATATGTATCAACTCTAGAAAGATGTGGGATGAAGCTAAGGAGCCCTATGTTTTCCCTAAACACTGCAACCAGGTGTTTTTCTACCCATATGTGTTGGATAGGGATTGGTAGTTTGTATTGACACATGACCCTAGATCAAAACATATTTTTGAGAACAATAGTGTTATCATGCCATGCGAGCTAGAAGATAATGAGGGTGATCATGAGAACCGAGAGTGATATGGTACAATATGTGTTATTTCATCAATATTTATACTTTTTAAGATGAGTTTTTCAAAATATTAATGTAATATGTATTAATTTGAATTAATTGGTAATTTGCATTGTGTTAATGTTAAAATCAATAATTCACTTGATAATTTGGTATTATGTACTTGATCTAAAAAACAATGGCGTACTATATAAATTGATTCTTTTTTTTGTATCTAAGATCATAATAAAATAGTGATAATTCTAATTGAGTACAGGAATTTATTTGCATTATTTTCTAAATTTCCTTATGTTACAATAAATCATATTATTCTATATTTATTATTTTACAATTATTTAAAATTTACAAATTTAAAAATTTTAATAAATTCATTTCACATTAATACAATTAAAATTTTACAAATATTTTACATACAATTACAATTATAATTATAATTAGAATTAGAATTATTAGAATTACAATTACAATTTTACAATTTCACGTACAATAACAATTTTAGAATTTTACATATATACAATTACAATTTTACAAATTAAAAAATTACAATTACAATTACAATTTTATAATTTTAAATACAATTAGAAATACAAATATTACAAATTGACAATATCATGATCATCTGGTATTTATAAATTAATTAATAAACACCACGTTCATGATAAGCATTGTACAAACATCATATTTGACTAAAAAACACATTCAAAATCGCTAACTGCATCATCGTGATCATGATCATCTAACAAAACACAATTAACATTATATATTAACATCATCAGTACAACACAAACATCAAATATACATCTCATGCTATCACATACACATAATGATGATCACCAACATGTAAATTAAGTACAACTGCAAAATGAACATAAAATACATGGACCATATATATATATATATATATATATATATATATATATATATAACTAAATAATGTTAAAAATATACAACTGTAATATAAATGTCATGGATCAGCCGATGATCAAGCCTCATCTCCATGATGACTGCTGGTAGATGCTACTGGAGGCTCATGCAAATCTGGTGCGGTGCAAGGCTGTGAACGATCATGAGATGTCGATGGTACGCTGCACCTCGCAGACTACACCTCGCAGACTATCAATCATGTGCTACGGCTCACTCGTAACGTGCGATAGTCCTCGTCAGTCGCGTAAAAGCTGTCGTAACTCCTACGACACACCGCATCAGGTTGTACATGTCACGCGGCATGCCTCTCCACATCTGTAAGAGCATATCATCGGCCTCTATATCTCTGAAATCAGCAGGGCGGATGCCCGCCTCAAAAAAAAATGCAATGAGTTGGTCACCGAACTCCATCCTGTATTTAGCATCACTCAGACGTCGACCGCGGGCTGGCACACCAGTAGGAGCAGGTCTCTGATCTGCACCAGCCTCATGTTGATCCTCGGCAATATCTGGCATCATGCCCTTTGTATCCTCATCAAGATCCACAACTGGATTAGGTGGTGGTGGCGGCATCTCCTCGCCATCATAAGAGCCAATGTCTTCAAAATATATACAAGTACACAATAATAATTAGACAATTTCATTACACAATTTAATAAAAACAAGTTAAAGAAAATGTTACAATAAATTTAAATAAAATAGTAATATTACCTCTATCATCTGGTGGCTCATCATCTTTGAGGAGGATGCTGGCACGCCCTCGCCAATCCAACCCTGCATAAGGACAGGGGACCATAATGAAGGGATGCTCAAAAACACTGGCTAGCAACCCTAGTGCATCATCTGATATCCTCGTTGGAAATAGAGTCTCCTCCCTCTTGGGCATCATCTGCCCCCACATATGCATACATGCCTTAGTAATCGGCCTACGAGGCTGTCGAAGCAAAGAAGGCCTTGTCTCTAGAAACCTCTCAAAAAATAAACAAAAAAGCTCTGAAGCAAAAGGGAATTTGACCCTCCCTTGTGCACGAGCATGACATCTATCTAATGCTGTACAGAACTACTGTAAAAAAATGGCAGACCACCTGAAAAGTCATGGCTGCTGTAGTAAAGAATCAACATACTATAAAAGTTGGCAACTAATGCGTTGCCCATCATTGGTGTTGTGTGAAATGGTCAAAATGATAAGCGAGAGACACTAGACCTCCTCACGACCAAACGCACCAATATGTTACTGTCCTCCGGAGACCTGAAAATCTGAAGGAGACAATCTACCTGCTCCAATGCATCTCTAGGAGTAAACTAACTGAATCCCTACCACATAGCCATCTGGAACCTCGGGGAATGAGGGAAAATCCACCCCTCTCCTTGAAATCCCTATAATAAAATATACATCCTCCTCAGTGGGCATGTACCACTGGTCGATACCAACTTGGAAAGCCTGTTGTTGGGCATTCCACCTTCGGAGAAGATGTCTCAAAAAATCACTGTGGGACTTTAGGGAAGTAGCCTCCTCATAGAACTTAAGGAGGCCTACCTGCCTTAGGATACCCTACGTCGCTGCTGTAATAGGGTGAGGGTACGCATCTCTCTCCCTCTCTCTTGCCTCCCACAGGCGAACCATGTTATATTGTTCCTCCTGTTGTTGTTGTTGTTTCTCCTCTTCTCTCCATTCACGTCTCTGAATGATTGACATATTAAACACAATTTTTTAATTAAATGACACATGTATTTACAAAGATACGTATATAAATATTTTTTGAAAAATAAATAAAACAAGATTCAGTGCGCCAAAAAAACAGTCATGCACTGGTAACGGTGCATCCCTCCATAGAGAGGCACTGGCAACGGTGCACATAATGATATAAAAAGCACCGGGAGCGGTGCTCCGGAAAATATTTTTAGCGCATCGTTCACTAAGTGCGGTGTCAGGAGGCCGGTGTGCTGACTTCACTATATGCCCTGGGGCTTATAGATAAGTCAGCACACCGCCAACCTACCACTATACTTAGTCTTATGGTGTGGCTAGGTATCCGAGTACACCGCTCTTTGTCGTAAAATTTACAATTACACGGTGCGCCTTTGGAATCCACCCCAGAACCGGTGCGGATACACTTAGCATCGGTTTACCAACCCAAACAATTGACAATGTCAATTTGTGGTTCTGGTACACCAAAAAGCTTACGTGCCTTGGGGCGGATAATTTCGTCAACGCACCTAGTGGCCGCGATTCAACATTGTCAACGGTGCGGCCTGGTAAATGACCGCACCGCACTTTTAAAAAATTTTAAAATAAAATCGTGTGCCTCGCATTACTGCCTCGGAATCGGTGCAGACTCCTTCAGCACCAAGTGCAATGCGGCCTATAAATTTATAGGCAGCACCGCAAACTGGTGCGAACCGAACGGCTCGAGCACATCGCGCGACAATTTTTTTTTTTTTTAATGGTTAATTTTAAGGTTTTTTCAAATTCTAATCCACTAAAAGGTTCAATCATGGAAAAACAAGAAAAATACCTGTACATTTACCCATCGAGGAGGCATATTGGCTGTACAATTTAAAAAATAAAATTTGTCCACTGTTTTATAAAATTGAAGTTAGAGATTGGTGGCAATGTACAGCAATAGTGCGTGCAATAAGTGCAATGGGAGCATGGATGTCAGTGCGGCTCAAGCAAGGATAACTTGCACCAGTGCTTGAGAGCTCTGTAGCACTGACAAAAGTTAAAAATGCAGTTTTTGGCCGTAATTTTTTTTTTATTTAACCCTGTTCCAGTGCGTCAGGTTTTTACTGGAGTATCAGTGCGTTGTCTTAATGCCGCACTAGGCTCTTTCTATTTTTGCATGCTTTTAGGAGGCACCAGGGTGGCACAATTATAATGCACTGGTGCACTACAGTAACGCAATGCACCAGTAACGGTGTCCGGTGAATCAATTATTTTTGCGGCTTTTTGGCCGTAATTTTTTTCTTTAACCCTATTCTGATGCACGGGCTTTTTACTAAAATACCGATGCGTTTCCTGTATGTCGCGCCGGGCTCTTTCGGTTTTCGCGCACTTTTAGGAGGCACCGAGGCGACGTAATGTTATAGCACAGGTGCTCTAGTGTAACATCACGCACCGATAATGGTGTCCGGTGAACCAATGATTTCTGTGATTTTTTGGCCATAATTTTTTTTTATTTAACCCTATTCCGGTGCGCGGGGTTTTTACTGGAGTACCGATGCGTTTCCTGTATGTCGCGTCGGGCGCTTTTTGTTTTCGCGTGCTTTTAAGAGGCACCAGGGTGGTGTATTTTTTAAGCATCGGTGCTCTACAGTAATATGATGCACTGGTAATAGTGTCCGATGAACCAATGATTTCTGTGGTTTTTTGGTCGTAAATTTTTTTTTATTTAACCCTATTCTGGTGCACAGGATTTTTGCTGGAGTACCGATGCGTTGTCTTTATGCCACACGAGGCTCTTTCTGTTTTCACGTGCTTTTAGGAGGCACCGAGGAAACGTAGTTTTAAAGCACCCGGTGCTCCTATAAGAGTATGTTACCGTGTAGGTGTACGTGAACCAATTATTTACGCGATTTTTGGCTGTAATTTTGTTTGTTTTAAACCTTTTTCCGGTCTTGTGACATTGCTGGGGATCCCGGTGCATTTAAATCATTCGGCACTAGGATGTTTATGTTCCTTGCGCTTTTTATGAGACGCGAGGCTGATGATATGACATGCCGACGTGGTTGTTGAATTAAAAGCACCGGGGGAGAGTGTGTACGGAGCATTGTTTTCGGTGTGCCCGATGTTTTATGCGGTTTTTTTTGCCGTAATTTTTTTATTTAACCATCCACCGGTGCGTGCATTTTCTAGGCGCCACAATCGTTTCATTTATTCCACACTAGGCGGTATACGTACGTGTATGTAAAAACGCGTGCTCTATAGAAATAAAATGCCTTTAATTCGTGTGTGTACGAGTGCACGGTGTACGGTGTGCCAATTTTCGCAATACCTTGGTGCTTTTTCATATTGAACACACCGGTGTGTTTTAGGTTGATAAGAGCACCGGAAGAAATACATCTGCCTAAAACCTCCGCCCACCAACCTCCTTGAGGATCCTTCGCTAGAAACGGAACGTACGAGGGTATTTTTGTGGGGTTCCTCCAAAACATCCCGCTAGAGGTCTTTTCCTTGTAATGAAATATATGTTCAATATTTTACAACCAATTAATTTTTTAATTTAGATACTTAAGGGGAAGAGAAGAGGGAGACACAAATATTGAGGAGAGAGCCATAGAAATTAAGGTGAGTTTTAAATAAAGTTAAAATGAGAATACTTTTATATATAAAGACTTGGGGTATAATATACATAATATTATTAAAAGCCAGTATAGATACATCTAACTAAGGATCTAAAGAAATGAGATCGAAGCAAAGTGACTAAGGCACAATATGGAGGGGAGAGAGAGATAGGGAGAGGGAGGGAGATAGTGACAAATTTTTTGGAGAGAGAGAGAGAGAGAGAGAGAGAGAGAAATATGGACGGGGGAGAGAGAGAGAGAACGATAGAGGAGGGAGATAGTGACAGAGTTAAAGGGAAGAGAGAGAGAGAGAGAGAGAGAGAGAGAGAGAGAGAGAGATATGGATGGGGGAGAGAGAACGATAGATGGAGGGAGATAGTGAGAAAATTTGAAGGGAAGAGAGAGAGAGAGAGAGGGAGAGATAGAGAGAGATGGGGGAGAGAGACATAGGAGGTGGGAGAGAAAGGGAGAGAGAGAAAGGAAGAGAGAGAGGCCTCGAGAGAGAGAGAGGGAGGGAAGAATAAATACATAGATGGAGAAAGGTGGAGAGTGGGGGGGGAGTGAGAATGGAGAAATGGAGAGAGAAAGTGAGAGAGGAGAGAGAATCTGTATGTTTGGGGGTGAGATAGAGAGGTAATAAGAAAGAGAAACATAGATACAAATATACATATTATATAGTATTATATAACCATCCTAGATCCATCTTAACTTGAGATCTATCAGAACATCGGAGAGGATCAAATCTCTTGAGTGCAATCATTTCCTCAAGTTTCACATGCAAAAAATAGGTTTGCATGGGATCAAATCTCGAGGGTGCAATCATTTCCTCGAAGTATCACACTCAAAAAAAATAGGTTTGCATAGGAGATTGGATCCCTCTGGTGCTTGATATATCTAGGGTTAAGATGGATCTAGGTTGGTTATAATTTTTTAAAATGTAGTAATGTAAAATGTGTTTTAAGTGTTTTGATGCTTATTATAGATGGAAGTGGTAGTGTTTATCATCCATTTAATTTATATTGTTGTGTTATTATGTAAAATATGAATGTTATGTCTTTTTTAAGTATCTCTTTATATCAAATGGAATAATAGTTTCTATTATTTAAAAAAAAAAAAAATGATTTTGAGCATTTTATTAAATTTTTTAGAGTATATATATATATTTTTCCAAGTAATTAATTTTATTGATCTAAAAAATATAAAATATTGAAATATGTTAAATTAAATTAGAATTGAAATATTTTTGTATAATTATTTAAAGAAAAATGGAATAATAATACAATTTTTTTTTTAATTAGTAAAGGAATATTTTTATTAATATTTTAGGAGTATATTTTTATTAATATTTTTATACGGGAAAGTTCTTAATTTAAAAAAAAAAATCAAAAATTTTGATTTTTTAAATAGTTATTTTCTTAAACGAATTTGTAATTTTGATAGATTAGTTGCTACTACTTCAAGGTATCCCATGGTTGGAGAGAAGCTCTCATGGGGATTAAACTTTTGCTCAACGGTGAAAACACTTAATTTTCACCATTATATACAATCTCTTTAAGCTTTATTCCTAGATAATTAAATATATAATTATTTTCCATGTAAAACATAATTTAAATAATTTTACAATATTAAAATATATAAAATTAAGTTAAAATTAAAAAATATAAAATTAAATTAAAATTAAAATATATAATTTTTTATTTAGTGAAATTATATATAATTATTTAAGATAAGAAACCTAGGGTTGATGGTATTTATAACATAGTGAAACTCATTTATTTTTGTGTTAACAAAACTCTTTCTAGAGGAGTGGAGTTGTTTTCAAGCTCGTGCGAGAGAGCATTCCAACCTATTTAACTTCCATAGTCGCTATGCTGAGGAATTCTCACCAAAATTACAAAGGTCAACTCTCAGTTTTTATGTTTAAACTTACACCTTTCTAAAGTCATCCTTTGGGTTAAATGGGGATTAGATTTTCACAATCGACTTTTGGAACCATGTACATGTAATTTCTATGTCATTTCTCCCATAAAATTTAAGGAAAACTTTAAGGTAAACCATGTACATACATGTCATTTATCCCATTTCTCCCATAAATTTTAGTAATTGCATAAAATAGTTTTTGCAGCCATGTACGGCATTTCACACTTTAAGGCAAAATTTAAGGCAAAACATGTCATTTCTATATGTCATTTTCTCCCATAAAATATATAAGGCAATGTCATTTCTCCCATAAAATATAACGAAAACTTTAAGGCAAACCGTAACCATGTCATTTCTCTCTTAATCTCTAGGCAAGGAAAACTTTAAGGCTTGTGTCATTTCTATGTCACTTCTCGGCATTTCTATGTCATTTCTCCC
This sequence comes from Pinus albicaulis, assembly GCA_034641835.2. Classification (NCBI taxonomy): domain Eukaryota; kingdom Viridiplantae; phylum Streptophyta; class Pinopsida; order Pinales; family Pinaceae; genus Pinus; species Pinus albicaulis. The sequence continues at coordinate 299,678,887 of CM076583.1, read as the reverse complement.
ATAAACTATAAGGAAATGCCATTTCTCCCTTAAAATATAAGGCAAACTTTAAGGAAAACCATGTACATGTTATTTCTCTCTTAAATGTTAGGCAAAGGAAAACTTTAAGGCATGTCATTTATAGATGCAATTTCTCCCACATACTTTAAGGACAATTTTAAGGCATGTCATTTTCTAGATGTGATTTCTCCCATAAAATTTAAGGCAAAATTTAAGGCAAACCATGCATGTATGTCATTTCTCGCATTAATTAGTTAAACTTTAAGGCCTAAAAATCAAACCTAAAGTGGAAATTTTGAACTTCCATAGGATCCCCCAAACTCAAGGCTTTCTCCCATTAATTCAAGGAAAAATTTAAGGCCTAAAAAATGAACCTAAAAGTGGTTGAACTTCCATAGGATCCCCCAAACTCAAGGCTTTCTCCCATTAATTCAAGGAAAAATTTAAGGCCTAAAAAATGAACCTAAAGTGGTTGAACTTCCATAGGATTTTAGTTTGTTTATTTAGTGTTAACTTCTACAAGTTCTAAAGATAGATTTGTAAAGGACCGGGTAGCCTGCGGATCTCATCCTTTCTTAAAGATGAAATATCGATAAATGCCCCTACAATCAATCTTTACAGAGCAAGTTAAATAAATTTATTCATTTTAATATCCATTTAATACATGCCATTTCTCCCATAAACTTAAGGCATTTTCTAGTGTTTTGAACCATGTACTTGTCATTTCTATGTCATTTCTCCCATAATTTTTTAAGGCAAAATTTAAGGATAACCATGTACATACACCATATCATTTCTCCCATTTCTCTTTAAGGACAACCATGTACATACATGTCATTTCTCTCATTTCTCCTTAAACTTAAGGAAAAATTTAAGAATAACCATGTACATGTCATTTCTATGTCATTTCTCCCATACATTTTAAAGCAAACTTTAAGGATAACCATGTACATGTCATTTCTATGTCATTTCTCCCATAAATGTTAAAGAAAACTTTAAGATCAACCATGTACATTCATGTCATTTCTCCCATAAAATCAAGGCAAACTTTAAGGATAACCATGTACATGTCATTTCTACGATAAAACATGAGCATAATTTGCTAGTGTTTTTGGAACCGTATACATGTCACTTCTCCCTTAAACTCTAGGCAAGGGAAATCTTTAAGGCATTCCATTTCTAGATGTGATTTCTCCCATAAAATTTAAGGCAAACCATGCACATTTCATTTCTCCCATGCATTTGCAATAAATGTTAATTTAATATATATTTTATTGATTTTTTTTAGGGATAAAAAAACCCCACTAAATATGGTTGAAAAATGGACATTATGCATAGATGTTTCTTGTTATCCCAATCCAGAGAACGCGGTGATTACATATATTCTTTGCATCTTTATGACTAGCAAGATTCCCTCGAAAGGAAAATGAACATGCGGGAAGAACAAAAAACAACGAGACATATTATATTGCATTGATAGAGGGCAGGGAACAACATAGGGAGTATGGATCAAATGGAATTTTAGTTTTCACCAATTTTTGAACTTGTGCAACCGGATGAAAGGTGTGTACCAAGTTAAGAAGGAGAAGACGCTAAAACAAGTTGCATGGAAAAACAAACAATATTGTTAGCCAATTTCAATTTTAGTATAATACATTCTACAAATGTTAATAAGATATAAAGTCTATTATGTGGGGCAATTCCAATTCAAGATTCATCTATCAAAGATGAATTAATAGATGAATTAGTATTATATGGGGCAATGCCAATTCAAGATTCATATCTCAAAGATGAATTAGTGTTGAGACGCTCTCGTTCAAAATTTATTGATGAAAATTGTAACATATCTTTGATATATGTGTGTTTACTAAATGCGTCTTTTACAATGACCATGTGTTTTTTCAATTATATACCAAGTGTGCTCTACCACCTTAAAGCACAACTTGGTGAACTCCACATTTGCAACATGGTGAACTTCACTTTTTTATAAAATTAAAATATGAAGACTTCAACAATTTTTTGTTTAAATGGAGTTTCACGCTTCTTTTTTAATGACCATGTGTTTTTTCAATTATATACCAAGTTTGCTCCTACCATGTAAATCGCAATTTCGTGAACTTTACGTTTTTATAATTTTCCTTCTAAAATTGAGTTTCACACATCAATTGAGTACTTTGAAAGTTGTGTTTTACTTAATTTGGCTTGTACACTAAATTACATTAATTTTGAAATTTATTTTGAATTTATTTTAAATAGTAATTTAAAAATAATTTTAAATGTCCATAGATATATCTACATATATATCATGGAGGATGAAAGATAGAAAGATCAATAGAATCCCATATCTCCACAAGAGGGGGGGATAAAGGGATCGAGGATGTTAATGGTAATTTAAATATAATATTATATGCCCATACATATACATACATGTGTGTACATATGGAATTTATTTTTTATCAATTTTGTGAGTTAAATTAGTTGTTAATAAGTTTCATTTTTATTTTTTAGGATGTAGGAGAAAAATGGTGTCTACTCCATCAATGGAGCAAGCTCATAGTTCATGTAATCATGGTATGGTTCATGCAATTTAATCAATGAACATGTACATGTATTTATATGTATGAATGTATTTTTGAATTGATTATAAATTCATATTTTTTTATAAAGTTTCTCTCTCGTATCATGAGGATGGTGGTGGTACACATTCCCTTGGAGGGCCATCAATAGGTTTTGGAAAATTGTGTGAAGGTGGTGATATGTATTTCCCTTGAGGCCAATAAATGGATGGTCGTGTTGGTTCTCAACCAATCGGTGTTCATTCTGGTTCTCAAAAGGGTCATTTTAGTTATCAATAGTCTCAAGGCGGGTAAGATGCTAGCCAACCATATCGAGGTGGCCATCAATTTGAATATTATTTTCATTCAATTTGTACAAATTTGTTTACATGTGTTTTTTTTAATATACAAAATTTTATATATTGATGTAGAGGCTAAAAATGTTGCTCCAATTTTTTCTCTAAAAAGATGTAGGGCAGAACACATCATTTAAGAAGAAGGTTGTACACCAACCACGACTTATCTATCCGACATTTCTAATATACCTTGGGAATAAAACATGCAGTAATGCACCTTACAATGGTGTCAACATCTTCATGCAAAATTTAAGAGAGATCTCGTAGCTTTGACTCTTCCTGCTGAGAGTCAAAAAAGCTTGGAAATAGTTACTCACTCTTTAAGCGAACTAGTAGATGTGTACCTAAAGCTTGGACCAACCGCTGATACTTTTGTAGAAGTGATGAGAAAAACAAAGGAAACAGTGATGGGTCACGATACATGGGAGGTTGTTAAACAAAGGTTTATAACAAAAATGGCCAAGTCTATGTTTAATTTTAAAGAAGGGCCGGAAATAAAGATGTTGAAGGTGCAATATTTCAAGCACTCCCATATAGATCACTATTTGTATGATAGACACCTTGCGGCCTATGGAAAACTCCCATGAAACGACGAGGTTCCACTTTATCTTGCAAAATTATTTTATGCAGAATTCTTTTTGCAAATGAAACCCACTTACAATGACACTACCTTTGAATTTTTTAGTCCTGGGAAAGGTCAATTGTGTGACCGTAGGGACACTAGGCATGATGCTGAGTTGTCTCGCCCTAAGCCACCATTGGTTAGTCAACCTCTTCGTGTCAAAACATTGCAGTCAGAGGTAGATGCCACTTCTCAAATTAGTCGAGAAGTAATGGATGCCATCATTGACAATGTTCACAGTGGATTAAGTGGAGTCAATGTTTGTTTGAATCGAAAAAAAGCATGTGAGAATGCACGCACTAATTTTGTGTATTATATAGATTAAGATATTGACAACATGAGTGATGACTATCTCGAAACATATGCAAATAATTGTCGCAATAGTTGGCAGAATGTAATTGTTTATGAGCAAGAGGGCATGGGAATGGTATGTGTTAATGGTCAGGGTGATTATTTTAACACATGTACAATTTATAATAAATACATATATACATACATTTATTTGTATACATTAATCTAACAAAAATGTATTATTATATGTTATCACCATTTGCAGTTTTCACACTTGATGAATGAAGAAAATGTTAATATCACGGTCGGAGCCTTCAGTTCAAACAATCAAGATGGTTCTCACCATTAATATATGTTGGCAAATGTTAGTTTTTTTAAGTGAACATGATGATGTACAATTATTTTTTATCTATTATTATATATATCGAAGCATGATGAGATATTTTTAAAATAAATAATTGTGCACACATGTACATGTATATATATAACAAAATGTTTTAACAGATTTTGATTTCATCTGATGTTTTTGGGATGGCAGTACCTTATTCTTCCTTGGGAGATGTGCCAAATCCACCATCACAAGTATGAACACTTTTTCACTTTTAAATATGTTTTTAAGTTATATATTCCACCTGAAAAAATTCCATTAAAAAATGAGATATCTAGATCTTGAGTTATTTTAAATTTTTTGAATTTTAGGTTTTTGGAGATTTTCTTTCCGAGCCACTCTTAGGAGATGTGCCAAATCCACCAGCACAAGTATTCAATTTTTCAGTTAAATATATATGTTTTTAAGTTATAAGTTATAAATTGAAGTTCAAAAGTTTTATTATAAATTGAGATATAGAGATCTTGAGTTATTTCAAATTTTAGGTTTTTGGAGATTTTCTTTTGGAGCCTCTCTTAGAAGATGTGCCAAATTCACCACCACAAGTATTCAAAGTTTCACTTAAATATATGTTTTTAAGTTATAAGTTATAAATTAAAGTTCAAAAGTTCTATTATAAATTGAGATCTAGATCTTGAGTTATTTTATACTTTTAAATTTTTTGAATTTTAGGTTCCTAGAGAGGATTTATTTTTTCCACGAACTCTAGCGATGGAGTGTATAATGGAGATAGGAACATCCACACCATTTCAACCATTTGAACAAGTTGTCTAACCTTTTTTTTAATATTATTGAAATAAGTTTATATATGCATTTTCATTTGAAATTTTTTAATATATATATATATATATATATAATTGTACATGTATACTGTACAATTTACTATTAAAGACGTTCCAGTGGGGGGAGTTTTAGTAGACGAGAAACAAATGGAGAGGGAACCTCGTGAGGTATTGCATAATTATTTTTACATTTTGTTTTTTTTACATGAATTTCTATATATTATCATTCAATTTTAAAACATTAAATTTTAATGTTTGTACACATTGTGTACAGGTTCACAATGCTTTGCAGGATAGCTCGAGGATCGTGACTTTTCTGGGAGAGACACTACATCCATCTGTATTTGATGGATGATGCACATGCACTATTTGATGGATGATACACATGCACGTGCAACATTATATTTTCAATATATTTAGTCTTAATTACTTTTTTATATATAGTCTTATCTAGATACAGTCATATATAACTTAACACTTGATGCTTATACTTGTGAGATACAAATTTTGGACATATTTTATGTGAACTACATTTGGTACATGTGAATGTGATATAATGTTTTGTTTTTTGTTGAATAGTTGAACTACATTTGGCATGTGAAGTAATGTTGTGGTCTATAATTTTTTGTTTTTAAAACTCAAGTTTTGGATGGTTAAACTACATTTGACATGTGAAATAATCTTGTGTTATAATTATTTTGTTTTTAAAACTTAAGTTTTGGATGGTTGAACTACATTTGGCATGTGATTGCACGATATAATGTTTTTGTTTTTACTGGATAGTTAAAAAACAATCTGGCATGTGAAGCAATGTCGTGATATAATCTTTTTTGTTTTAAAACTCAAGTTTTGGATGGTTGAACTGTTTGGCATTTGAAGTAATGTTGTGTTATATATATATATATATATATATATATATATATATATATATATATATATATATATATATATATATATATTTTTTTTTTTTTTTTTTTTTTAACTCAAGTTTTGGATGGTTGACCTACATTTGGCATGTGATTTCACGATATAATGTTTTTTTTTTATTGGATAGTTAAACTACATCTGGCATGTGAAGTGATGTTGTGATATAATGTTTTGTTTTTAAAGCTCAAGTTTTGGATTGTTGAAGTACATTTGGCATGTGAAGTAATGTTGTGATATAATGTTTTGTTTTTAAAACTCAAGTTTTGGATGGTTGAACTACATTTGGCATGTGATTATGATATAATGTTTTGTTTTTAAAATTCAAGTTGTCGTTTTCCAAACAAAAAAAAGGTTCACATGAATATATGTACATAGAAATGATTTAAGTGCATGTTTGAATATATATGTTAAAACGATTGAAGTAGAATATACATATACATGTGTGTGTGTGTGTGTGTGTGTGTGTATATATATATATAAACAATCATAAGATTCTAGGTCTTGTTAGATGTTTCAAACAATCATAAAATTTTAAAATTGTATTCTATAATGTATATATATCCAGTACGTGCAACATTTTTAATCAATGCACATAGAAAAGCTACTTTTAGTTAATTGCATTCTAGAACATATATATCCAGTACGTGCAGCATTTTTCATCAATGCACATAGAAAATCTACTTTCAGTTAATTGCATTCTAGAACATATATATCCAATACGTGCAACATTTTTCATCAATGCAGATAGAAAAGCTACTTTCAGTTAATTGCATTCTAGAACATATATATCCAGTACTTGCAACATTTTTCATCAATGCAAATAGAAAAGATACTTTCAATTAATTGCATTCTAGAACATATATATCCAGTACGTGAAACATTTTTCATCAATGCACATAGAAAAGCTACTTTAAGTTAATTTCATTCTATAAATATATATCCAATACGTGCAACATTTTTCATCTATGCACATAGAAAATCTACTTTCAGTTAATTGCATTCTAGAACATATATATCCAGTATGTGCAACATTTTTCATCAATGCACATAGAAAAGCTACTTTGAGATAATTGCATTCTAGCACATATATATCCAGTACGTGCAACATTTTCCATCAATGCACATAGAAAAGCTACTTTCAGTTAATTGCATTCTAGAATATATATATCCAGTACGTGCAACATTTTCATCAATGCACATAGAAAATTTTCTTTCAGTTAATTGCATTCTAGAACATATATATCCATTATGTGAAACATTTTTCATCAATGAACATAGAAAAGCTACTTTCAGTTAATGCTAGTGTGCATGTACCAAAAAAATGTACATGTGAAAACACTTGCACATATAACATAACAAGGAAATTCAATTTTTAGTTGAGTTCTGGAAGTTCTAAAACATGAATCCAAAGAGAAGAAATTGTTGGGCATTTCAATCAAAAAAATTCCAATGGAATGCTATCTTCAATGATCCGTTCATGATCAGATTTTGACATTTTCCATTTCTTATTTTTCATTTTTTTCTTTGATTGAACCTCTATCAACTTTATGCGTGTTGCACACACCAAGTGACCATATTGACAACTTATGACATCAGGTTCATAGTCTTCAAAGTAAACAAAATACCCACTTTGATTAGTTTGTCTGAAAAATTAACCTTTCAGTATAATAGACCCTTTGTCATATGCAAACCCATGATCATTATAGTTTTCTAATAATTTCATCTTTCACTCATTGCAATGCATCAAATAATACTTCACATTTTCATTGTTGATAGTAGGTGCAATTACAGCAAAAACATCTCCTACACAATAAAACAAACTTATGTATTTAAATTTAGATCATAATTAACATGAAAAATTAACTTTAAACTAATTTTAGTATCTATTTCTAGATATCTATCATTTGAAAGCAATTCAAATGTTACCTTGTCTAACAAGATCAGAAAATCAATCACCATCAGATGATATTGTAGTCTCCTCTGATTTCATTTCTTCAAACATTGCAACGAACATTTTCCCCTTTGTATTTAGTTCTATATGTTTCCGATCTTTTACATACATTTTATTTTCACAAACATCATTAGATTTTGTGTTGTCTGTGCAAACATGACAAAAACAAGAATATTTTATTTTATCCAATGCAAACACATTTGTGGACAACTTTGTTTTAATTGAATGTAATTTTCGAGTCCCTTTATTATTTCAATGTCATTTCCAATAGATCTATCTACATCTTCAACCCCAATATGCCAAAAAAACCTATATGGAAAATTCAAAGAAGAATGTAAATATGATATCAAAATACCATCAAAGATAATCATTGTGATAAATGTACAATGTTTAAAATTGGATATCCAATAAAAATTAAATTGAATGTACCTTTGCACTTCCCTTGATCGGTTAGTCTCATGGCTTAGTGCAGCGATGCACCATTGAACAACTTCTTTAGCGTCCACAAGTCGGTTTGAAGAAAGGTCCATTTGATATCTTCGAAGTGCTCATTTTATGCATGCCCCTGCACCATCATGTTCTCCTTTTCCATGACCAGTCTCAAATAAATTCCAACAATGTCTAATGCATGTTTTCATTTGAAGACAACACAACCAAAAGAATAATCGTGAAGACTTGAATTGACCTGCACATCCATCTGACCATATCCAATGTTCATTGAATTTTATTCCATAACTTTACAAGGAGTCATAAATCTTTCCAAAACATTGCTGTACAAAATATGTATCATGTGTATGATCGTCACATATACAAAAGTGATATTCTTTAATAACATGTCGATTTTCACTAGTGCTTTCTATATGATCAACATTTTGTTCAAAGTGTCTATATAGAATATGGACGAGCAAGGAGACTTGGTCAGAATGATAATATTCGCTCTGAATTTCCTTTTGTGGAACAAATGTGTAGCTTTCTACAAAATCAATTACTGACAAAATGGTCCCTGGTGGAAAAACTTCATGGGATTTTTTGAATTGCAAGTCCTACCATTGAGCTCTATGGGAATGCTTGGTGTATTTATAAATTTCTGCCTCAAACTTTCTCAAAAAATCTATCACAAAAATTTCTTCTTGTAATTCAATTCTTTTAGCACTATTTGAACCTTGAATCGATGTATGGATATATTCATATCTCTTCCATTTCACTTTCATGTTGGAAAATGATTGATCATTTATATCAGTATGATATTTGTTTTGAAATTTAGTCAAATTTCCACAATCATTGCATTTTTTACCACCAACACATTTCTTTTTGTAAAATAATTCATCGCTTTCTCTTTCACATAGAATTTGAGATATGAAATCATGGATAGTGGAAGGAGGAGGTGAATCCTTCCATAATGTTCTACCGAAATCAAGGAATGTGTCATAATATAACTCAAATTCCACATGATAACGGCAACAACAAGTGTCACGTACGATGATAGGTTTTACATACCATGGTTTTTTTTGAACAAAAGCACTGAGTGAAACATGAATTTGACGATTCTCTTCTTTGAACTTGTTGAATAACTCTATCTGAGTGGTTTCCAAGAGATGTTTTTCATGTTCTTTGTATTGATTTCGTGTTATTCTTCTTCGCATTACATGTCTTGCAGTTGGTGAAACACGCGAATTGTTCTTCCAATATTCATATATTATTTTTTTAACATTTTCTCCAAGTCTATATTTGTATGGTTGCCTACAAATAGCTCTCCAACAAGCGAGTTCATCATTTACATCTATTTGCAACTAAAATTTATGATGTTTGTGCAAAGTTTTTAATGAGGTTCCTAATGCTCGTGCCATAGATTTTACCAAGTGATTCTCTTTAGTAATTGATGAAACCACTGCCATATGTATTGCTCTACGTACAACTGAAATATTTTTCTGCTTAGATCTTCTAATTGAATTTATAGCACTATTTATATTTTGTATCACATTTTCCTTCATTTTTTTAATCTTTTGTTGATTTTCAAATACCCAATAAAGTCATAGCTTCTTTTAATTTCCTTAATGATAGGAGACCTTTCAACATTTGGGCTTGAACTATCACATTTTCCTTTATGAAGTACATATAAAAAATGAATTTAACACGATATCTTATAACATGGTCAGCTCTTTTATCTCCATAGGTGTGAATGTCAACATTTTCTAAAATCGCATCATCGACATTGATTTCATCTGTACATATTCGAATGAATAGTACATAATAAGTTTACATATTCAATAAATAACTAAATTAATAAATATGTATAATTTCAATAATACATGCATGTGTTCTCTCTCTCTCTCTCTCTCTCTCTCTCTATATATATATATATATATATATATATATATATATACCTTTGATTCAATTTCTTCACTTGAATTTATTTCAACATTTTCACCATCTTCAATCATTGGTTCAATATCTCTTTCACTTTCTGTTTCAAAATTTTGTATCTCATCATCAATTTTTTGAGGAATATCTCTCTTTGTTTACATTGAAAAATATTTTTCAAATTAGTTCATCAAATAAAAATTAAGCTTCACATTTTAAACTAGGAAAATTTTAAATATCAAATTCATAATATTTACATTTACATACCTGCTTCAACTTCTAGTTGAGGTTGATTTTCCCTTTCAATATTTGAGAGTGCTTCTCTCTTTCTTTTGCGAGATTCTCTCCCCTGTTCTCTACGTTCCTTAGGGTCTCTTATTCGATTATATTTTCTCATGCAATTCCTTCGATTTCCCATGATAATAGAGTATGAAGTTCAAAAAATTTCCTTCAAAAATTTAGACAAAAACTCAATTAAAAAAAACATCACAAAAGATTTAATTTAAAAAAAAGAACTCATTTTAAAAATTTTGCAAAAAATACATACTTCAATCCAAAACACTTACTTTAAAAAATCCAAGTAAAAAATGTCTTATAAAAATGAAATGAAGCTCAAAAGATTTCCTTCTAAGTCCTGCAAAAAAATTTCATTTAAAAAGTTAGACAAAAACTCATTTAAAAAAATCATTATAAAATATTTACTTCAACCCAAAACATGTACTCTAAAAAAATGTCACTTCAAAAAATACCTCCAAAAAATGTCCATTGAAAATTAAGCCCGACTTCTTAAAAAATGCTACTTTAAAAAATACCTCCAAAAAGCCTCTAAAAAAATCACTTTAAAAAATACCTCCAAAAAATGTCCTTTGAATATTAAGCCTAAAAAGAGTCCTTTCGAAATTAAGTCCAAAAAATGTATTTTGGAAATTAAGTCCAAAAACCTCTAAAAACAAAATGCATCCAAAAAAACGTCCTTTGAAAATTAAGCCCAAAACCTCTAAAAATAATGAAAATTAAGCCCACAACTTCTAAAAACAAAACACCTTAAAAAAAGAACAATAAAAATTAAGCCCGAAACCTCAAAAAAAAAAAAATAACTTCAAAAAAAATGAAGCCCAAAAAACATCCAAAAAAATGTATCACATACCTCCATGAAATTTCCTTCTCCAAGAAATGTCCTTTGAATGCTATGCCAAAAAGAGTCCTTAAACCCAAAAAAATTCCTCTGCAAAATCAGACCAAATGAAGAAATGTGTGAAATTATGTGAAAATAATGAATCTGTTTAAGTCAATTTATATTGCCGCGAAATGTTTTTTTGGAGGGGCTTCGTTGAATTTTCCAGCCAACGTAAAGTTAGTTAGACTTGACGCGTCGACATCTGCAATTATGCAGGGCCGAGCTCTGAACACATTTCTTCAACTTTGGACTTATTAAACTCCATAAAACTTTGTGAATTAACTGTCGGAACCAAGACAAGCATTTGCATAATTCAATCTAATTTCAAGAAATATAACTTTTATGGAATTTCATAAATATTTACTAATTTTAATTAATTTTGTAATAAAACGGGTGCAAACAATTTCTGAAGGTCATTATGATTCACTGAAATCAATTTTCTGTATCTTCCAAAATACATTGTAAAAAAATTTGAAAAAATTATGGTGCATTACATTGGTCTGTCATCTGTAATGGGTAGTTTTTAGATTTTTAGTTTATAACTTATATGTTGAGAAATTTCGTGCATCCCGAAACATATTCAAAATATGCAGTTTTTTCATATTGGATCAGTTCAAAAAATTCTAGTAATTATGATATGCATCAGTTGGTTTCGTAAATATAATGAAAATGAAGTAGACTCTTCCTAGATTGTTGTAACACATTTTGTTTCTCAAAAACACAAAGTTTTCAAAGAATACATCAGCACGTATTAACATGACTTTTTATGAATCCTTTGATAGTTAAAAAAAACACACTCAAAGAAACGCTAAGTTGACATATCAAATGTGTATAAAAAAATTCGAAAAAATAAGTAATAGAAAGCTTATAAAATTTTTGACAAATTTTATTTTTATTGCAAAATGAAATTCTAAACAAAAAAATTGTTTTGGCTTGCAGAAATTTGAAGAACAGAAAAAAATGAAATTTTTTTCTCAAAAAAGGGCAAAATGTGTAACCCAACTTCACATTTTCACTGTGGATGTAGCAATCAACGATATTTGGGGTCCATGAACCACATAGAAAAATATATATATATATATATATATATATGTGTGTGTGTGTGTGTGTGTGTTCAAAATTGTATTTATTGTGTATTCATTCTTGTCATTGAGGAGGAGGAGCAACATGTTGTGTAACCAGCTCCAAAAATAGAAGAAAAGAGATATCAACGCCTTAGAAATAAGCCACTTCGAGGGGGCAACCGCCAATACATTACATAAATGAACAATTCTTGGATGATACAATTTACAAAACCTCCTTTCTATATATAGGAGTCCATGTGGCCATAATGTAATCCTAGTGGGCCACAATGTAATCCTACGAGACCTAACAATAATAATTTAAGGGCACAATAATAACAAAATGGGGGTTACAAGGGTACAATAATAACAATAAGGGGGTTACACTAATAACAATAAGGGACTATACTAGTAACCTAACATGCCCCTCTCCTTCAAAAAAGTGTTGTTCTCAACGCTTGAGTAGCTCTGGGTGCTTCTGTATAAACTTCTCATCCTCCCATGTAGAATCTTCAGTGGGTAAGTTCTTCCACTTGATGAGATACTCTGAAATTGATCGATTCCGTAGCTATCGAGTTCTTGTTTCCGTGACTGCTTCAGGTTCCAATATGATTTTTCCTTCCTCATCAAGTTCTGGCACTATTGTTTGAACTGGAAGATTTTCACCTATAACCTTCTTTAAGCATGAAACATGGAAAATTGGATGCACTCGCGAAGAAGCAGGAAGCTCCAATTTGTATGCCATAGTACCAATCTTTTGCAACACCCTGTAAGGACCATAGTACTTTGGCGATAATTTATTATCCTTCTTAGCTTGCTTGAGGGACATTTGTTTGTATGGTTGTAGCCGTAAAAATACCCAATCTCCTACAACAAAACTTCTCTCGCTGCGATGTTGATCTGCCTGTTGTTTCATTCGATTTTGTGCCAAATTCAGGTTATCCTTTAAGAGTTGGAGAACTTCTTGCTGATGCTCGATGTGATCTTCGACTGCTTGAACCTTCAAATTTTCCCTTAAATATGATGTAATCGATGGTGGATGATATCCATAAAGTGCCATAAATGGGGTCATTTTTGTTGCAGTATGGAAGGAAGTGTTATACCACCATTCAGCAAGAGGTAACCACTTGACCCATTGTGTTTATTTATCAGATACAAAACAACGAAGATATCCTTCCAAACATCTATTTACTGTCTCAGTTTGACCATCAGATTGAGGATGATAAGATGAGCTATGAGCTAATTGAGTACCCAAACAAGAAAATAACTCCGTCCAAAAATTTCTAGTAAAAATGGGATCTTTTTCGCTCACAATAACCCTTGGGCTTCCATGTAGCTTTTGAATTATGTCCATAAATGTAGTAGCAACCGTGCTTGCTTTAAATGGATGAGATAATGCACAAAAGTGTGCATACTTGGTAAGTCTATCAACTACCACCATGATGACATTCTTTCCTTCGGACTTAGGTAAACCTGTGATAAAATCCATTGAAATCTCCTCCCAACGTTGACTTGGAATGAATAAAGGTTGTAGAAGTCCCGGGGTCTTAATTGTCTCCACTTTATTTTGCTGGAAAACCAAACATTCCGCCACAAAATTTTGAATATCAGATTTAAGGCCATCCCAAAAAAATTCTTTCTTCACCCTGTGGTAAGTTTTTAAAAATCCTGAGTGCCCTCCTAAAGGAGAAGTGTGCAATTCTAGAAGAATCTTTTGTTTTAGTTGGGAATTCTTACAAAGATATAAGCGATCTTTGTACCATAAGGAATCATTTTTCCAACTAAATGTATCAGATGTACTAGGATCTTGCTGCAACTTTTGAATGAGTGTCCATACATCTTTGTCCTTCTTCCATTCATCTCTTGCTTCAGTTATCCAATCTGGTTGGATAATAGAAATGGCACAAAGCAATGCTTCCACCTCTTCATTCTTTCTTGAGAGTGCATCTGCAACAACATTAAGCTTTCCTTTTTTGTAGATTATTTCAAAATCATAACCCAACATCTTTGTGACCCATTTTTGCTCCTCTTCTGAAAATAGTCTTTGTTCCAAAAAGTGTTTAAGACTATCATGATCAGTTTTTACCTTGAAGTGTCTTCCCATTATGTAAGTTCTCCATTTCTTTAGTGCATGCAGGATTGCTAACATTTCCTTCTCATAAATAGTTTTTTGTAAATACTTTCCTTTGATTGGTCAACTTTCAAAATAAATGGGTCTTCCTTCCTGCATTAAAACAGCACCAATTCCATTTCCTGAGGCATCACATTCCACAATAAAGGTTTTTGTAAAGTCTGGCGTAGCTAAGACCGGTGCTAGGCACATTGCCTTTTTAAGATGTTCAAAGGCCTTAGTTGCTTCAAGAGTCCATGAAAATGCATCTTTCTTCAATAATGTTGTGAGAGGTGCTGCTATTCTCCCATAATTCTTAACAAACTTGTGATAATTCCCTGTTAACCCGAGAAATCCTCGCAACTGCTTTATGGTTGTGGGGACTTTCCGTTCTTTAATGGCTTTAATTTTGTTAGGGTCTACTTTAACACCCTCATGAGATACAATATGACCCAGATATTCCACCTCTTGTACTCCAAAGAAACATTTGGATGTTTTTGCATATAATTGTTTCTCCTACAATAGTTTGAGCACCCTGTCAACATGTTCAACGTGATCCTTCCAAGACCTGCTATAGATTAGTATATCATCAAAAAATACTAGCACAAATTTTCTAAGGAAGGGTTTGAAAATGGAATTCATCAACTCTTGAAATGTAGAAGGTGCATTGGTAAGGCCAAAAGGCATGACCAAAAATTCATAATAACCCTCATGAGTTCGAAATGTTGTTTTTGGAATATCTTCAGTCTTCATTCTAATTTGATGATATCCTGAACGAAGATCCAACTTGGTAAAATAAATTTCTCCATGTAAGTCATCCAATAATTCATCAATCACAGGAATGGGAAATTTATCTTTAATGGTGAGCTTATTGAGCTCCCTATAATCCGGACACATTCGCCATGATCCATCCTTCGTGTGTACCAATACTACAGGAGCAGAGAAAGAACTTTGACTAGGTTGAATTATACCCGCCTCTAACATTTCTGCAATCATACGTTCAATTTCGCTCTTTTGGAAGTAAGGATATCTATAAGGCTCGATGTTTGGAGGAACACTTCCTGGAATCAAATGAATAGCATGATCATGATCACGAATAGGTGGGAGTCCTTTGGGAGTTTCAAACACCTTGGAATGATTGTCCAAGACTTGTTGGAGATCTGCAGAAACAGATGATTTTGATGTCGGAACTTCTAGTGAGCATAATTGTGCAATTACGCCTCGTTGTTCTTTCTTTAGAAGCTTTGTCATGACATTAGAGCTTATTATCCTTCCCGGCTTCCCTTCAATACCCCGTAATTCGACTTCCTTTCCTTCTGAAAAAAAATTTCAAGAAAAGTTCTTGAAAATTAAAAGCTACCATCCCCAAAGATTGTAACCATTGTACTCCTAGTACAACATCAGCACCTCCTATAGGAATGGAAAGCATTGGACTAGTCAATACATATTCCCCCATGGTTAGCTTGATATTATGGCATTTTCCAGAGCAATTTATAGTTCCTCCATTTGCAACCATCACTTGACATTCTGGTGCTGGGTATAGGAAACAATTCAATTCCTTGGCTACCTTACAATGAACAAAATTATGGGTACTACCTGAATCAATCAACACTATTACCTTTTTCTTCTTGATATGTCCTTCTATCTTGAGAGTTTGAGGAGTGGTAATTCCTTCCAATGCATTACACGATATGATCAGATTCAGTTCTTCCTCTTCTAGGGCTGGTCCCTGGTGTATATCCTCTTCTTGTTCATTTTCTTCTTCATCTTCACAATCTATGTAAAATAATTTCTTCTCAGCACACTTATGACCTTTAGTATATTTGCTATCACAACTATAGCAAAGCCCTTTTCTCTCTTTTCTTCCAATTTTTATGGTGTCAACCTTGTAAGTTGTGGAAATCTAGGCGTAACAACACTTCCTTCTTTATAGAATTGAGTGGTAGGCTTCCTTGTCGCCATTATTTTACATTCAAATTTTCTTGCCAACCTGAACGCCTTCTCCAATGAATCCAGTTCCAAAACGCGAACTTCATGTTGGATGTTATCCTTTAAAGTGCCTATGAAGAGATCGATCCTGTGTTCCTCTGGAATATCAGTTACCCTTATATTCAATTTTTGGAACTCCTCACTGTGCTGCCCCACTAAACCCTTTTGTTTGAGATTTACCAATTGGCTAAAGAAGGTGTTGCTCTTTGTATCCTCATAATGTGCTATCATTTCTTCCGTAAAAATTGACCAAGTGACAATTTTTTTACGGGAGCAAAGCCATCGATACCATACAAATGTATTTTGTTCTAAATGTAAAGTTGCAATGCGTACCTTTGTGTGTTTTGCACGTTATGGAGATCAAAATATTGCTCCATCTGTAGTATCCATGTTACAGGATCCTTTCCATCAAACTTCCTCATATCCATTTTTGGAATATGGTGGTTCTTCCCGCCAACATTAGAGTTTATGAAATCACGATTAGCATTTATTTTTTTCTCATCATGAGGTTCTTCTGCTATCTTTTCACCATTAGGAAACATTTCTTGTATCAACTTTGTCAAACCTTCGATGTCTGCTTTTAGATCATTCTTCATGTTTTCCATGTTGTCTTTCATGTCATCCATCTTAGCTTCAATGCCATCCATCTTAGCTTCCACACCATCCATCTTAGATTCCATGCCATCCATCTTAGCTTCCACGCCTTTCTTCAAACCGTCCATCTTTGCTTCCACACCTTTCTTCAAAACTTCCATTTCATTTTTTGTTGCTCTTTGAGAGAGTGAAATTTGTTGCACTTGCTCTTGTAATTTTGATAGATCATGTTGCAATTCTTCATCTTCATGAGTCATAGTAGAGCCTTCTGAAGGCTTAATGGGTGTTGAATTATTTTTACAGGGCATATTTTAGAACCCAATACTGCTATATATTCTACAATATGCCCTTGGAATCAATTCAAATTGATTCTTCAAGAAGACTCATGCAATTTGGAAAGAAAAAAAATATACACACCTTTTTCTTGCTTTTGAGGAACTTGATATTGAAATTGGATTATCTCTATGATTGCAGCACTTCAATATTTGAATTTTGGTATCAACGTATCCCTCTGAATTATGTTTATAATTCCATAGTTCTGACCTGATTTGGATTCTCCAAGACAAAGTTGTGTCCAATCTCCCACAATGACCTAATTCTGGACTGGTTCAGTAGAGCGAACTTGTACGACTTGCCACGTGTCACTGTTTCATCCTTTGTCTCTAAAATTGATAGCCAAGAAAACACAGTTCGTTTACTTGCGACCACTTTTTATGGAACTCAAATCCACTGCCCAGAGAGAGAGTTATTTAACTTTTCCCATGATCACCTCTTTGAGATGAAATTCACGAGCCTGAAAAAGCACTACCTTCCACAGATCATATCTCAAAAAATATTGTGAACCAAGCTCTGAAATGTTTTGATGAATTTCCTTAGGATTTTAGCTTTACACCATACGAATTTCAGCTTCTGAGACTTCGTAGAAAAAAAATTATAGTGCAAATTCCACGATGACCTGTTTAGAAGCCTGAAAAAAGACCTAACTTCCACAGATCATATCTCCGAAAATATTGCCAACCAAGCTCTGAAATTTTTAGACGATCTTGCTCGGGATTTCAGCTTCGTACCCTAAAAATTTCAGCTTCTGAAACTTCGTAGAAAAAATTTATAGCGAAAATTTCACGATGACCTGTTTGGAGCAGCGAAACCCTAGAATCCAAAGCTCTGATACCAAATGTTGTGTAACCAGCTCCAAAAATAGAAGAAAAGAGATATCAACGTCTTAGAAATAAGCCACTTCGAGGGGGAAACCTCCAATACATTACATAAATGAACAATTCTTGGATGATACAATTCACAAAACCTCCTTTCTATATATAGGAGTCCATGGGGCCATAATGTAATCCTAGTGGGCCACAATGTAATCCTACCCGACCTAACAATAATAATTTAAGGGCACAATAATAACAAAATGGGGGTTACAAGGGTACAATAATAACAATAAGGGGGTTACACTAATAACAATAAGGGACTATACTAGTAATATAGGGACCTAACACAACATAAGAAGACAAAAACAAAAGCATAGGAATGACAGACTTCATAAAAACACCATTTCAATCAACAATATGTCAACACAATAAATCAAATTCAAACGAGAAAACCAAGGCTAGATGATTGAAAATTTAAAGGTCTCAACATTATAGAATGATCAATATATTTTAGATATACCATGCATACAAAGGCCAATAGCAGCCACAACCATCGCGATGATGAGAAGTATGACCAAGACACCACCACCACCATGACTAGGAGGGGGAGGATCACCACCACCATAACCAACAGGATCAAGACCATCCCCGCCTACAGGACCTGGAGATAGGGGATCTTTAAGAGCTTCTGGAAGATTTTCAGGAGCTTCTTGAGGATCCATCTTCAAATTTTCTTTCACAAATCAAATAATAATTTCTTTCTTTACACTATTCAGATCTACGTTCTCTTATTTTTGTACACATAATTATGCATAACATTACTTATACATAACTTCAAACAACACACCTTTTGTTCTTATTCTACACATAGAGACCTTTAAAATGATGAAGAATCATCTCAATTGGAGTCCATATGCAAAATTTATGTCACTTGGAATCCTTTCTATTTTGGCCGCCATAATTCAAGAGGATTCCATGCCAACTCCCTATGTGTAAAAATAGGCTAGTCACGTGATCATGGTGAATAAGACATTTAAAGAGTAATTATTATAGCTATAATCAAGAGTTGAAGGAGTCAAACTTAACCACTAGTAGGCTATGGGGTTGTCTTATAACCTGGCCACTCAGAGGAAAAGTGGTTCTATTCTTTTCGAGTGAATTTGTTCCATAAACGAGTAGAGTGTCCTAGAGGGATAGGGAGAGAGAACTTAGAGAGTATATGTGCACTATTGTATGCCATGAGCCACATGCGCTACTTCTTTGTGCTCACAACCATTTTCTATTGAGAGAAAGAGAGCAAAGAAACCTCACCTTCCAGCTGGATTTTCTTCTTAAAGGGTTTTCTAGCTTACATCTCATGTCAATCATGGTTTGTGAGTTTTTGTTTCGTTGTTCTCTATTTTCTGCATAATTATAATTTTCATGCATACATAATAAACAACAATTTGCAGATCCAGAAATATAAAGAGAAACAAACTCTCATAGTGCATATTTCAAATTTTTAAAGTATAATTTTATCAGATCTTTTGTGATGAACTGCATAGTGGAATATCCATGACAATTTATGGATTATTGATATTTGGATTATGTTTCTTGTTTTCTTATAGCTACATAAAACTCTAGTGTTTTCAACCCCTTCTGGTCATAGGACAAGGCCAATGGGAAACTAATATGAGCGACTAACAAAAACCAATCAAAATATGGAGTAATGGACATAATGGAATGAGGATAAGTGTTAAGTATGGATAACATGGAGCACTGCCATCCTTATATGCTCCTAGTTGTGCCTCCTAAACAATAAAAGAAAGATCCTAATGAAAGACACATTGGACTAGGGATATATGACAACTACCCAAGTGAGGCATGGGAACAAGTGCATAATCAATAATGGTGTAAAATAAAATTTCAAATTGTGATCCATGTTATAACTCCTTGAGCATTAAATAAAAGAACTTGAATGTGAAACCGGTTAATGTGCCTCATAATAGATGATTCACCTTCATTGGATGTGTACGCTACAAATCTATTCATGTACTGACTAACAAATGGGTGAGGAAAATTTGAGTATTGTTATTGTGGATCATGGTAGAGCTATTGGTTGGAAATCTATAATGTAGGAGAAAATTGTTCTCCAAGGGTTACCCACATATATGGATAGGTAATATGAACAACACAACAAACTTTCGAGCATCACTATCTGCCCCACATAACACAAGGAGAAGGCCTTATTTTCTTATATTTTCTAGCCCACAATATGGCTACCTTCTTGGCTTCCATCCATTATTGTTTTAACACATAACTTGATAACCTTCCTAACATCCTTCCCAACCAACTTCCTCTTTCTGTATCCCTCTCTTTTCTATTAAAAGAAATTGTTTTCTCTTCCATTTAAGTCTCTTGCCTTGTTGTATGTACCACTATACCTTTTTCTTCAACACTCTTTTCCTTAATTTAGAATCTTCTCCCACCATTCATGTGAGTGTGTAATGACCTCCATTGTTTGTCTCAATTCAAGAACAACCAAGAAATGAGTTTCTCTCATGCTTACCTATAGCCATTAATGTCCATCCTCTCCAAATACATGAAGACATTTCTAGAAGAAAGCATCCTTTCATCTTGTCATGTGAATAGGTCAATTGCTTCCTCTACCCCAAATCACATGCGTTCCCCAAGAATTAATTTTTTCTCTTTCTCAACCACATGTTATAATAACATAAACCCTACCTTCCTAACTCACGTCACTTAGTCAACAATTAGAGGTGCATGGAAAAAATGAAAAACAAGGAAAAGGAACCCCAATCCCCAACCTTAAGTTAGGTATAACCTCCCAACCTATTCCAATGGGACTCGCAACATTGGAACTTATGAAGAGTCTGCAAGAACTTAATATTCTTGGTTTCTTTTTCATTTATCCAATGAAATAACAAGGAGAGGAGGAGGATCAACAAATTTTAGGAATCGCGCATGCATTAAACTGAGCAAAATATTTCCACCATTCAGAGAAAGCTAAAGGACATGAGCAAGCTCAATTGGGAGTTGCACCCATAGAATTATCGGAATTTGATGTCGTTAATGACAATCCTTTAATGTTTATGAATGTACAAAAAGGTGACATTAAGAGCTTAGTGACTTAATTAGCATTAAATGTTATTCTTTGGAGGTTAATGTTAGCAACCAAATTACGATGTAAAAATTGTGAATATAGTCTATGGCATACATGAGTCTGATGTTTAGATTACAGGCTTGACATGCCATTGCACGTAGCCTATCCTACAACATCAAATTTGATCTTCAAGCATTTATCTCACTCGTCCATCTTGTAACATCCTCAGAAGATTTATTTTAAATTTTATAGCTTTCCTTGACGACGTCGTATTAATGGAATATGGAATATTGTTCTCGCTGCATCTGGGATAATAAATATGATAATCCATGGCATGTCATCCATGGAATATTGTTCTCTTTCTGTCCACTTAAACATAGAGCCTTATCTCAAAGATGTCAATAATAAATATGATAAGCCATGGAATATTGTTCTTTTTTTGTCCATTTAAATATAAAGTCTTACTTCAAAGTTGTCAAGAGAATTGAACTCATGACTTCTTAATAGAAAAAATTCTTAAAAATGAGGAATAGACATTTAAATATAATAAACCATATATCAAAACTAGAAAATAAGTATATGAATTTCCTCTCTAAAAAACATATGGCAAGTACATGAATTTCCTCTATTAAGAAAAGGTGTATGACAAGTATTCAATTTTCCTCCCCATAAACCATATATATTAAACAATTAGGGGGGGGGGATTTGTAACAACAACAACCATACAAACAAAAAACAAAAAATTTAGTAGAAAAAAGAAAAAAATTATCTAAAAATAACACCTCAACTATGGAAAAAAAAACTTATAACAATAATAGAGATAATAAATTCAACACAATTACATCCATGTTTGTAAATAGAGATAATAAATTCAACACAATTACAGCCATGTTTATAATTGTGTATTTGTATTTAATTTTGTTCATTATAACTAATAAATAAATTTTCATTTATATAACAAATAAAACAATATCTAATCCAATTAATTATCTTATTACATACATTTATAAGTATTTCATTTACTTTGTAAATTGCAACAAATTATTAAAAAAAAAAGGCCATGAATAATCATTTTTTAACAAACAAATAACTTATATTACTTTTGACAATCAATATATAATTATTTAAAATAAAATAAAAAATATATTTAAAATTACATATTAAATATCGTCATCACTTATCAATCCTAACCCATAATTCAATTCCATATTAATAACAAATAACTCATCTCATCTTTATACTTCATTCTCATTTCATTAGATGAGAACATAAGCATTAAACTTGTGCT
The DNA here is from genome assembly GCA_034641835.2 of Pinus albicaulis. Classification (NCBI taxonomy): domain Eukaryota; kingdom Viridiplantae; phylum Streptophyta; class Pinopsida; order Pinales; family Pinaceae; genus Pinus; species Pinus albicaulis. Next base: position 299,656,181 of record CM076583.1, on the reverse strand, counting down.
CATTAATCTTTACCAAATCCATCATGAAAGGACTAGTTACAAGCCCAACCTATTAGCCATATTCATAGAGGAAAGACTTCATTGGAGTTCATTACTCATAAGTCGATTGTATTATAATTTTTTTCCCAATTCATCCACATATGGCTAAATCAACATATAAACAAGAGCCAAAGAAGTAACTCAACTCATAATCCAAAAAACGATCCAACCAAAGTTATTGTCGCTCATTTATAAAACTCTTTATAATAAAGATGAGGAAAGGACAAATATAAAAATTGCACTTTATCCCAATTATTAAGTATGAATCATTCTCACTCTTATTCTCATATTATTATTAGTCCCTGCCCCTTGCGGCATGGCAGGGACTATTGTAATCGAAATCTATTTTTTCATATTAGTCCTTGTCGCAAACCAAAGTTTATAAACTTAATTTACCCCAATGTTTTTGAAATGTTTTTTAATCTAGATCATGTTCACCATTTTGCTTTATATCGAGGCAAATTGTTATGAAACTTAGGTTAAATAGCGAATGATCTCAAGAGTTTAAGTTTCAACCAAGTAATGCTGACATTAATTCATCAATTCATCAACATTTTAGGTTTATAATATTCTACCACTTGCGCTCAATTCGCTACCACCTGCGTGTAAGCAACGTGGCTATGCATGTAAACAACGTGGCTTGACCAGTGTACATCTCTTTGGATGCTGGCAAGAGATGCTGCCTTCTTGATAGCCGATATATCAAGATAGCAGATGAAAGTTTTTCGCTCTTCTCGTAAACATTGCTTTTACGAAAACTCGGGGCATTATTTAATTTTCTTGACAGTCGGATGAATGGGCCACAGGAAAACCGTAATGAATATTGTTCTCAGAGATGCCCCCAAGCTCGGCAGCTCGCAGTGCAGGCTTCGACTTGTAAGTTTCTTCAATATTTGCCTTTTTCAGGGAGGCTTTTCCGTTCATTCTGGTTATAAAATGCGTTCCAGTGGTTTCGAGGAAGGAATATTATTTTTACTAAAACTCTGGGCATTATTCCATTTTCTTGACAGTCGGATGAATGGGCTGGTTAAGCTAGTTTGTCTAGCTTCCTTCCTTCTGGAACTGTATCTCTACCTGTTAGTTTTTCCTCGTCTTCTCTATCCCGCCTACACAGAAGACTGGCTATTGAAAAGAAACAAACAACTGTCTTGCTTCTTCTCGATGGGGTTGAGGCATGCCCTTCCCTTCTCCGATTGTGGATGCGGAGATGAGGAGATCGAACTAGCGGTTTAATCCCATTCTATCCCAACTACTATGGGGAATTCAAATTAGTCAGTAGGAGCCGGTGAACTACCTCCTTTGGAGCGGCTTCAATCTATCAAATGTGAACTATGCAGAAGTTGATTAGCAGATAAGCATAAGTGAAAAGCAGAAGTGGCGGAAGTGAAGCTACACTTCAAGCTTCAAGCTCAAATAATCAATCAGTACGGTTACGCTATGCAGTCCAATATAATAACAGAAAGATTATTATTACAATATAATCACAAAAAAGGTTGTTATTGCAAATAGATGTTAAGTTCAAATCCTGATCATTCGGCATGTGGAATATGCATCAATATAAAAATTCATAATAAAAATTTCGTAAGTGGTCATTGCATTTCTTGGGTTCTATTTCGACTTGCGCCTCGCTGCTTCTCTTTTGTTCAAATTAAAATTGATGTCATTATCATGCAAGAAAAGCTTGAATCTTAACAATAAAAGGCTGTCAAGCAATACATAATCGAATCAGGAATATAAATACTAATTTCCATACCTGAGATAAATATTTAAATTATTTTTTTCCATAGCTTTAGTGATAGAAAGTCCATGGATCGTTTGCCTGAAGAACTGATGCAAAGTTTTCTTATTTGCTTCTGGGGGCGTGCTTTTTTTGCATTCTTACCCGTCTGGACTGACAGAGAACTACACAACAGAGCCTCTGACATAATTAGTAGCATGGTATTTCGAATAATTAGTAGCATGGTGCTCGTACAACTTTAGCACATGCAGATGACCATGACATACCTGGCACTGCATGACCTGCCTTCCCACAACTAAAATAAATAATCAAAATTAGAATGATTTATGTTATTTTATTTAATTTAACATGAATTGAAACTATTTGTAGGCTTTCCTATTTTCCACGTCACACAAATTTCAATGGCATGTTGTATACTTAAATATATAATTATTCACCAACAACATGTATCCCAGTCAATTATGTTGGGCGACCACCACCTCCTGTGAATGGTTGTGTCTGGTGGCAGGGACAAGCGCTAACGTATCCAAAGCTAAGTATTGGCCATGTTCTACAACCTCAGCATTTTCTCTTTTTTTAATCCTTACTACTGGAGGTGCTATCGAATCCAAAGGTAAGTACTTGTCATGTTCTACAATCTCAGCATTTTCTCTTTTTTGCATTTTCTCTTTTTACATAAAACTGTGAATGATAATTAATTTTTAGTGTTAATGTAACGACTGCCCATATTCTACAAACCCCTATAATTTTTTTGTTTCTTTTTGTTCTTACAACAAAGTGTTAATGATGATTCATTTTCAGTGTTAAAATCAATTTTAAATGTTAAACAGTGTGTTTGTAGTATGTACTAGTGTATACAGTGTAATTGCTAGTTTCTATGATATAGAAATGCTACTCATATTTTCCCTTCAACTGCCTGGGTAATGAATAACTTCAAGACAAACATTAGGTAGCTTCTTTCTGCTTGTTTATGCCCTTCGCTAATTGCATATATACTCCATTCACCATGAATTTTTTTCATATCTATAGCAAATTCTCACCATAAAACCATTTTCCATTTTTAATTTGAAAAATCTACAGTGAAATATAATGAAATTTCAGCGCTTTTCATTTCATAGATTTTCATTTCACAGATATACATATCGGAAGGATTTTCATTTCACAGATTATCAACTTTACAAGTATATTCAGAATCTCAGACTCTTTGAAAAACATGGCTCACTCAGGCTTGGTTTATTTCAAATTTTTTTACTAGTCTTCACCTCGAACTCCCGCTCAAACTCCCGCTCAAGGCAAGGCAGGGACTAGCTTCCTTGCAGCCGTTTATTCTTATGAGTGTAGAGATAAATAAGCACTAATAATACTCATGTCCATGCCCATATATTCAATGGATTTAATTTTGGAAAAAATGTAAAATAATATTTTAATTGTTGTATTAAATATTGTCTACTATGGATTTGAAAAAATGGACAATATTATTATTAAATGTAATTTATTAGTTACGCAAACAAATTGAATTTTAAAATAAACAAGGGTGATAGTTTCATGGTAGCATAGTCTTTGTCTTTTTATTTGGGTTTTTGTTTTATTATTATTTGAAAATGTTTTATTTCCGCAATCATTTTTGCTAGTTGCACTTTTGAACTCTGCACAATGAAGGCTTCCTCTGCACAACTCATGCAACTATGTATTATTTGTCTCTATTCAAAATTATTCAATATAGTTACAATCCCATGCCATACAACTATTTAAAAAAACCCTATCTTAATGCATATTTTTGTTTAAATTACATGATGAGATCGCATATGTGGAGAAAGGGTGTGCATGGAATGTGTGTGGAGCCAGGGACACAAACTGCCCCGCACACCCTTTCTCCGCACACCCATTCTCATTAACTCGTACACATATGTTTGAGAATTCAAAGTAGTATTGGAGTTTCTTTGTGCAACAGATGAGTTTCCATATCCATATGAAAGCACGGTAGTTTCGGTCAATAGACGTAGCTAACTTGGGCTTCCCCCTTCATCAACAAGTTGGTTTCCTTTGCTCACTACTCCACCATGTCCACATGGAGAGTAGTGGTCATGGATCTTGTATTATTCACCATCTCTCTAGAAGAGGGAATAGATTGAATCCAGCCACCCGTTCCCTTTGCAACCAAATGCACTATTCATATAAGGGAATTCTCCAACAAGATAAAGGGGATATGAATCATCGTGAACCCATTTCCCAGAATATATATCACACTTGACTAGTGGGTTTTCTTTCATTTTCACTGGATATACTTTATCATGAGTCACCTTGTCATCTAGTGCACTGACTTCGAAGATGTTTTCAGATGGATGTTCTCGGTTATATTTTTTTCCCTCAACATGGTTTGAGTCCAAAGAAGAGACAACCTTTGGTTTTCATGAGATGCTTCACACTGTAATTTGTGAAGTGCAGAGGTGTGGGAGTGTGAAGGAAGCAGAAGGAAAGCTTCCTCCACACACTACACAATTTAGCTAACACCTACGTACACAATTTAGCTAACACCTACGCACAGGGAAACGTGATCATAATGAGGACCTAACTTTCATACTTGAATGGGTTATGCATCCCACAATAACACAATAAAAAATTAATTTTCTAATATGTGGTGTTATTTTAGGCCTTATCCCATTAATGGTCCCTGTAACAAACTAGTCACTAGAAAAAATGAGGCCCAAAACCTTGATAAAATAAAAAACATGATATAAGAGACACATTACAAGATCATGTATGTGGAGAAAGGGTGTGCAGGGAATGCATGTGTGGAGCAAGGGACACAAACAACCCCACACATTGTTTCCTTGAACACTCATTCTTATTATCCCATACATAGATGTACAAGAATTCAAAGTAGTATTGGAGCTTCTATGTATAGCAGATGAGTTGCTTGATCCATATGAAGGCATGGTATTTTCAATCAGCAGACATAGATAACTTGGGCTTCCCCCTTCATCAACAAGTTGGTTTCCTTTACTCGTTGGTCCACCGTGTCTACATGGAAAATAGTTCTCACGGATCTTTTATCATTCACCATCTCGCCACAAGAGGGAATAGCTTGAATATGATTGTCTGTTTCCTTTGCATCCAAATGCATCTCTCATATAAGGGAATTCTCCAACATGATAAAGGGGAACATTAACCCATTTCTCGGAATATATATCACATTGGACTAGTGGGTTTTCATTATGTTTCAATTGATATACTTTGCCATGAGTCTTCTTGTCAACTACTGCACTGACTTCTGAGATGTTTTGAGATGTATGTTTTGGGTTATATTTTTTCCCTCAATATGGTATGGGTCCAACGAAGCGACAACCTTTGATTTTGGTGAGATGCCTCACATTGTAATTTGTAGAGTGTTGAGGTGCAGGAGTGTGAAGGAAACACAATAAAAGCTTCCTCCACATGAAAGGTGATCATAGGAGACAGTGAATAAATGTGAGACCTAAATTTCATACTTGTTTAATGGGGTATGCATATCACATTAACACAATCAACAATAAATTTGCTAATATGGGGTGTCATTTTAGGTCTTATCCCATTAATGGCCTCCGTAATGAACTAGTCACTTGATAAAATAAGGCCCAAAACCTTGACAAAAATAAAAAACATGATATAAGAATGCTTAACCATTTGAGACATGTATTAGTTGTGACAATCAACTCAATATTATTATGTGTCATAAAAGGTCGAACAATTTTTTTTTTTGATGTATTTACTTTACATTGTCAGAGAACTTCTCAAAGGTGAGTCCAATTGATTACTCCAATTGCCTATAGACAAATGCTTGGTAGAGGATCCCAGTTTTCGTCCTTATGTGGAACTTTATGCCAAGGTATCTTCATCCATACCCATATTACATAATCATAGTATACCTCTGTGATCCCTGGACATCGCTATATTAACAATCATTAATGACATAGAAAAATTATCTTAAGTGCGGAGGAAGCTCTCATTATGCAATGCTAGGCATCTCGCCAAAATCAAAGGTTGTCTCTTTGTTGGTAGTGTGAAAACGTTTACTGAAAATATAGATATCATTTAAAGACGTGAAACTATAAGTTAAAGGAAACAAAAGGATGTTGTTAACGTTTGTGCAATTATGTATCTATGGTTTGTCATAACAAGAAATGATTTAGCATTTTGAACAATGAGATTATATTTTTTTACTACGAATTGGGTAGCCAAGGAAAATAAAGACACCTTCGTTGGGAGAAAATATGTGCCTTCTTGGATAACAAACCTTATCTCCAAGCATTTTGTTGACGCAATGTGGATTACTAGGTGCATTTATAGCTAATCGCACTTCTCCGCACTCCACATTTCATAAACAAAATTCCTTCTACCAAATTACTAACAACAAACTCGGAGATACAAACAATAATTTCGGCATCGACCCCATTTTAAATATAATAAGTATTTTTAGGGTGAAAATTAGTATATTGTAGCTAGTGATAATTTCTTGGTGAAAAAAATTATATTTGAGCTACATTTTATTATACTACTATTACTCACTTAGTAATTTTGAGCTAGGCTTGACTGTTTTTTATTAATTTATATATGCATATGAACTTTAGACAAAGAAATTGTTGATAAGCAATGATATCAAAGATACAATTGATATTAAAAGCATCAATGTGGAGTGCAGATAAATGTGATTAGATTTTGGTACAAATTAGTGTGATTAGCAATATAAAAGGTTCATTGTTAGATTAGTGTGATTAGAAATATAAAAGGTTCATTGTTATATATGATAGTTAATGTAATTAGCAATATAAAAGGTTCATTGTTAGATGTGATAGTTAATATAGGATATTTAATGTAGATATGAGTGATTCATGCTTAGATCTAAATTTGTAGTTCTTTATTAACCTTAGTAGTTTGATGCATGTTTATAAGCACATCCCAACCGAAAAAATATAGCCTAGCAAGTAGCCTCGTGGAGCTCGCCCCTAGAGCTTGCTTCGTATATGCAGTGCAAATGAGGAAGAAGGAGGATCCTTAGATTCTGGAAAGGTAGATCTCCAATTCATTCAGTGGAGCCACCTGAACGAGTTTCTCTTCATTCAGGTGAGGACTAGCTCGTGTATTTCAGTAAGTTCAATTAGTCCATCCATTTAGGCGATGTGAGAGACTACCTTGGAGTGAATGTAGCCATAAACTGACGTGAGTTATCTTTTTTTTTAATTAGGAGAAACAAAAATTACATGTGCTTACCATTATTTAATGTACTTGCTTAAATCCAATTGTGAGCATATACAACCCCATTAAATAATGTACTTGCTTAAATCCAATTGTGAGCATATACAACCCCATTAAATAATGTACTTGCTTAAATCCAATCGTGAGCCTATACAACCAAGTGCATTTACTCCTCAATAACATGCCACTTATTTTCTGCCTTCTATATACTATGAACGTACGCATATACATGAAACCTGTATGTGAAAATAGGTGATTGAGTCAATCTACTCATTGTTGAAGCTGGGAGACCTTATTCCATAACGAAAAGTTTTGCTAACAGATATTCATGGAAGAAACTTGATAAAGACAAGGATAGACCATATTCAAAAGAGGAGAATGTTAGTTCTGCCCAATATAATAATCAGTCTTTTATCTTCAACATGGTAATAAGTTTCTAGCCAATCTGATTCAATTATATATATATATATATATATATATATATATATATATATATATATATATATATATATATATATATATATATAATCCTAGATTGGTCAGTGTTTGGTGACTGCGTGGGTGTTTCCTCTATTCCCCGGTATCAAAGGGTCATTTTGATGTATTCAAAGGGTGTAATTGTAGTTTGGGCATTGTCATTTATCTATTCATTCATATTTTTTTATTATGGGCATTCAATAATAAGTATTTCGTACAAGGCGATTGACGGTACAGTTGTCATATGGTAAGTGTACTATGGGTCTAGGTAGTTTGTACCTTATGGTTAGTGAATCTTTTAATGTAGGGAAAGAAATAAGCGAAGCGATTTTTCTTTTACAATGTGATATACGGAGGTGATGTCGCTACGTAAAATATGGGTCTAGTGTATAGTATGTGGAAGGGGGGAACTCCTTGACTCCCGGTCAAATCAACAAGTGAAGCGATCTATCCTTCATGTTTATTGCTTGTGTGCTTCTTACCTCGTCCCTAAGAGAAATTTTTAGGGGTTCTCTGGGGAAGTATTACAACACACGGATATTTTGATAGAGTTTATTCCTTTCCTTAGCTTTCTAAGGTATGCCTTAGGGATTAAGGGCTAGTCTAGGGCACATTAGAGGAGATATTTCACCACAACTCGTGGAGGATGCTTTTAAGTTCATACAAAAACAATAACTGACTTGGTTAGATATAATTCTCAACCTTTGACCTGTCTACCATCAAAATATCATTCAATTCCTTAAATTATGTTTCCAAGTCAAATATCTTAGGGAATGGAAGTAACAGTAGAAAGTAAATATTCTACTTCAATTTCATCCTTAATTGGATCAAGAAGGAAAATATATTCACTACTATACGCACCGGGAATGAAATTCTCCTTCACTAGAAGGTCGCCACTCAACTGTTGAGTCAGTCGGCTAATTTTTCACTTTAAGCAATGAAGGTTATTTCAGCGAAACGAATATTTGTATTGGGAGTGTAGGAGAAAGTGTGTGTGGGAAATGGTGTGTGGAGTAAGGGACACAAAGGTATTTCAGCGAAACGAATATTTGTATTGGGAGTGTAGGAGAAAGTGTGTGTGGGAAATGGTGTGTGGAGTAAGGGACACAAAATCCCCCTCGCACAATTTCTATGCACATGTTCTCAACTCCCCCGCACACAATTTCTCTACACATGTTCTTTTGCACTTCCCGCACACCCTTTCCCGTCATAACAAAATAATATTAGTTTAACATTAAATTAATATATAAAATATCTCTCAACATATTTGTTTAGTCTCGGCACCCCTTGTTTACATGAAGGACCTGGAACCAATGTCAATAGAATTTGATGACCAGGGGAGTGTTATAGTTCTTTACAAGGTGAATACTAACAAATTCTATGGATAAATAATGCATAACATGGGTTATGAGTTTTCCAAGAAAATCCATTTCATTATAATTAACGACAACTCATTTAGAGTTCCAAGCTTGGGCTACAATTTCCCCATAGAGATCAATTTTACTGTTGAAAGATGTTGTGATTTTAACTTATAATAATGTTCGATATTATTTTGATATCAAATTTATTTAAAATTTTCCAAAAAAAATAATGAAATAATTATATATAAATTATTATTTTACTCAAACATTAGTAATTAAAATAACTATTAAAACACAAGCATACCGAATATAAATTTTGATACATGAACAATTCCATATTTGGTATAAACTGAGATGGTTGATTGTTTCTTTTGGTTTTTACCTAAACACATGGAAAATTTATACTTTACCAAGGAGGAGGAATAATCTACATGGTTATTCTCTTTCCATCTACACTTGTTGTATCTAGCCAATCTAGGGCATTTCTCAAGGCCACTACAAAAGTACATAGATATGGAGATGATAAGCTTAGAATTTTTTCTATAGAAAGCTACAACTCTATAATGAGTTTAAGATCCATAATAAATTACCCATAAGAGAATGAGCTTAAAAGTAATAAAGAGATCAAGGTTTATGGGAAGGTATTTGTGTCTCTAAATTCTATATTAATTGCACTAATCCAAAAATATGACAACCCAAGTTATTGTAGTTAAATTAAAAGAGGTTTTTCAGAGGTTATATCCATGGAATAATTTGGTTTTAGATAGTGGGAAAATGCATGACACCATTGGGGATGCTCAAAAATGTCTTCATACAATCATATCAATAAAGACACATGTGATGGTTATTAAATTGACTCTCCCCAAAAAAGTGGTTGTATTTAAGGATGGTATTAGTACATGTGGGCTTTAGTTATCCTATGGTAAAGTGGATTATTGGATGTGTTACATATGCTTCAGATGTTGCACATATCAATGTAGCAAACTTAGAATTCTTTAAACCCTCAAGGTATTTGAGATAGTGTTTTCCTCTTTCACCCAATTTTTTTTACTGGTTGTAAAAGGACTTAGTTAAGAAATTACAGAGGCTAAAAGAATTTATTGCTTAATAGAGGTCAAGATTGGTAGTTATAGTCTATTAACTCATTCGGTATTATTTGATAATGAATTGTAATTTGTTGTCTAAGGGTTCAATAAGGGAAGCGAGGAAAATTTAGGAGCTACTTAGCATATACTGTGTGGATATAATTATGGAGATTAAAGGACATAAAATTAACCATCCATGTCAATGGATTAAATGAGGATATTTTAGCATATTTGAAATTTAATTTCCTTTTATACCTTTTGAAATTTAAGAGAGTTAGGTTTATTCTCAAACCAAATGGCTACAAAAGGGGGACTATAGATGGACATTGGGAAAGATAGAGAAAGGATTCACCCACAGTGTAATAGTTGGCTCTCAAGTGAGGGGGAATTAACCCTTATCACGGTACTACTAGAAGCCATACCAGTGTACTAGCATTCGTTGGCTTGTATCTCCAAAGATATTTTAGAAAAGATTTGAAAGCTTTATTTCAATTTTCTATGGGGTGGAAAAGGAGAAGATAGTGGTATGACTTGGGGCAAGTCAAAAGTAAGTGTGGATGAGTATTGAAACAAATACATGTATATGGGAACACACTAGCCTCATTTCAAAAGAAAATATTTGGAAATGCCTAATAATTTTGAAATATACAACTCCTACTTTTTTAATAAATTGGATGAGGATCCTTCAAAAATATATTTATAATGTTTCAAATCATTGGAAATATATGTAACTATCCTTTCTAGTTATAGGAAAAAATCCTACTTTGAGGGTTGGTAACGGGGAGAGCATAAGGATTGGATCAGACCCTACTATGAGATGTAGGGAAAAAAATTATTTCAATCCAAATTTGATAATTATTTTACATGAAAAAGGGATTTATACTTTACATCATATTCCAAATATAATTGCTACAAATGTATGGAAATAGTGTTTGAAATCAACATAGTTTGTTGAAATAGATTTTCCCTAGAAAAATAGTTATGAATTTTATTGGAACAAGTTAAAATGAATTAATGTTATAATAAGGGATAATGAGGACTCTTTAATGTGAGAAAAACGTAAATTCATGGGAATGTATGCTACAAAGATAAGATATGTATTATTAATGGATCTTATTGGCTAAGAATACATGTGGTGGTGGTTTAAAATCTATAAAATAAAATCCCCTAAGAAATGAGAGACTTCCTCTGACTTGCACGAAGGAATAAGGTCCTAACATTGGAGGTCGTACAGAAGAGAGAAAGACAAGGTCCTAGTGTTTATATGTTATGTATGGGGGGAGTAGAAACAATTTCACACTTAGCTATACATTTCTTATAAGCACAACATATATGGAAAATTATTGAAAAGTTGAGTAGGAAATAAAATGCATAGAGGGTTATCATCCATGAGTGAATGGCTTAACTGAGACCCTACGAAAACATTTAGGTTTTTATCATGAGAAATGGCATGGACAATTATGTACCTCTAGTAGATTACTTAGAGGAATCCTTCTCAGAGGATAATATTTTCATGTTCCCACATAACATCATCCCTTTGCCTAAGTAGATAACCAAATCCATAGAGGAGGGTATTATATCAAAAAAAATATTTGGGTGATATTAGTAGAGTTAGTATTGTTCCTTCCTTTGGATTTTGTCCCAAGTATGGTATTTATGATTGTACTACTTCGACAAAATCAAATCTTGATGCTTGTACTTGAGCGTCTCTCTCATCTATCATGAGGATTAATGAGCTAGTGTTCGGTGGTGAGTAGTTAAAGGCTAATGATTTTTTATTCCCATATCCTAGTTGTCTTTATAATGGTTAGATAGTTTATCACTCTCTAGAATCTTTTTTATTGGATTTTATGTGAGGTTGGGTGTTTGTTTGGGAAAACCTGACTTAGATATGTTATAGAGTGGTGAGAGATTTAAAAAGGATACTCTGGTGAAAAAAAAAAAAAAGATGGAAGGTGGTAAATAAAAAAGGGTGAGTTTAAGTGGTAGTGAGTAAAGATGTGTCACTTGACCAAATTCTAGACTTGACTGATACTTCCTTGGTGGGAAAATTTTTGGGTTGACATGTCTTGATGGATATCTTGAGCTTTTTGGTTTTGTAGGTGTTGTGTAGATTAATCCGTCTTGCGGACAAGACCAATCTCTCTAGTACTAAAAGTAACTAGCAACAAACTGCCAATTATACTAATCTCTCTCTAAGCATACAAGATTCATAAAAATGCTATATAGGTGTAAGACCTACCTTATGTCCAGCACTTGCTTGATCTCGTTGAAGTCCTTCCCGTGCACTTGAAAGAACGTTCCTCGTGAATCTGCAGTCACTAACAAGAAAAAAGATTACATAGCACCTGTATAGACATTATTATAAACCATACTCATCATAATGATCAAGGAATTTATGAAATAAACTATGAATAGACAGTTTAATGAGAGAAATGAGTATATTTGTATTAACTTCAAATAAAAGAAAACCTTTACAACCTATGCCTTGATGTTGTGCAGGTCCTCCTGGGGTCCGAAGCAGGAATCTCTTCTAATTTGACAAGAATTGCACTCTTTGAACCAAGACGGATAGAGGTGAGTGATTTAACCTCACAGAAAGTCTTAGTTAACTGAGTCTGAATCTCAACAGCATTTAACTTCAAATATCTTAAAGCTTTAACTCCCTTTGAGGCTACCCAAGGCCTCTTTTTATAGTGGAAAAGAGGAGGTTTTCTGTTCCAAATATGAAGGGATAGAATCCTCCTTCAAAGGGATTAGCTCCTTACATCAAGGAGTTAGCTCCATCAAGTGAGGGATGCATGAACCTTCTCAAAGCGTATCCATTCCCGAAAATTCCCATCTAGAATTTTCTAGAATTCATCTGAAATCAACTTTTTATCTTTACTTTCTCGCCTTTTTGAGTTTTACAGAGGTCCGCACCCATAACACAAATAACGTGCGGTATGGTTCCGCAGGAGAGCTGAACTTTAGGTGCGGGACCGCAGGAAATGAATAGAGAAAGTGTGATACTAACGTTTAGGGGATTTTTAGGAACTTTTCTCTGATTTTGAAAGCTTGACATGAGGAACTGATATGTTATACTTGCAAAAGGAGGAAGTATGAGTAATAATGAGCTCATACTCATAGCAAAATGTCAGGATGACAGTTTTTAGTGTAACAAATTGCCCCCTAAAGTGAAAAGTCTGAAATAGATGAAGCTGAAGTCTGTCATATATGAAGAGTGCAGTACTTTATCATTTTAAAGATATTCCTGTGGAAACCCCAGTCGGAACCTGTAAAAACATTCAATGCAAAATATATACATATATATGTCATCACTGAGGTAGGCATTCCCATACTTAGATTAAAACTAACTAGAAACTAACTCAAATCGTTCTGATACAGGAATGATTTTAATATTACATCAATAGCGTAGACACAGCATCGATGCAGCCATTTGTAATGAATAGTCTATTGTATAATAATAAAACTCCTCGCAGCCTAGATGGTGGAAACTAGATCCAAGGTCTTGATTTCCGCATCTCGAACTAGTACGATTCTATCCATGTGAATAAATGTGTTGAAGTCAAACATGGTAGAAACCACTTGATTACCATTCAATGATGTAAACTGTTAACAAGTGTGAGAGAAACCACCAGTAATGTTAATGGCTCTCAAAGTACTCAGTACAATCCATGAAATGTGAATGAATGAGCTGAATTCAAACATCTCACGGAGTCATTCGATCGAAGGTCAATGATGCAACCTGTCGTCGAAGGCGAGAAACCTACCATTGAGGCATGCAGATTTCAAGGTACTGACAATTTCTGGATCAACTTCCTAGATAATGTGCTGATGTAGATAGAAAGTGATCTGTCGTAGGCAAGCCCACAACACGAAATCATAGATCAAGTTTTGAAAATATATTAGCAAGGACTGACTCAGGGATGGTCAAAAATGGATGACAGATATTTTGCAGATGAATGGTTTATTTGAACTGTTCTCTTGAACACATAACGACACTGCAGATGGCTTGGTAACAATTGACCCAAAGCTAATACCCATAAACCGGCTGAAGACTTTCAATGTGGTTTGATTAACTGTTAGGCAAAGGATTTCCCAACCCAGGTAAATAAAAGTGTCGTGTCCAAGAGTGGTTGACTGAGTTTTCGAAAATTTAAAATACAACAAACACGCCCATTTTTCTCTCTTTTTCCCCCACCATTTCTGGCAAGTACCTCTTTATTTTTGACAAGCTTGAGGAGGATAACATTTGCTTGGTTATAAGCTCATCCTTCGGATGAGTCCAACTTAGTTTAAAATTCGAACCCTAAGAAGGAGTGGTCCGTTCCTGTTGAAAATTAAACAGGTCCTTTACCGTTAAGTTTTAACGAGTCCAGTATAGGAGAAACTCGGTGTTTTTCAGTTTTAGGGAGTCAGAAGAAAAACTTAAGAAAACTCCGTGGGTGTACTTTTTCGTAAATTTAGTCTCTCGAGCCCGAAAAAGGATAAAATAATGCGAGAGAGAACTCTATTGACCATAATTAGTCAACGTATACCTTTTTCGTAAATAGTCCATTTCAGTCCGTAAAAGGGGTAAACTTATACTGAAGGGACGACTGTTCATTTACTTTAACGAGTTAGAATAGTCAAGTACTCGGCGATCTTTTCATATTTAGAGAGTCTGAAAAGGGCTTAAAAGATAACTCCATGGTTTCGCTTTTTTTGTAAGTTTGAACGAGTTCGAAAAAGGGATAAAAATGTACTCATATGGCCGAATTTCAATTTAATTTACGAGCAGGAAAAGACGGAAAGAACTCGGCATTTTTATATGTTTTACGAGAATGAAAAATAGCAAAATGATCTCGGGATTTTCATGAGTTTAACGAGTCTTGAAAATAACCAAAATTGACTCCAATGTTTCACTTTTTCGTAAAATTTTTGAAAGAGTCCGAAAAAGTGATAAAAGTATGCTCTTTGTTGAAAAACGATCAATTCTCCTGAAAAATCCAGTTTCTGCACAAAAACTTGAAACATTATACATACCTGTTTAAGATAAGTAAAAATGCTTTCAAAAATACCCTTTTTAAAGTGAAAAATAAATAAATTAAAAATTCATTCATTCGAAAAAACTTATAAAAAGGACTTTTTCAATTTCATTTTTACCGTTCAGTTCCAGAGTGAAAAGTAAAAAGCTTTTGGGTAAGAAAGTTCCTGTGAAGATTCTGGAAAATCCGTCCGTTGGAATCGAGAACCGTCAGTCCCAGGTAATCTGCAACCTCTCAATATTGTTTTTCATCCATTTCAAATTTGTTTTTAGGCTTTAGTTTGTATTTTTGGGGCAAAAAATGGTTTAAAAGTTCGCCCGCGGGGTCCGCAGGTGCAACACACGTTACTTGCGGACCCCGACTTTTTTCTACAAGGAAAAAGTCGTGGGTTCCGCACCTGGCACATAGTACACGTGCGTATCTACGCACTGTTTACAAAGCGTAGGTGCGTTACCCGGGCGGTTGGATTTATAACATTCATTTCTCATTTGTTTCCCAAAAAATTTCAAATAAGATTGTTCTAATTTGCCTTTTTATGCATTGTAGGATTGACAAGATGCTGATCTGGCGAGAACGTGAGCACGAGGAAGTGGATGAAGCCGTAATACTCCATTTTCCCACACAATAGGCATTAAAAGCATGTGGCTTGTACAAATTTTGGGCCATCTCAGGCATGAGGGCACAAGTAGAACTCCTGACATGGTTGGTGAACAGATGGAATGTGCAGGACCAGTGCTTCTTTATTGGTGGCCATCGGCTCGAAATTGAGCTGGAGGATATATATTTCTTGACTGGTTTGTCCAAGAGGGGCGAACAAGTTTCTTTGTTTCGGACTAGGCCAGGTGGCCAGTCTGTTGCTAGTCTCCAACTAGAATTCTGCAATGACCAGGCAAATCCTCGGGACAAACGGATTGATATAAAACACATCATCTGCCCTGAATTGAAAGTTATTGCTTTTAATGTTACCAAACTGTGTGGGAGTGCTGCGCTTCATGTAGCTACTGGTTCCCAAATGCGTATTGCCGTGGACTGTTTTCGCGGCACCATCTTTAACTGGTGTGAAGTTGTGTTGGCTAATGTAAAAGGCCAACTAACCAGAGCAAAAAATGGGAAACTGAATAACGTTGGATATGGATCCATTGTTGTTTCTTTTGCTCTAGAGAGGATCCCCATGTTAGCTCCACAGAGTATTGCTGTTGATGCCGGTCGACTTCGAGAACCGAGGATGGTTCGTTGGTCCGCATTGATGGCTCGTCATGCTATTGAGGGTACTGAGATTGTGCGATTTCCTTCTTCATATTTTCGTTGGCTGGATCGCCAACTTTTTGTGATAGAGGATTTTCCATACACCGGGATAGATTTCTGCGGCGACCGAGAGATGGTTCTCCCAGCAGGGAAACAGTGGGATGACTCAGGTACAATCATTTTTCAAAGTTTGCTAAATCCTAATTTTTTATTTTTTATCGTCTTGAAAACTAATAACCAAAAAATTTGAATGCAGATGTGGGCCCACAACGACCAGCCCATCTCCAACCTTATGACAGAAAACAACCAGCTGCAGTTGCACCAGCCCCAGCCCCAGCAGGCCAATCAGTGGAAATTTTGACTGATTTAGAGCATCATCTAGAGCGTTTGACTCTAGATATTCCAGAGATGAGCATAGATGACATTCCTCTCAGATTGCAGAGATATGTGATTGGTGTTCCAGGACCTTTTAGGAGGTTCCTATGTAGGGTGGCCCGAGCAGTGGTTTCTTATCGTGATCACCATTAGTAATGGGATGATTGTTTGTAGACTCATATTTTGACTTTTGTGTTATTATTTTTGCCAATCATAAGGTGTTTCCAACCTATGATCGAAGACAATGTATATATTTTTTGAAAACTCTTCTATATTATGATACATCACTATTTACCGGCTATCTGTGTACATGTTATGAATGCGTTTGATTTACTGTTTTGATTATTGCAAATGTCTATTTATCATACTAGAAGCAATTGCATCTGCTAATGTATTCAAATGTCTTGGAATATGCTGATATTCAATGTAATCAAATTCACGTTCCAAGAGACGAACTCTTAAAAATAACCATAATAACACTGGATTTCTAATGGTATAAACTATGTTAAGTTGTAATACAACAAGTTCAGAATCCAACCTAACAATCAAACTCCGAATTCCAAATGATATGGATTCAGACAATAACTCAATCACTGCACTATACTCGGCAATGTTATTCGTTGTTTGACCAAGGCTTACCCCATGCATGGATACTAACTCGTCAGAGGGTGAATAGATAACCCAAGCTGCGGAAGAAATGTTCCGTGTGCTACGACAAGCACCATCAGCAAAACCAATGTAGGTTTGAAGAGACGTCGACATCTGCAATATCAAGAGTAAAACTCAGATAAGCAGGGATAGTGATAAAAACACACTCTCTAAACTAGGCACACTTTTCTAATCTAAAACACACTAGCAGTAAAGAAATCTAAACTAACAAAATCTCCACACCACATTTAAGCATAATATCACTTTAGATAGAGCCCATTTCTGGGTTTATCCAAAGGGACACCATCAAAATCTATCAACTCATAGGCCCCTTTTGCTAACTTTCATTTAACAATGTAAGGACCATGCCACATAGGCACGAATTTCCCAGCTCCTAGCTTGTCGTTAGCTTGACCATAAAGTAAAACTAGGTCTCCTTCTGAAAAATTTCGAGGGGTCATACTTCTATCATACTGAGCTTTAATCCGTTTAACATGAGCTTCGTTTGCTATTGCAGCATTTCGTCGATTCTCATCTAACTGAGCTAAGTATAAAAAACGTTTCTCCTCTTCAGACGTAGCTGGAAGTAATTCTACGGCTAATTTTAGTGACGGAATTTCGCATTCAATCGGTAACACAACTTCCAAACCGTAAGCCAGTTGGAAAGGAGTGAAACCCGTTGATGTTTTGACTGAGGTTCGATATGCCCAAAGCGCTGAAAATAACATGGAATGCCAATTCGTCTTGTGAATACCAATGATTTGTTTGATCATGGTGACTAAAACTTTGTTAATGGCTTCAACCAGACCATTGGCTTGCGGATAATACAGAGTGGAACTATCGTGGCGCAAGCCAAGTTGGTCTGTCAGTTCAGTCATCATGACATTCTGAAAATGACTTCCATGATCTGTAATAATAGCTTGAGGAACACCGAACCTAGCAATTATGTGATTAAATACGAATGTTGCAGCAGTCTTGCCGTCAGCTGAATATGTAGGCATCGCCTCGGCCCATTTTGTAAAATAATCTACTGCGAGAATAATATAGGCATGCCCCCCGGCCGAGTGAGGGTTACATGTGATAAAATCGATACCCCATTTCACGAAAGGACCAACAACAATTATAGGGTGAAGAGGAGCGGGTGGCGCGTGCATTTTCCGATCAAAAATTTGACAGTTGTGGCATTTCCGTACCGCATAAATGCAATCTTTGAACAACGTTGGCCAGAAATAACCTGCACGCAATATCTTTTGGGTTGTGGCATACCCAGACATATGACCGCCACATGCTCCAGAATGACAGTCATTTAACACCTTCTCAGCTTCTTCATGAGTTAGACAACGTCGGAAAACAGAATCCGCTCCACGTCGATAAAGTGTATCACCAATGATATTATACTGTTGGGATTGGAAGCGTATTTTCCGTCGCTGAGTTCGTGAGATGTCAGGCCGAAAAGATTGGGTTTGGAGATAAACGATAATATCTCCATACCATGGATCAAGTGTACTGATGAGAAACAAAGATTCGTCCGTAATGGACTCTTCTGCCATTGTTTCAGTATCAGTAGAGGGGAAATCGCACATCAGTTCCGCAAATACCAAAGATTTCTTTACCTTGGATTTTTCAAATTCCAAGTCAAATTCCTGCAGGATAACTATCCATTTGGAATATTTGCCCCCTAGCAATTGTTTGGTCAAAATATAAATCATAGGGTTGCAATTAGAAATTACCGTGGTTTTACGTAACAAGATGTAATGTCTAAAACGTTGGACAGCTTGAACAGCTGCCAAGGCCAATTTCTCCACATGTGTGTATTTGATTTCAGTCGGATGCAGATTCCCACTAAGATAATAAATCACATGTTCATTGTGAGATTCATCTTCCTGAACTAGTACCATTCCAATGGTGGAATGAGAAGCAGCGAGGTACAAAATGTAATCTTGGTTGT
This sequence comes from Pinus albicaulis, assembly GCA_034641835.2. Taxonomy (NCBI): domain Eukaryota; kingdom Viridiplantae; phylum Streptophyta; class Pinopsida; order Pinales; family Pinaceae; genus Pinus; species Pinus albicaulis. The sequence goes on along the minus strand of CM076583.1, from coordinate 299,637,003 downwards.
AGTTGGGAGGATACAGTAACGGTGCATGGGTCAATGCGTGTTTAAGTGCATCAAAAGATCGATGAGCGATCTCATCCCAAAAGAACGGAATGTTCTGTTTCAACAACCGGGTAAAACCCTTTGTAAGCTCGGCATAGTTAGGAATAAATCTACGTAAAAATTTTTCTTTCCCCTGCAAACTTTGGAGTTGGCGTAAAGTCGAAGGAGGAGGCAATTTAACAATGGCTTCGACCTTCGATGGATCAACGCGAATGCCTGCTTTCAAGACAATAAATCCCAGTAATCGACCCGATTCTATGCAAAAAACACATTTATGCGGATTCAGCCTTATCCGATAATGCCTACATCTCATAAAAATTGCTCATAAATGAGTGAGATGATCGGCCCTACGTGATGAATGAGCAGGTAAATCATCGAGATATGGCTGGAAAATGTGCTTAATGTCATGAAATGCATAAGACATAACCCGTTGAAAAGTTGCTCCAGCGTTTTTTAATCCAAAAGGTAGTTTACAGTAAGCAAACGTTCCCCACGGACAAATAAAAGTTGTTTTGGGTTGATCTACAGGGAGTATGTTTATTTGATTGTAGCCGAAAAAGCCATCCATGAAGGAAAAAAATTCACTGCCAGCCCAATCATCAATTATTTGATCGATATAGGGAGTTAGATAATTATCTTTTGGACACGCTCGATTAATATCCCTATAATCGATACATACTCTAATTTTTCCTTGTTTTTTAGTCACAGGAACAATATTCGATACCCAATCCGTTAAAGGAATTGGATAAATGAATCCTGCACGAAGTAATTTTTCAACTTCTGCTTTAATAGCAGCAGCTTTTCTAGGATGAATTTGACGTAAGCGTTGAAGAACAGGTTTAACATCCGGGTAAGTCTTAATTTCATGTACAACGATTGACGGATCAATTCCTGGAATTTCTTCATAGGACCAGGCAAACACATCACGGAATTCTTGAAATAGGGCTTTATAAGCTTTAATTTCATCTTCAGTACAACAAGCACCTATATGAATGTTTTCAATTATTCCTGGTTTTACTGAAATGTCAATGGGAACCGTTCGAGATATATTTTCCAAATTTAACTCAGAATCAGGATTTTGCAAAGGATTCTTCGGTTCTTTAACATATTCAACAGTAAAAATTGAAGCGAAATCATCTTCAAAATGATCTAGCTCAGGTAAAAATGAATATCGATGATGTAGATCTTCCCATGGTAAATCATCAATAGACAAAAACTCACGAATTTGCTCATCTGTATGAACAAGTTCAGGAAATGTCGTTGTAACTGAACTAGATATAGAAAGTGATTCCTCATGGATCCCATTCATTGGATAAGTTTCGGTTGAAGAGGTGTTGGAAAGTAACTGTACAGCCTGATACGCAATTTCAAATGGACTCAAAGGCATCATGCCATCAAATGAATCAATCTCGGATTCGGAAGGTACGATCCAAGGATCATCAAAAATAACAGTGTCTGACGAAATCATGTGAATATTTGTAGTAGAAGGCGATACGTTAGGAGGAGGAAAGGAAAAAGCTCCTAGTAAACCAGAATCTTTAATCAAACCCACTCCAACATCCTTATAAGGCATAGCCGTTTTACCAACATGCTGGATTGTTTCTGTAGAGGCTGGGTCGGACGAGAAATAAGTTAACTAATCTATTGTTACGATATTTCCTTGATATGGAAATTTTATAAGTCGAAAGACCGAAGAAACAACAGCAGTCATAGCATAGGACCAACTACTACCCAGAAGAAGGTTGTAATCTAGAGGGGCATCAACCACTTCCACATCTAGATTAACGATTTTACCTTCGACCCCTATGGGTAAATCCTGCAAAATACCAAAAGGTTGAAAACCTCGACCATCAAAAGCCTTTAGAATTGTCAGAGATTGGTTAAGTGTAGGAGAACCAACAATTTCCAACATTGAATCGACATAATACATGTTGAAGCTCCCTCATCAATCACAGTCCGAAAGATTGGTCTGTTTTTTACTAACACTGGAATCTGGAAAGCCATTTGGTGAGGTAGGCGAGGTGTACTATTTTCTAAATCGAAGATTATAAGGTTAGAATCCTGAACATCGACAGCTCCTATGGCAGACAATAATAATTTACGCAGTGCTGGACACGATTGCAGCACTTCCAAAGCCGACATTGCTGAAGGAGAAACAGCTAAGTCTTCAAAAATGTTGTAATTCTGAGCAGCTCTCGCATGTGGATTGAAAGCTGATTTACGAAGAACACCTTTAGCAAGCGGTTTTATTATTAAGTCTGGATTTTGTTTCTCGATCTGTAGCGGACCAGAAACAGGAGGAGGTGTAGTTGATGTGTTTGTATTAGAAGATTCTGCTTCTTTACCTTCAACAAGATTCTTAGAACCGTAATCTTGCGATCGCATCGCAACCCTTACATGATACATCATCATAATAGGCTCTTCTAAATTAGTTGAGGAAGAACCAATCATCTTACTATCTTGAATTGGAAAAGGATACTTCAAGATAGTAGGTTGTTGCGATCCTTTAACGAATTTCGGAACTTCAGCTTGATATGGACATTATTTCGTGAAATGATCTTGTTCACAAATGAAACAAGGATAGCGAGGTTTATGTTTTTCGTCATTGGATTCATCTTTATCAGTTTTCTCTTTCGAATTCTTTTTGTTTTTATTCTTCCCTTTCTTTTTACCACCAGATTTAGATTTGGTCGTAGATGTCTCTACGACATGAATATCGGCATAAACTTCGGGGGAAGATTCTCCTTTCGGGGAATTTGGTAAATTTATAATAGGAGAAGAATTATTTGAATATTTCTTCTTGCTTTTAGAATTGACTGTACCAATCATACCGTCAGCGGCATGAGACCCTGAAGGAGCTGCAGCTATTTGACCTTGCTTTGGAAGATCGGGAATTTTCTCATGTAAAGTACCTGACTGTGTATATACGAGGTCAAGGTACTGAGCTTGGGAAATTACTTTCTCTTCAGTAACAACACCAGCCTTAGCTACATCTTTAGTGATCTTGGGTAACAATGATTTAATAAACCATTCTGCCAAAATTTGATTCGGAATATAAACTTTCACCAAACACCTCCTACGTCGCCATTCATGAATATGATCAGAAATATACGTGGACGTAGATTGTTTTAGCGAAGTTAATAATTTCGTGCCATTGTCGTAGCTGACAAGCAACTGAAAATGAGTCAAGAAAGCAGTTTCTAACTGACTAAAGTTATGAAACGAGCCTCGTGGCAACTCAATGTACCATTTGGCTTCAAAACCTATCAGAGTTCTTTGGAAAAGACGTAAATGAATCGAATCATCAATGATTGAATTAGATGCACACCAAAGGTGATAAGTCATAACATGATTCGATGGATCCTCTCCTGACTTACCTTCGAATTTTGGTATATCACTGGGAAACTTATGAGGCATTGGCAGCCAGTTTTGATAATAAAAAATGGGATCATTCGTAAGGCGCGTCAAATCAGGTAAGTCCAAAGTTGCGTTAAACGGTAATTGACGGTTAGGGTCGCAAAAACCTTGAGAAGCCAAAGCAGATCTAGGAGGCGGATACCCAGGATATCTAGGAATCGGATTTGCATTAGGTATTGTGTAACCTTCCGGAAAACCAGGATGAACCGGACCATACTGAGGTTGTTGATAAGTATAACCAGGGTACGGTTGATACTGATAGTTTGGATTCTGTACATAGGGACCGAATTGTGGCTATCCCTGGTACGGTTGATATGTAAATTGAGGTTGACTTGTAACAACTATACTTATACCAGCTTGTCCTGCAGGCATCTGAACTGTAGTCTGAATAGAAGATACTGACTGAGGTACAGAGACTTGAGGGATTTGCACAGATACAGGGATAGAAGAAGTCGGAGCTACAGATACTCCTGAAATAGGTGTGACAGGTTGAACAGATGTTGCAGCAGTTTGAGGCGGAGTCTGAGGTGTACTAGGCCCAGTCTGCTGAACTGAACTAGGTGCAGGAGTTTGAATAGCTAGCTGAACAGGTTGCTGGGTTGGACCAAAAACCAAAGGTTGTCCAGGTTGATAAGGCAACTGCACATTAGGCTACAAAGGTTGTTGATATTGGGATGGATCCCACACCATAGTTCCAGGGTATTGTCCCATAGAAGGTTGAACGTAAGGACCAAAACCTGGTTGAACATAGGGTTGATAAGTAAGTGGTACATTTCCGGCTCCTTGAATAGATGGTTGACCAGAAGGCTGTTGGAAACCTTGAATTGGGTACTGACCTTGAGGTTGATAACCCTGAGGCGCGTACTGAGACTGGGGTTGATAAGGACCCTGAGGAGCATATTGTGCTTGGGGTTGACCTTGAGGTATGTATTGTCCTTGAGGTTGATAACCCTGAGGTATGTACTATCCTTGGGGTTGTCCCCCAAAATAATATGATTCCACAGTTTGTCCTGGGAAAAAGCTACCTTGAGGTTGTGCCCCAGGTGGTAATTGACTCCTTGAAGGTTGCCCTCCAAGCGGTAATTGACTTCCCTAAGGTTGCCCCCCAGGTAGTAACGGTCTTCCTTGAGGTTTCCCCCCAGGTGGTAACTGACTTCCTTGAGGTTGAGGATTCGGAATATTACCAGACATCATAAAAATTTTCTCTGCGTTCGACGTTTCAATGTTACATTCGTTAAGACTAGATGATAACACATTTTCAATTGGTCGAGAAGCTGCTCCCGAGAAACTACCAGACAAAGACTGATATCCCGAAGGAACAGAAGGACCACCGTGTAAAAATGATTCCGGCGTTTGAGAAAACATGGATGACTCTCCTGCCATAAAAGATGACGGATAATAACCTCTGTGTGTAGGATGAAATGGAATTCGAGGTGGATAAAAAGCAAGACCCGGATTCTCTAAAAAGTTCTTTAAAGAGAGATACCAAGGATCAGTTTGAATGGGGCTGTAGAAAATAGATTCACACTCCCTAAGATTTAACGATTGTGGGGAGTCGGGAAGAGATATATCTTCGTCTGGATTAATAAGTTCTTCAATAGAAATAAGTCTAGATGGAAGATCGTTAGTGACAATATTTCTTACCCTAGGTGAACCTGGATCGCTAGAAGTTAGTGTAATAAATCCTGAGGATGTTTCCAAAACGGAAGATTCAGTTTCAGGTTCAGAGATTTCAGGTTCATCAAATAATTCACCAGAAGGAGAAATACTTCCAGTAACTTCAGAAACTGAAATCGGTTCTTGAATGTATTATGTTGTAGGTATTTGATGATCAGGATGTATAACTATAGATGAACTTCCAATTTCTGTTGATCTAATTCTACTACTACTAGATGATACCAGAGCATGAAGCCCTTCAAGTTGACTTGGTGAATATTCAGGGGGTTTCCCTTATATTCTCCGGGATTGTCTCGGCAATTCCGCCACGATTAAAAATTATCTAATCACACGCAAACAAAGAAAAATTTCAATGAAAACACCTAAAGTCTCTAAGAAACAAACAATTGAATCATATGCTTAAAAATCTAGGAGTTCAAACCACACACAAACTGTAACTTTCCGCACTAAAAACACTAGTTGGTGATGAAATCCAACTTAGTAGAGTTTTAACACGAAAAGGGTGGTTGGAAGAGTTACCCCGACAACCTGCTTAATGAAACAGATCGGTGCAAGTTTCTCCACTATACCATCTCGAGTGAAGATAACCCTCCGGAGAGTCCAAGTGAGTCTAGCCGACGTCTGTTCCAGGTACAGTGGGATCTTCCCTCCACCGTCACCTTAGGAAAGAATCCTAAAGATTATGGCCACTAAGGTTACCAACAAAAATAAATATACCTGGGGGAACAGTCTACGATCCGACACACATGCAAGGGCAGAGTAACAAAGCTCGATCCCCTTGAAGGCTCCTTGAAATAATCCAAGGTTTACCGACAAGTGACCCCAGGCTCCTCGACAATGGTCTATCTGAGGTTTATCGTTGTTAATATGTGTATATCTTCTATCGTTCCCAATGAGGAAGGATTGATTACCCCACTGGTTCAGATATGCTCTCGTGCTTGACTCCTTTAGGAGGAGCTTCCCAGAGCATAGATGTAACAATTGGAATTTCTTCCTACCGCAAGATTTGTCTACTTGTTTGTTTTAGCTATCTTGGAGAGTTAATTACTCCCTACTCCAAGATACTAGCCTAAGCTATGTTGGTGATAAGAGCCCTAGAAATAAAAGATTACTAGATGAATTTTAATTAAGCATTACTTTTATGAGTTGTTTCTTAAGTCAATGGGTGCGGAAATGAAACTTTGATGATGTGAAGACTCGACTTCCAAAAAACACTAAAATGCACCTAGAATGATAATCAATTCTTTTTCTTTCAATGAACTTCTATCTAAGAAAGAGTTGGAGAATGAAATTCTTTTAATAAACAATTCCTTCTTTAAACATGAAGAATAATTGAAAGAAAATATTTGGCCTTTCCAACGATGATATATATCAAGCTCATAACAAAACCCTTTTTCTTTCCAAACTTGAAGCTACAAAACAATTTTCCTTCAAAAGAAAGTTATAAAAATTAAAAACTACTCAAAACTACAAAATCTAATCTTGAGAACTATGATTTTAAACAATCTAAATTGAGTAAAAGTTTTAAGATTTTTTGAAGAATGTTTTCCTTAGTTGTTCAGCAAACTAAGAGTCTATTCGTTTAGAATAAAAAACAGATCAAAAACACTCAAAATATGTTTTTTTTTTTTATAAAAATGAAATTCAAAACTTTCAACCAAGTTTTTCGAAGATTCGCAAATAAACAAAAAGCTCTATTTCTCAATAAAGGATGTTTTCACAATCAGGTCGGATTTAAAAAGACAAAAAGAGATCAATGTAATCTTAGATACTTCAAACTATCAAAGCTTCGAATCACTACAAAGACCAAGCTAAAAACAATCCAAAATGAAAAATCTTCTAGAAAATCATCAAAACATCAATACTGTTGGAGTTCATTCACAAAAAATTCTTGACAGAAACAATCATCAATCTGGGCAGAAACCAAAGAGCTAAATCCAAATAAAAATAAACTAGAGAAAGAAATCTAGAAGTTTTCTAAAATTTTCACAGGGTCCACAAGCAACCAGTATTGACAGGTGCGGTCCTGCACTGTATTCTTTACAGAAAGTGCGAACCTGCCCGCACTGTCAAAATAAGCCAAAGTGCGGTCCTAGGAAAAATTATAGAAAAACTTAAAATATTTCTAAATTTTCAAAAACTGGGAAAATCTAAATTACCCAGACAGATATGTATCAATTAAAAACCAGGAAAAAATGTTTCCTCAAATCAAAAATAAAAGAGAACCAAAAACAACAAGTTCTTTCCCCAGTGGAGTCGCCATTTTGTTGTGCAGGTCCTCCCGGGGTCCGAAGCAGGAATCTCTTCTAATTTGACAAGCATTGCACTCTTTGAACCAAGACGGATATAGGTGAGTGATTTAACCTCACAGAAAGTCTTAGTTAACTGAGTCTGAATCTCAACAGCATTTAACTTCAAATATCTTAAAGCTTTAACTCCCTTTAAGGCTACCCAAGGCCTCTTTTTATAGTGGAAAAGAGGAGGTTTTCTGTTCCAAATATGAAGGCATAGAATCCTCCTTCAAAGGGATTAGCTCCTTACATCAAGGGGTTAGCTCCATCAAGTGAGGGATGCATGAACCTTCTCAAAGCATATCCATTCCCGAAAATTCCCATCTAGAATTTTCTAGAATTCATCTGAAATCAAATTTTTATCTTTACTTTCTCGCCTTTTTGAGTTTTACAGAGGTCCGCACCCATAACACAAAGAACGTGCGGTATGGTTCCACAGGAGAGCTGAACTTTAGGTGCGGGACCACAGGCAATGAATAGAGAAAGTGCGATACTAATGTTTAGGGGATTTTTAGGAACTTTTCTCTGATTTTGAAAGCTTGAAATGAGGAACTGATATGTTAGACTTGCAAAAGGAGGAAGTATGAGTAATAATGAGCTCATACTCATAGCAAAATGTCAGGATGACAGTTTTTAGTGTAAAAAATTTGTATACCCTCGAAATACCCCATAGAAGTGTGACCCCTCGAAATACAAATATACCCTGGTTATACTTATCAACAACCTCAGTATGGTCCGATTCATCCTAGTTTTCCGGGAGGTTACACAATACCTAATGCAAATCCGATTCCTAGTTATCCTGGGTATCCGCCTCCTGGATCTGCTTTGGCTTCTCAAGGTTTTCGTGACCCTAACCATCAATTACCATTTATCGCAACTTTGGACTTACCTGATTTGACACGCCTTACGAATGATCCCATTTTTTATTATCAAAACTGGCCGCCAATGCCTCATAAGTTGCCCAGTGATATACCAAAATTCGAAGGTAAGTCAGGAGAGGATCCATCGAATCATGTTATGACTTATCACCTTTGGTGTGCATCTAATTCAATCATTGATGATTCGATTCGTTTACGTCTTTTACAAAGAACTCTGATAGGTTTTGCAGCCAAATGGTACATTGAGCTGCCACGAGGCTCGTTTCATAACTTTAGTCAGTTAGCAACTGCTTTCTTGACTCATTTTCAGTTGCCTGTCAGCTACGACAATGGCACGAAATTATTAACTTCGCTAAAACAATCTACGTCCACGTATATTTCTGATCATATTCATGAATGGCGACGTAGGAGGCGTTTGGTGAAAGTTTATATTCCGGATCAAATTTTGGTAGAATGGTTTGTTAAATCATTGCTACCCAAGATCACTGAAGATGTAGCTAAGGTTGGTGTTATTACTGAAGAGCAAGTAATTGCCCAAGCTCAGTACCTTGATCTCGTATATACACAGTCAGGTACTTTACATGAGAAAATTCTCGATCTTCCAAAGCAAGTTCAAATAGCTGCAGCTCCTTCAGGGTCTCATGCCGCTGACGGTATGATTGGTATAGTCAATTCTAAAAGCAAGAGGAAATCTTCAAAGAATTATTCTCCTATTATAACTTTACCAGATTCCCCAAAAGGAGAATCTTCCCCCGAAGTTTCTGCCGATATTCATGTCGTAGAGACATCTACGACCAAATCTAAATCCGGTGGTAAAAAGAAAGGGAAGAATAAAAAAAAAAAATTTCGAAAGAGAAAACTGATAAAGATGAATCCAATGACGAAAAACGTAAACCTCGCTATCCTTGTTTCATTTGTGAACAAGATCATTTCACGAAAGAATGTCCATATCGAGCTGAAGTTACAAAATTCGTTAAAGGATCGCAACAACCTGTTGTCTTGAAGGATCCTTTTTCAATTCAAGATAGTAAGGTGATTGGTTCTTCCTCAACTACTTTAGAAGAGCCTATTATGATGATGTCTCATGTAAGGGTTGCGACGCGATCGCAAGATTATGGTTCTAAGAATCATGTTGATGGTAAAAAAGCAGAATCTTCTAATGCAAACGCATCAACTACACCTCCTCCTGTTTCTGGTCCGCTATAGATCGAGAAACAAAATCCAGACTTAGTAATCAAACCGCCTGCTAAAGGTGTTCTTCGTAAATCAGCTTTCAATCCACATGCGAGAGCTGCTCAGAATTACAACATTGTTGAAGACTTAGCTTTTTCTCCTTCAGCAATGTCAGCTTTGGAAGTGCTGCAATCGTGTCTAGCACAGCGTAAATTATTATTGTCTGCCATAGGAGCTGTCGATGTTCAGGATTCTAACCTTATAATCTTCGATTTAGAAAATAGTACACCTCGCCTACCTCACCAAATGGCTTCCAGATTCCAGTGTTAGTCAAAAACAGACCAATCTTTCGGACTGTGATTGATGAGGGAGCTTCAACGTGTATTATGTCGATTCAGTGTTGGAAATCGCTTGGTTCTCCTACACTTAACCAATCTCCGACAATTCTAAAGGCTTTTGATGGTCGAGGTTTTCAGCCTTTTGGTATTTTGCAGGATTTACCCATAGGGGTCGAAGGTAAAATCGTTAATCTAGATGAGGAAGTGGTTGATGCCCCTCTAGATTACAACCTTCTTCTGGGTCGTAGTTGGTCCTATGCTATGACTGTTGTTGTTTCCTCGGTCTTTTGACTCATAAAATTTCCATATCAAGGAAAGATCGTGACAATAGATCAGTTAACTTATTTCTCGTCCAACCCAGCCTCTACAGAAACAATCCAGCATGTTGGTAAAACGGCTATCCCTTATAAGGATGTTGGAGTGGGTTTGATTAAATATTCTGGTTTACTAGGAACTTTTTCCTCTCCTCCTCCTAACATATCGCCTTCTACTGCAAATATTCACATGATTTCGTCAGACACTATTATGTTTGATGATCCTTGGATCGTACCTTCCGAATCCAAGATTGATTCATTTGATGGCATGATGCCTTTGAGTCCATTTGAAATTGCGTATCAGGCTATACAGTCACTTTCCAACCCCTCTTCAACCGAAACTGATCCAATGAATGGGATCCATGAGGAATCACTTTCTATATCTAGTTCAGTTACAACGACATTTCCTGAACTTGTTCATACAGATGAGAAAATTCGTGAGTTTTTTTCTGTTGATGATTTACCATGGGAAGATCTACATCATCGATCTTCATTTTTACCTGAGCTAGATCATTTTGAAGATGATTTCACTTAAATTTTTACTGCTGAATATGTTAAAGAACCGCAGAATCCTTTGCAAAATCCTGATTCTGAGTTAAATTTGGAAAATATATCTCGAACGGTTCCCATTGACATTTCAGTAAAACCAGGAATAATTGAAAACATTCATATAGGTGCTTGTTGTACTGAAGATGAAATTAAAGCTTACAAAGCCCTATTTCAAGAATTCCGTGATGTGTTTTCCTGGTCCTATGAATAAATGCCAGGAATTGATCCGTCAATCGTTGTACATGAAATTAAGACTTACCCGGATGCTAAACCTGTTCGTCAACGCTTACGTCAAATTCATCCTAGAAAAGCTGCTGCTATTAAAGAAGAAGTTGAAAAATTACTTCGTGCAGGATTCATTTATCCAATTCCTTTAACGGATTGGGTATCGAATATTGTTCCCGTGACTAAAAAACAAGGAACAATTAGAGTATGTATCGATTATAGGGATATTAATTGAGCGTGTCCAAAAGATAATTATCGAACTCCCTATATCGATCAAATAATCGATGATTGTGCTGGCAGTGAATTGTTTTCCTTCATGGATGGCTTTTCCGGCTACAATCAAATAAACATACTCCCTGCTAATCAACTGAAAACAAATTTTATTTGTCTGTGGGGAACGTTTGCTTACTGTAAACTACCTTTTGGATTAAAGAACGCTGGAGCAACTTTTCAATGGGCTATGTCTTATGCATTTCATGACATTAAGCACATTGTCCAGCCATATCTCGATGAATTACCTGCTCATTCATCACGTAGGGCCGACCATCTCACTCATTTACGAGCAATTTTTATGAGATGTAGGCATTATCGGATAAGGCTGAATCCGCATAAATATGTTTTTTGCGTAGAATCGGGTCGATTACTGGGATTTATTGTCTCGAAAGCAGGCATTCGCGTCGATCCATCGAAGGTCGAAGCCATTGTTAAATTGCCTCCTCCTTCGACTTTACGCCAACTCCAAAGTTTGCAGGGGAAAGAAAACTTTTTACGAAGGTTTATTCCTAACTATGCCGAGCTTACAAAGGGTTTTACCCAGTTGTTGAAACAGAACATTCCGTTCTTTTGGGACGAGATCGCTCATTGATCTTTTGAAGCACTTAAACACGCGTTGACCCATGCACCGTTATTGCATCCTCCCAACTGCAACCAAGATTACATTTTGTACCTCGCTTCTTCTCATTCCACCATTGGGATGGTACTAGTTCAAGAAGATGAATCTCACAATGAACATGTGATTTATTATCTTAGTCGGAATCTCCATCTGACTGAAATCAAATACACACATGTGGAAAAATTGGCCTTGGCAGCTGTTCAAGTTGTCCAACGTTTTAGACATTACATCTTGTTACGTAAAACCACGGTAATTTCTAATTGCAACCCTATGATGTATATTTTGACCAAAAAATTGCTAGGGGGCAAATATTCCAAATGGATAGTTATCCTGTAGGAATTTGACTTGAAATTTGAAAAATCCAAGGCAAAGAAATATTTGGTATTTGCGGAACTGATGTGCGATTTCCCCTCTACTGATACTGAAACAATGGCAGAAGAGTCCATTGCGGACGAATCTTTGTTTCTCATCAGTACAATTGATCCATGGTATGGAGATATCATCGTTTATCTCCAACCCCAATCTTTTCAGCCTGACATCTCACAAACTCAGCGACGGAAAATATGCTTCCAATCCCAACAGTACAATATCATTGGTGATACACTTTATCGTCGTGGAGCGGATTCTATTTTCCGACGTTGTATAACTCATGAAGAAGCTGAAAAGGTGTTAAATGACTGCCATTCTGGAGCATGTGGCAGTCATATGTCTGGGTATGCCACAGCCCAAAATATATTGCGTGCAGGTTACTTCTGGCCAACGTTGTTCAAAGATTGCATTTATGCGGTTCGGAAATGCCACAACTGTCAAATTTTTTATCGGAAAATGCGTGCGCCACCTGCTCCTCTTCACCCTATAATTTCTGTTGGTCCTTTCGCGAAATGGGGTATCGATTTTATCACATGTAACCCTCACTCGGCCGGGGGGGCATGCCTATATTATCTTAGCAATGGATTATTTTACTAAGCGGGCCGAGGCGATGCCTACATTTTCAGCTGATAGCAAGACTGCTGCAACTTTCGTATTTAATCACATAATTGCTAGGTTCGGTGTTCCTCAAGCTATTATTACGGATCATGGAAGTCATTTTCGGAATGTCATAATGAGAGAACTGACAGACCAACTTGGCTTGTGCCACGATAGTTCCACTCCGTATTATCCGCAAGCCAATGGTCTGGTTGAAGCCATTAACAAATTTTTAGTCACCATGATCAAACGAATCATTGGTATTCATAAGATGAATTGGCATTCCATGTTATTTTCAACGCTTTGGGCATATCGAACCTCAGTCAAAACATCAATGGGTTTCACTCCTTTTCAACTGGTTTACAGTTTGGAAGTTGTGTTGCCGATTGAATGCGAAATTCCATCACTAAAATTAGCCGTAGAATTACTTCCAGCTACGTCTGAAGAGGAGAAACGTTTCTTGTACTTAGCTTAGTTAGATGAGAATCGACGAAATGCTGCAATAGCAAACGAAGCTCATGTTAAACGGATTAAAGCTCAGTATGATAGAAGTGTGACCCCTCGAAATTTTTTAGAAGGAGACCTAGTTTTACTTTATGATCAAGCTAACGACAAACTAGGAGCTGGGAAATTCGTGCCTATGTGGCATGGTCCTTACATTGTTAAACGAAAGTTAGCAAAAGGGGCCTATGAGTTGATAAATTTTGACGGTGTCCCTTTGGATAAACCCAAAAATGGGCTCTATCTAAAGCGATATTATGTTTAAATGTGGTGTGGAGATTTTGTTAGTTTAGATTTCTTTACTGTTGGTGTGTTTTAGATTAGAAAAGTGTGCTTAGTTTAGAGAGTGTGTTTTTATCACTATTCCTGCTTATCTGAGTTTTACTCTTGATGTTGCAGATGTCGACGTCTCTTCAAACCTACATTGGTTTTGCTGATGGTGCTTGTCGTAGTATACGGAACATTTCTTCCGCAGCTTGGGTTATCTATTCACCCTCTGACAAGTTAGTATCCATGCATGGGGTAAGCCTTGGTCAAAAAACGAATAACATTGCCGAGTATAGTGCAGTGATTGAGTTATTATCTGAATCCATATCATTTGGAATTCGGAGTTTGATTGTTAGGTTGGATTCTGAACTTGTTGTATTACAGCTTAACAGGGTTTATACCATTAGAAATCAAGTGTTATTACGGTTATTTTTAAGATTTCGTCTCTTGGAACGTGAATTTGATTACATTGAATATCAGCATATTCCAAGACATTTAAATACATTAGCAGATTCAATTGCTTCTATTATGATAAATAGACATTTGTAATAATCAAAACAGTAAATCAAACACATTCATAACATGTACACAGATAGCCAGTAAATAGTGATATATCATAGTATATAAGATTTTTCAAAAAATATATACATCGTCTTCGATCATAGGTTGGAAACACCTTATGATCGGAAAAAATAATAACACAAAAGTCAAAATATGAGTCTACAAACGATCATCCCATCACTGATGGTGATCACGATAAGAAACCACTGCTCGGGCCACCCTACATAGGAACCTCCTAAAAGGTCCTGGAACACCAATCACATATCTCTGCAACCTGAGAGGAATGTCATCTATGCTCGTCTCTGGAATATCTAAAGTCAAACGCTCTAGATGATGCTCTAAATCAGTCAAAATTTCCGCTGATTGGCCTGCTGGGGCTGGGGCTAGTGCAACTGCAGCTGGTTGTTTTCTGTCATAAGGTTGGAGATGGGTTGGTCGTCGTGGGCCCACATCTGCATTCAAAATTTTTGGTTATTAGTTTTCAAGACGATAAAAAATTAAAAAAATTAAGATTTAGCAAACGTTGAAAAATGATTGTACCTGAGTCATCCCACTGTTCCCCTGCTGGGAGAACCATCTCTCGGTCGCCGCGGAAATCTATCCCGGCGTATGGAAAATCCTCTATCACAAAAATTTGGCGATCCAGCCAACGAAAATATGAAGAAGGAAATCGCACAATCTCAGTACCCTCAATAGCATGACGAGCCATCAATGCAGACCAACGAACCATCCTCGGTTCTCAAAGTCGACCGGCATCAACAGCAATACTCTGTGGAGCTAACATGGGGATCCTCTCTAGAGCAAAAGAAACAACGATGGATCTGTATCCAAAGTTATTCAGTTTCCCATTTTTTGCTCTGGTTAGTTGGCCTTTTACATTAGCCAACACAGCTTCACACCAGTTAAAGATGGTGCCGCGAAAACAATCCACGGCAATACGCATTTGGGAACCGATAGCTACATGAAGCGCAGCACTCCCACACAGCTTGGTAACAGTAAAAGCAATAACTTTCAATTCAGGACGGATGATGTGTTTTATATCAATCCGTTTGTCCCGAGGATTTGCCTGGTCATTGTAGAATTCTAGTTGGAGACTAGCGACAGACTGGCCACCTGGCCTAGTCCCAAACAAAGAAACTTGTTCGCCCCTCTTGGACAAACCAGTCAAGAAATATATATCCTCCAGCTCAATTTCGAGCCGGTGGCCACCAATAAAGAAGCACTGGTCCTGCACATTCCATCTTTTTACCAACCATGTCAGGAGTTCTACTTGTGCCCTCATGCCTGAGATGGCCCAAAATTTGTACAAGCCACATGCTTTTAATGCCTGTTGTGTGGGCAAATAGAGTATTACAGCTTCATCCACTTCCTCGTGCTCACGTTCTCGCCAGATCAGTATCTTGTCAATCCTACAATACATAAAAAGGCAAGTTAGAACAATCTTATTTGAAATTTTTTGGGAAACAAATGAGAAATGAGTGTTTTAAATCCAACCGCGCGGGTACCACACCTACGCTTTGTAAATAGTGCGTAGATACGCACGCGTAATGTGTGTCGGGTGCGGAACCCATGACTTTTTCCTTATAGAAAAAATCTGGGGTCCGCAGGTAACGTGTGTCCCACCTGCGGACCCCGCGAGCGAACTATTAAACCATTTTTTGCCCAAAAAATACAAACTAAAGCCTAAAAAAAAAAATTGAAACGGATGAAAAACAAGATTAAGAGGTTGTGGATTACCTGGGACTGACGGTTCTCGATTCCAACGGACGGATTTTCCAGAATCTTCACAGGAAATTTCTTACCCAAAAGCTTTTTACTTTTCACTCTGGAACTGAACGGTAAAAATGAAATTGAAAAAGTCCTTTTTATAAGTTTTTTCGAATGGATGAATTTTTAATTTATTTATTTTTCACTTTAAAAAGGGTATTTTTGAAAGCATTTTTACTTATCTTAAACATGTATGTGTAATGTTTCAAGTTTTTGTGCAGAAACTGGATTTTTCAGGAGAATTGATCGTTTTTCAACAAAGAGCATACTTTTATCACTTTTTCGGACTCTTTCAAAAAATTTACGAAAAAGCGAAACATTGGAGTCAATTTTGGTTATTTTCAAGACTCGTTAAACTCATGAAAATCCCGAGATCATTTTGCTATTTTTCATTCTCGTAAAACATATAAAAATGCCGAGTTATTTCCGTCTTTTCCTACTCGTAAATTAAATTGAAAGTCGGCTATATGAGTACATTTTTATCCCTTTTTCGAACTCGTTCAAACTTACAGAAAAAGCGAAACCATGGAGTTCTCTTTTAAGCCCTTTTCAGACTCTCTAAATATGAAAATATTGCCGAGTACTTGACTATTCGAACTCGTTAAAGTAAATGAACAGTCGTCCCTTCAGTATAAGTTTACCCCTTTTACGGACTGAAATGGACTATTTACGAAAAAAGGTATACGTTGACTAAATACGGTCAATAGAGTTCTCTCCCGCATTATTTTATCCTTTTTCGGGCCTGAGAGACTAAATTTACGAAAAAGAACACCCATGGAGTTTTCTTAAGTTTTTCTTCTGACTCCCTAAAACTGAAAAACACCGAGTTTCTCCTATACTGGACTCGTTAAAATTTAACAGTAAAGGACCTGTTTAATTTTCAACAAGAACGAACCACTCCTTCTTAGGGTTCGAATTTTAAACTAAGTTGGACTCATCCGAAGGATGAGCTTATAATCAAGCAAATGTTATCCTCCTCAAGCTTGTCAAAAATAAAGAGGTACTTGCCAGAAATGGTGGGGGAAAAAGAGAAAAATGGGCGTGTTTGTTGTATTTTAAATTTTTCGAAAATCCAGTCAACCACTCTTGAGCACGACACTTTTATTTACCTAGGTTGGGGAAATCCTTTGCCTAACAGTTAATCAAACCATATTGAAAGTTTTCAGCCGGTTTCTGGGTATTAGCTTTGGGTCAATTGTCACCAAACCATCTGCAGTGTCGTTATGTGTTCAAGAGGACAGTTCAAATAAACCATTCATCTGCAAAATATCTGTCATCCGTTTTGACCATCCCTGAGTCAGTCCTTGCCAATATATTTTCAAAACTTGATCTATAATTTCGTGTTGTGGGCTTGCCTACGACAGATCACTTTATATCGACATCAGCACATTATCTAGGAAGTTGATCCAGAAATTGTCAGTACCTTGAAATCTGCATGCCTCAATGGCAGGTTTCTCGCCTTCGACAACAGGTTGCATCATTGACCTTCGATCAAATGACTCCGTGAGATGTTCGACTTCAGCTCATTCATTCACATTTCATGGATTGTACTGAGTACTTTGAGAGTCATTGACATTACTGGTGGTTTCTCTCACACTTGTTAATAGTTTACATCATTGACTGGTAATCAAGTGGTTTCTACCATGTTCGACTTCAACACATTTATTCACATGGATAGAATCGTACTAGTTCGAGATGCGATAATCAAGACCCTGGATCTAGTTTCCACCATCCAGGCTGCGAGGAATTTTATTATTATACAGTATACTATTCATTACAGATGGCTGTGCCCATGTTGTGTCTACACTATTGATGTAATATTAAAATCATTCCTGTATCAGAACGATTTGAGTTAGTTTCTAGTTAGTTTTAATCTGAGTATGGGAATTCCTACCTCAGTGATGACATATATATGTATATATTTTGCATTGAATTTTTTTACAGGTTCCGACTGGGGTGTCCACATGATGATCTTTGAAATGATAAAGTACTGCACTCTTCATATATGACAGACTTCAGCTTCATCTATTCTAGACTTTGCACTTTAGGGGGAAATTTGTTACACTAAAAACTGTCATCCTGACATTTTTCTATGAGTATGAGCTCATTATTACTCATACTTCCTCCTTTTGCAAGTCTAACATATCAGCTCCTCATGTCAAGCTTTCAAAATCAGAGAAAAGTTCCTAAAAATCCCCTAAACAATGGTATCGCACTTTCTCTATTCATTGCCTGCGGTCCCGCACCTAAAGTTCAGCTTACCTGCGGAACCATACCACACGTTTTTTGTGTTATGGGTGCGGACCTCTGTAAAACTCAAAAAGGCGATAAAGTAAAGATACAAATTTGATTTCAGATGAATTCTAGAAGATTCTAGATGGGAATTTTTGGGAATGGATACGCTTTGAGAAGGTTCATGCATCCCTCACTTGATGGAGCTAACCCCTTGATGTACGGAGCTAATCCCTTTGAAGGAGGACAGTCTCTACTAGCACTCTTGTCATAAATCCAAACATTGAAGAAACTCAAAAACTCCATGCTTGGTTCAGTGAAACAGACTACAACTCTTCGTCTCCATCTTTGAGTAGAAACTATAATGTGGCTTCCAACTGAGCTTTATCACTGAAGACGATTCAAGAAATTACTTGCATGGAAGCCTCTGAGAATGTAATATGGGTTTCAGTTCATGCCACTGTGACTTCTCTACACATGGACGACTTATATTTTCTTGCATGTCCATTAGATTTCAATGGAAAGCAATGCATGAAAAAATTAGTGCACCATTATAACAATCTTTGGGATTTTACAAAGTGTAAAGGTGAGTTCCCAGAATGTGACTATCGTTACAAACCTAAATTCGAGTTACATGACCATATCGGGCACCTTCAAAATGCCACAGCCTCCAATGATGCAAGAAATGAGCTAATGGGCATCACAAAAAAAGAATTGCTCCTTCTCTCTATCAAACCAACAGATCTTCAAGAAATATGTGGCCATATCTCAGGTCTCCGCTTCCTTTTGACACTTTCCATCAAAAAATAGTACTACAATGGTGTCGAGTATTTGAAAACAATACTGATAAATTCAGAGGAAATTCAATATAATTATCCATGCAAGGAGGTCCTTAAATATATTGATGCCTTGACCGTTTCGTAACGATCTATTATTCGTCACCTTTGAGCTCCCTTCTTATATCCACGAAATTCTTATTTTCTATACATGAAATAACATCTTTGTTTAGATCGATGTTCCATACCATTGTAAAATACAACCATGTTGTTGTACTAGACACTTTCTTTTATAAGACTCCTTTTCAATAATTGCAAATATGTATATTTACCCCATTATGATTTACATAATATACATACCGATATTTGACGCTACAATAGTGTGTTTTTTTTTCAATACTCTTGTTCATCATGTTTTCCAAAGTCAATCGAAACATACTCAAACATGTATATGTTTATAAATCAAATGTTTATCCATATCCCTTTTCTTTCTATCATTTTATGATAGTCAATTACAAAGATGAAATTGTTAAAAAAAATTAATACATTTCCTATGCATTCATAGCTCAATTTTGTTTCACTCTAAATTGCTCACCTCTCCTGCCTAACAGAAAATTATTTGTACTTTCTTATATATTTCATCCAAAATATCAAAATGCGGATAAAAAATCACGAAGGTTCCTTCTTTATGCTCAAAATAAATATATAATAAATGCACACCGACGACTTCTTTATAAAAACCAAAAAAAAACTACTTCCTCTACACCCCTTTCCTTCTCAAGTTCTCTCCCAAATATGCATACCATTTCACCTGGCCACCTTCGTCAAAACCAATATAAACCCCCCCCCCCCCTCCTTAATGAAGAACACCATCGCTTTCAACAAAGAATAGATAAACTTTCTACAATTCATGTTTGCACACTATGCAAAGAACCATACCCAGGTATGAAAACAAAGCTTTCACATGGTAGCCTTTCTTTCTTTCGTTGTGCTTCATGTAATTCTACAAATTGTTTCAATCACGTGAAAAACATGGACCCTGACAAACAACCATATGTCCTTCAAAATTTAACACAATTTTAGCAAATGCTCACCACACGTGTAAATATCATTCTAAAAGTAACCCATTCCCATGGTGGTCAATACAAATATAGCGTCCATACAATTAGCTTCCCTCAAGACATCACTACTATTTCCAAATACCTACCTCAAATGGTTTCTGAATTGGACATCCTAAATGTGAAAAGGCACAATCCTTCTAAAGCATCTTATGAATTCTTCGTGTGCAAATCACGTGTACTTGCAGCACTTGAATACATAATCACTAATGATCCCTACTACAAAGATGTCGAGCTCAACCCATCTGCAATTTTTTCTCTACTAGATCAACCTACAGATATTTCTTCTCTTATTTATAATGTAACCACATCCTCTTTTATACCCCAGGAAACCTTAGTCGATTCTACTTACGATCTTGATGCCATGCTAAATCCATTAGATATCCAACCTTCTTCATTTGTTCCAATTCTCCCAAACTCATGTAGTGAACTTCATCACATTCGTGCTTATTTTCATTCCACCCATCCAAACTCAACAAATTCAATCGATTGGCCTACAATATCTCTATCACCTATGAACAAATACACCACTGAGGGCCTCTTTGCAATGGCATTCCCCACACTCTTCCCTACAAGCATTTCCATGATCACACAACCAAGAATTACAAAAGTTGAGATGCATGAATATTCTTTGCACCTGTTACACTACCATGATAATCGATTTGGCCAGCATCCAAGATTTTTTTACTACCTATATAACACCCTAATGAGTCACCGTAGCTAATCAAATGCCAATTTTTTTGTTAGGAAATACATTGAGAACAACTTTCCAACAACTGTTTCAGATTTGCAACAATGTCTTCATGAATTCCCAAATTCAAGAATTCCTGAACATGTCATGCACTTTAGCTTAGCCCTACGAGGTACACGCTCTTTCTGGAAAAAGCATCGTAATGAGCTAACTGACAAGATCACACTAATTGGAAGCCCAACATTTTTCTTCACTCTCAATGCAACTGATCCCAAATGGTATGAATTGCACAATATTATTCCTACTAATGTTCCCTCAAATTCGAAAAATCACTACAAGTGGAGAATTCAAAATATAATTAAAACCCACATTTAACATCCCAATATATGCATTGTAGATTTACAATTTTTCTCGAAGAAGTCCTACAAAAAGGCCTCCATGTAGTTGATTATTGGTGCATATATTTTTTATTACCATTCCTCTTTACACCTACACATTACAAATACATCTGAACCAATAATGACTTCCAATATTGCATTCAGGTAAGAATGGAAGCATAGAGGATCTGCACACATACATGACTTTCTTTTTTGCAAGATGCACCAAATATGGACGTCCTTGACTAGAACAATGAAACAGAAGTTCTCAATGCTCAAAAATATTTTGATCATTTCGTCACTTCTTGGAACCCGCAACAACCCCAACATCGTGAATTTTTACTTCACCAATCAACAGAGCACAACCCATGTATTCTCGACACAACATCAATCTTCGCGTCAACCCAAAGTGAAGACTATGAAGAGCTTGTCAATTGTATCCAACGACATACAAAGTGTCATGAATCTTCTTGTCTTCGCAAAAAAAAAACCATGTTCTCAACTGTCTCTATGGAGTACCGTGGGAGTTAAACCCCACATATTCACTTTTCATAGAAAACAAAGGTCAAAAAACCTACAGCTCTGCTCATAATGATGACAGATTCAACATCCATAATGTCGATTTACATTCCATCTGGAGAGTGAATGTTGATTACAAATCAGTTCTATCACACCATGTCGTGTTAAGCTACATTTCAAAATATGTATCCAAAGCAGAAAAAAAATTAGAAAGCTACCGCCAAATGTTATCACGCCTCTCGAATAACTTCGCTCTAGAAACACCTACTGTTACTTTTGTCCAAAAAGTCCTTATAGAATCCATAGGAGATAGAGATATTGGGGCACAAGAAATATGTCGTATGTTACAAAAATTACCACTCTCACTTTGCAGTCGCACATTTGTTTCTCCGAATGTTAATAGAACTGTTTTCAGACATGTTTTACATGCTTCTAAAAATACCCTCTCAACACTACCCTTTATTCTTGCATACATGAATAGACCTTCTTTATTAGAGTCATTTCCCCTCCTTGAAGTTGCAGACTCTTGGTCATTTTCTCCTCGTCATAAACAAAACCAATGGAAACACATTTTCCCTCTGATGATTGTCCATATCTTGCCACAGTACACCACAATACCCTCCCCTAATGATCCTACTCATGCCACTTTTTGTTGGGCTGAATTAATATTGTATTTCCCTTTCCGTACCTTCCCTAATGACATTGGATCCACAAATGAGGAAATAACTGTACACTAGGAACAAAAGAAAGGGACATATACAACATGGCATGTTCATCACGAAATTGAAAACCCACAAAATCCACAATCCAGAGATCAATATACTCCTGTGTCTACCCCTCCTGACCTCCCCCTTGAACCCATGCAAATGAATGAATGGGAAATCCTCTCTAATCTTCACCCAGGCTACAACATTTAAATTGATAGCCTTGAAATCATTGGCCATCGTGACTTTGATGTTAATAAAAATTGGTCTCATACTTCTCTACCTCTCCACTTGCAAGAAACTGCCATAAATTTCATTGAATTCAACCGCTCAAATAGTCAAAACCAATATCGTCCTTTCTCAACTCTTCCCAAAAATCACATATTATCTCCCACCCAACAAAGAGCTTTCAC
The DNA here is from genome assembly GCA_034641835.2 of Pinus albicaulis. Lineage (NCBI taxonomy): Eukaryota > Viridiplantae > Streptophyta > Pinopsida > Pinales > Pinaceae > Pinus > Pinus albicaulis. The sequence goes on along the minus strand of CM076583.1, from coordinate 299,614,318 downwards.
ACTTGTTATTTCTCTCTTCAAAAACCCTTCACTTAAACCCCCACTCAAAATCATCATACAAGGGAAAACTGCGACAGGAAAATTTTCTTTGATTAAATGTTTGCCACGTGCATTCATGGAAAGACTCCCCAACAAGTAGAAGCCCATTTTTGCTACTTTCACCCACCAGCGTTGCAGCTTTCAACATAAATTCCCTTACGATCCACTCTGCCCTTCAAATCCCTATCCAAACAATGCATCCTCTTGAAGTATAATCTCCCCTACACTTGCAAGATCAGCTCCACAATGTAGAGTACATCCTCATTGTTGAAGTGAGTTTCATTAGACCAAATATTATTTCCTGCATTGATGATCGCCTACGAGAGGCATTTCCAATTCATCAAAATAAACCATTCGGAAATCACTCTATTATCCTTGTTAGGGATTTAAGCTAGTTGCCACCTGTAAAATAAATTCCTCTATATGTTGGCACATCGTGTGGCACTACTCTTTGGCGCAACTTTGATACATGTGTAATGCTTACACCTATTCTTTGCCAACAAGGTGTTGACCTTTTCGAGGTTTCCTTCCGCCATATTCTCACAAATCTCAGAAATGGAACACCTACACTTGAAGATTGGAATCTCCTAATGTCGAGGACAGATTACACTACTACGCGTGAAGATACACAAATATTTGAAGACTCCATGCACCTATATGCAACAAACAACTCAGTTTCCTTGCATAATAAAACAATTCTAAAAAATTGAACATGCCAGTAGCAGTCTGCTCTTTAGAGAAACAATGACAACAAACTTTTACTACATCTGAATAAGAAAAACTAGATGCAAAGGATCTCTTATGCAATGAACAAAAAGTTATGCCCACCAGCAATTTGTGGGTACATGCAAACCTTTTAAATGGCGCACTTGGTAAAGTCATTTCAATATTTTATGCACCTGACTCAAAATCCCCAGAATTTCCATCCTTCGTGGTAGTTGAATTCAAACAATACAAAGGAACACCATGGGACATTTCACACCCAATATATGTACCTATTTATCCTATCACAAGAGGTGAACATCGACAAATACCACTTCGAATGGCATGGGACTTAATAATACACAAGTCACAATGAATGACATTAGAGAAAGCAACAGTCGACATTGGCCCCAAAGGACGCCAAGGTTTAACATTCACCACCATTTCAAGAGTAAGGTCTTTGTCAAACCTTCAAATGAATCCAACATTTCCATTCTCATGCATATCAGGAATGGAAGAGAATCCATATCTACAACGCAGAAAGCAAGAAGAATCATTTCTCGCATTAAAATCTATGTAGAAGAGTACACTCTAATCAACAATAGATTGTTCCTTTCATCTTTACCAATGGTAAACATCACTTAAGGCTTTTTGAAATTCCAGATACAATTACTTGCTTTTACATTTGATCTCATATTGTTTTCGCTCTTATTTTTCAAAAATTGTTTATGCTTACTTTAAGTATTTTTTACTCTAATTATTACATTGTCATCAACCACTTCCACTAAAAATTACTATTTCTCTTTCTTCATGGGAAACAGTTATGGATGCACACTAATTAAACATGCTTTATGAATGCTGCCAAGAAATTCAGTAACATGAACTTACCTTATAGGATATACAAAAGAGGTTCCTGCTACCAAAAACATTGCTTTTGTATTGTTTGTGTACAAATATTTCCTTGTTACAGAAGATTCGGAAAATACTAAGAAAAACAATCCACATACATGAAAGAGATGCACATCGAAAAATGCGTGTTGAATGGAAAAAATGAATTTCACACTGTGGCCCATCACAATAGACATCAATTGGTGTTGTTGATATGGTGCCTCATCATGTATATATGATTACATATTTACTATCATTTAGATTTACATGACATCACAAAATTTTAATGTACACATGTATATTTATTCACCTTCAAGTGCATTCATGTTCTGTTGAACTACTAAGCAATTTTGTATATATCTTTGTATATAAGTCATGTTTTGTTGAACTACTATGCCATTCAATGTAATTTAAAATTTTTCTCTAACAGTGTTTCTCTTCATTGTTGTGCTTCAAACCCATCTCCAAATACTCCTTCTCAAGAGGAGCATTATATGATATCACGGCTTTCTTGAGTTTCTTATTCCGTCTTCAGTGATGATCTGGTGTACGAGTCCTTTTCCTTTGGTTTTAGAGAGTAGTTGAATCTGAAAAATTCATGTATTGATTCAATCTCATTTTCTATTTTTTCTTATTCTACTACTTTTTACTAGCTTCAAGGTGTTTAAATTTTCATAATTTTATCCAGTAGGAATCAATTTTATGTATGAAAAGTCACATGATATTCTTAGTCATGCTGTTATGTTTTGTTCTGTGTTAATACCTCTATGTTTGTCAACAGCTTGGAGTGCTAATTTTTTTTGAATGCTTATTTCCCTCTCTAGTTTATTGCCTAAACCACATCTTCAGATGTGGTTCTCTCCATCTGGTAAGTTTTTCATAACTGAAAAACTTATTATACATAAAGCTTAATAATGTCGTTTTTTTCCACTAGTAATAAACATTTAACTTTTTTCTGAGCTCATTTTTCTTATTTTGTGCTGCTGTGAGGTTGGTAAAAATGGTTAAAAAATATCACTAACAGAAAATATTCTAAGCATATTCAGTTTCCAGCTTTAAATTTTGTCCAAAATTTCAATTCTATCTTTTTACATTCCAGTACATGAGTTTCCAATGAACTAGGAACTGGGCACCCATGTGTTGCATAGTTCTCAATGCATGTTACACTTTATATGTCAGCCATTGAAGCTCTCGTGATAGGAGATACTCTATTGTCTGTTTGAAATGTCTGGGACTATGCTTATAACAACAAACAAGAGGTAGTTGATTATGCTTCAAGCATGATGTCGCTACTTGCATCCTCAACCATTTTGGATGGCATCCAAGGTGTTCTATCAGATAGAAAATATATCTCATAGATTTCTTCAAATCTGGAATAGTATGGAATCACACTCACTCCCACACACCTACCTCAAAGGTCATGCTTTCTAAATTTTCAACACCTTTGCAGGTATTGCTAGATGATGTGGAAGGAAAAATTTAGGTGTCTATCCAAATATTGGGCATACTATGTGGTTAGCATTCCAATTGTAGTCAGTTTGGCCTTTTAAATCTATCTTCGTTGTAGGGTCCATTTTATCCCTTTATGCTTGATTCATTTTCTCCTTCCAATGTTAATAAGTGGAGTACAGATGAAAACATTACTCAAATTTAAACTCCTTATTGACAGATGAATAAAATAATACTTTCTAGGAATGAGATAATAAATGAAACAATAATTTCCATAGCTCGTAGATATAATATATTATATACTTGATGAGATTTCAACTCTCCCCATCCTGAAACTAGTTTCTCAACCTCTGAAATAGATGCCTAATTTCACCTAATATTGAGAGCTACTATGGTGTAGATATATATGTAAATTGTTTTAAACTAGAAATAAATTGTAAAATTGTAAAATGAAATGGCTATGCATCATTTATCGATGTTGTTCTTACTTATTTGTAGTCATGGATGTGTCTAGGTTAGCATATTTACATGAAGCATTGGATCCCAAGGCTGTTCATAGAGATATAAAATCTAGCATCATTGCCCTGGATAAGCAATCAAATGCTAAGGTTACAAATTTTAGGTTGGCCATGCTCCTTGGATCTAAGAAAAGTTTTGTCACAACTCGGGTAAGGCTAAATTTTGGGTAAATATTGATTGCAATTATGCTATTTATTTTCAGGGCCCAGTATTTGGTACTAAAATTCTAAAATATTTTCTCATTTTGCTAGATTATTGGCCTACAAACTGAAGGGAATCATCAACTTTGGTGTAGGAGAGAATCAAGTTTATGGAATTTTTTCTATTTTATTATGCGGTTAGAGCATACCAATCTATGAAACTGGGAAAAATTTAGACTTGATGAGATGTTGTGGGGGGTATTAGGGATCTCTCTTGTTAGTAATCTTGCTAGCAGTTGGTGGTGTTTTGCGATTCAGTTTCGCTTGTATATTTTTTTCCTTTTATTGTATTACTGACCTAGGAACCAATGAAAACCATTATCTTTGGTCAATGCAAGAATCATGTTTGTGTACTCTTTCACTTTTATTATGAAGTTAGACCATACTGATCCATTGTACTGAGATTTAATAGGATATTGGGCATTTGGAATGGTTGCTATTTGATTAATGGTGTTTTATGGTGCCTTGTAAATTCAGTTTCGTTGCAGCGAAGTATTTCGATAGATGATAAATGAGAGAAGTGAGATTATTTCTAGAAGAAGCCCCGTTGATTATGGGACATGGAAGGTTAGAATATACAGTTCCCTTCAATCCATTTCTAGATTTCTTCAGTACTTACATGTAAACTTCAATCCATTGGTGAATTTCTTTAATAATTTAATTTAAATTAACCGAGGCATAAATTTAAGGCCTCAAAGAGGAATGAATCTGTTTGGATTTGAATATATGGAGGTAAACTTAGTAGAATGGAAGAAAATGATGGTGGGGAGCCAAATAATTAGGAATTGATGCATTATTTCAGTGGGAGCATCTGTGTGACTATTGAAATGAGAATTGTTGGCATCCCTACGTTGTGTGGATCCAGCTTCTGCCAAGAGGCCAAAAATGGGACATGCCATACACATGTTGGAGGCAGATGAATTCCTATTTTAAATATATGTTTATTATTTGAAACAATAGCCATGTCCCTCCAAAGTGTCAATGAAAGTATAAGTTTATATATAAATGAGAAAAAACCATATAATATATATGTATACACATATTTAATGGTGTTTACAGTATATCTATAATTTATTTACTTGCATTAATACATTGTTTCTCAATGCTTATTGTTTTCATTGCAGGCATTCCATAGTAATATAATCTGAAACTTGGATTTTGTCTGAACAGGATCGACACCTACCCAAGCACCCTAGCACCTATCCAAGCACAATGTGTGAGCACTTAGAATCCAGCGAACGACAGAATATCGAATCCAAACAGTGACAACACTAGCGAAGGTGAAGATAGCATCCCTAGTCACATTACAACCCTAATCACAGAACGAGGAGGGGATTGTGATATGCAATTAATAGTTTCTATACAATCACGCCATGTTAAATTCCATTTTTGAAGTAGATTAGCATGATAATTTAGGTGCACATTGATATTTGTTTTTCCGCTATTGTAGCTCCCTTTGGAGTTTCTAGAAAGCCCACAATGCATGTAGCTTTAGGTGCGACTCTTGGTTTTCTGGGTGCAATTGGCATTGAAATTGGAATTCTCATTTGGTGGAGACAGAGACACAATCAACAAGTTTTTTTTTTATGTCAATGGTATGTATGAAATCTCCTTGGATGGCCAATTTACTCATCTTGTTCTCGGTGTTGGAATACAATTTTATTTGTCAACTATTCTGGACCGTCGTGTGAAATCTGAGTAGCTTTATTATCCCGTTCATGGGTTATATGATGAAATAATTGCAGAGAAACATGATCTAGAAGTTTACTTGGGGCATTTAAAGAGATTCCATTTTAAAGAGCTTCAGGTTGCCACTGATAATTTTAGTAGCAATAATATTCTAGGTTCAGGAGGATTTGGGAATGTGTACAAGGGCTGCCTACACGATGGAACTCTTATAGTCCTTAAAACATTGAAAGATGCTAATGTAGTAAGGGACAAGTATAATTTCAAACATAATTTGAGATGATCAACTTAGCTGTGAATAAGAATTTGTTGAGATTATGTGGGTTTTTCAAGACATGCACATAAAGACTATTGGTTTATCCATACATGATGAACGGAAGTGTTAAATCTCGCCTGAGAGGTAACTTTTCTTTTTCCCTTGGGGCATGTTTTGTCTTCGATTATGCAAATATTAGGGTAGATCAAGTAAGAGACATGTTTCTTACCATACAAATTATATACATGTTTCATACAAGTTTGTTTGATTTTGATCTGTATTACAAGAAAGACCGAATTGGGTCTCAAGTAAAAAAAACTAATTGAATATTAGAAACTTGTAGATAACATAAATAGAAAACCTGCATTATATTGGTCTACAAGGAAGAGGATATCACTGGGAGTTGCTAGTGGACTTCTGTACCTACATGAGCAGTGTGATCACAAGTGATGCACCCTCTAGGTGCAAGCACTCACTTTCAGTTTTGTACTGATATAAGTGGGAATTTATGCCATCAATACTCTTCTCACACCTTCTACTTACAATATTTAAACTATTTAATGTTGTTATGTCGCACATAGATTACATAGCGCCCATTCCAAATCTTCTTTTTCATATGCTACCAAATGATTTTTCAGCCACTTTGTCAACACTTTTCTTTGTGCTCTTTTGATCATGACTCTGAACTGTTCTCATAGGAACTCTTTGCTATTCCATTTCAATCGAACATGCACTTCTGTTTATGACAATGCCTCACAACTACATGATCTTAATCTCAAGCTTATAGTCATAAACCCTTACCCTAACAGTTATGTAAACAACTATCCACTAACTTTGATTCTCAAAGTCACTTTGCAACATTTCAACATCCAGAAACTGGGAATGACATGGCTCATTCAATATATTTTGTCTTCACACAGAGATTTAAATCACCCTTCTTCGAATAATAATCAACCTCTGAAAACCAGAGATCGCTTATCTTTGTTAAATAGCTGAGGTATCCTTCTCCAAGTAGTGATTTCCTACTAGATTGACCTTATGGTCAATCAACTCCCTTTCAACGAAATCTAAAAATATTTCTTCACCACGTATTTCGGAAAATTGACCTTCAAGCCCTTGTTCTTTCTGCCCTACGTGCCAACTCCACAAATCGATTTACAAATCGATTCTTCCATTCCATACTCCCCATTCCACGATTGAACTCTGTAACTGCGCTTTCTTTCTGCAGGGTTACTCCACCATGCATAGGTGAAAACCAATTCAACAATCAAATTTATTTTTCACACATACAACCTCCAGACACATGAGTTACCTCCACAACGAAGCCGTTATCTTGCAGAGATCAATTTCTACCATTTTAATCGCCTAATACAAGTCAGGATCACTCATACATTCAATCGATTGATAATCACATTCTCCAACAAATTAATTTACTTCTCAAGCTATGTTTATGAACAGAGGATTAAATGGTGTCAACACCCAAACATGGAATATTCATTTTTTTCCAAATAAATTTCAAAATGGGATCGATTTATTCCTCACCAAAACCTTACACAAAAACCCTCACTAATCTTGCATTCATCTTTGCTGAACTATTGTTCGTTGATGGATATTAATCTTCAGGAAAATCGATGATGTTTTTATATTTCTCCCACAAACAATATACACCCTCTAGTTATCCAAAGAAAACTTCTTCCAGTATTCGCACAAAATGTTTTACCATATGATTACTATCATACTTTGTCTTGTGTACAGAGTCCAAACACATACACACATAATCACCCTTATTTATATAGGTTGGGATTCATTTTCAAGCATGAACCAAAACCAATTACAACCTTCAAAAACTAGAGATCATTGCTCTTTGTCAACTAGATGAGGTCTCCTCCTCCAAGTAGCGATTTCCTACTAGATTGACCCTATGGTCAATCAACTCCCGTTCAACGAAATCTGAAAATATTTCTTCACCACATACTTCGGTAAATCGACTTTCAAGCCCTTGTGCTTGCTGCCCTATGTGCCAACTCCAAAAATCGATTTACAAATCGATTCTTCCATTCCATACTCCCCATTCCATGGTTGAACTGTGTAACTGCGCTTTCTTTCTGCAGCGTTACTCCACCATGCATAGGTACAAATCAATTAGAAAATCAAATTGATTTTTCACACATACAACCCCCAGACATGTGAGTTACCTCCACAACGAAGGCACTATCTTGCAGAGATCAATTTCTAACATTTTAATCGCCTAAAACAAACCATGATCACTCATACATTCAATAGATTGATCATGACATTCTCCAGAAAATTAATTTACTTCTCAAGCTCTGTTTATGAACATATTAAATGGTATCAACATGCAGACATGGAATATTCATTTTTTTCCAAATCGATTTCAAAATGGGATCGATTTATTCCTCACCAAAACATTACACAAAAACCCTCACTAATATTGTGTTCATCTTTGCTGAACCATTATTCGTTGATGGATATTAATCTTCATACAAATCAATGATGTTTTTCTATTTCACCCACAAACAATATACACCCTCTCCTTATCCAAAGCAGACTTCTTCCAACACTCGAACAAAAAGTTTTACCATATGATTACTCTCATACTATGTCTTGTGTACAAAATCCAAACACATACACACAGAATCACCTGTATTTATATCGATTGGGATTCATTTTCAAGCATGAACCAAAACCAATTACAACGCATAATCAATACAGTTAATTGCCTCAAAGTACCCATAATTTCATTATCAAATCATGTACAAACTAAGCAATCAAAATACTGTAACAACATGTTTACATAAACTCATTCAACACAAATCACTTACATAGTTTGTGGCATAAACCAACTACCTTCACTTCCATTAATAAGCTTCTATAAAAACAAGAATAAACTGCCTATCTCTATGATTTTCAGGCCTGGCTCAGAGCTTAGCCAGACTCCTATTGAACCCAATCGAACTTCCTACCTGATTTTATTTTGCTACTTATACACAAACTAATTTTTGGTCGTTTCAACTAATTTTCTAACTTCTAGTAATTAAATTTCTAAATATAGAAACCCTAACTCTATCTTGAATGACTCACAATTCAAATATTTTGAGTCTCAATCGAATGCTAACACCTAAATATCTGTAACTATTTCTCAAAATAGAATTTCTCCTCATCATGTTGAATGACTCAACAACAACCTCCTACATTCTTGTAACCAACTCCTAAATCTCCTCAACCTACTCAGAGTCATTCCATCAATCTAGGCTTTTCCTTATGACTGATTGATTACATTGAAACTTCATCATTAGACAAAACAACGTATGTTGGACTAAAACCTATCACATTTAGAATCTTTTAAATCAACTCTTACACTATGAGAATTACAATATTTTCATGATTAAAACTCCTCCTTGGAATTGTCAAGACCTTAGCTATGACCACCCTTTGAATTCCTTAGAAGTCTAGGTTGGCCCTGCATGAGACTCCCTAGGGAAAAAACTTTATGACCTCCTAGTCATATTCTTTGACACTTGAACCCTCCAGGATCCCATACTCTAGTTTTTTATTGTCCATAAGTTGCATTGTCTTCATCATTCTTCAGTTTCAACCTTTCACGCTTCCACACTTTGTGTTGTAATGCTCCACTGTCTCTACCTTCTCTATTCTTCACTTTCCAATCATCTTCACAATGGATTACCTTCTTCATTCTTTTGTAGCTCTCCTTAGGTATCTACATTAGGTTCCATAGTTCATCTATGGTTTCTTGTAATTAACTCTACTACTACAAACAAGTTTCATTTTCTTCACTATGCCATTGTACTCTGCTACACTTTATCCATTCATCTCTAAACTTCTAATTGTTTTCTTTAGCCTTAATTGCTTGCTTTTTCTCTTAAAATTTGAGGGAGGCTGCCCTAGATATTGCTGCCACCCATACTTCCTGAATATCCTTGAATATATCTCCCTCTGCAATATCTAGTTGATGTTTCTTACCTTCAAATTTACTTTCAAAAAGTATTTTTTCCTCCAATTACCTGACCGTGGTAACATATTCACTCATACTTCTCTGCATACCAAAAAACATAACATAATTTGGTAAGATAGTATCTACTTTTGTCTCAGCCAAAACTCGAGACACTCTCCTATCAATGACTGCAATCCCTTTCTCATACTCAGATTCTTCAAGTAACTCACTTTCTACTTGATTCCTTTCAAGTACATCACTATGTTGTTCATCAATTCCAACATATCTTTCTTCCTCTTCCTTGAAAACATTCAATAATTGTCCTTCAACTCCTTGGCTAAATTTGACAGTCAATTCAACTTCATTTAGTTGCAAGACTGATTTTTCTTTAGTATGAAACATAGTTGTCTCACCTTAATTCTAATTACTATCTTCCTCTTTGTCACAAATCCAATTTATTCGTGACATTTCTCCCTCATTATTTATCAGAATAGAATTTTTATCCTCCATCTCTATGACAACTTCAAGTGACTGTCCCAAAATCTCCTTTTGGCCACTTACAAAAGCCAACCTCTCCCTGTTCTCACCAATAACAGGTTCCTTTACATAAGACATAACTGTCTCATCTCCACTAAAGACACATCCTCCACCTTGAACTATTTCTTCTTTAAATAAGGAATTTATAAACTCCTGCTGCAATAATTCATCCTTGTCTTCATCTGAAAGTTGTTCATCATCATACTTAACCTTGCAACTTTCAGCCTCATTCAAGATAGTTCCAAAAGATTTTCTATCTCCTGCAAAATCTTCAATCACATATAAATTGTTAGTTTTAAAAATACAAGACCTGATGGTATTATTTGATGATTCAATCATCCAATCCTTTCGATGTTCTGAATCTTCTATATGACTCAGAAAATCTTCAATGGACCCCATCTCAGCTTCCTCAAGCATTAAATTTGAGTGCTTGATATCCTTCTTCACTTCTTCTTGATTTTGGTTGTCAACATGAGCCAAGATTCCTCTGCTTTCAGCCCTTATATCATGTTTAAAAGTAATACCTCCTCTCACCTGTGTATGATCTTCCATATGAGACCTAGCTGTCTCATCTTCCTTCAGAACAAAATTCAAATTTTGTATGCCTTCTTTATTCTTTATGAAAATATCAGAATATTTCCCATCATTAGATATTTCACCTGCAAACATACAAAAAATATCAGATTTAAAACCATGAGACCTCTTGGCCTCACTTGATGTTTTAGCCATCCAGTCTTCATCCTGATCCTCAAGTGCCTTGAGTACCTCATTCTCCCATTAAGCCATTAAATCATTTTATCTTTTTTCTTCTATAGCCTATGCCACCTCATCATTATTCTCATAATAAAACCCCATCTCTGGTATTCTTCATTCTTCTGTAACAACTCCATCAACACTCCAGGATGAATTATTATCTTAGCCCTCTCTCTTTCATACTCTTCATCATTCATCTGCCTCCATCTTCCATTTTCCTTGGCATCTTCTTTCTTCTCTTTGTGACTTTTCCTTGAACCTGTGTTATGTCTTTCAATAGTCATCTTCTTCTCCATCTTCATGAATTTATCACACTCACTATGAGTTGCACCAAGCCTCTACAATAGCAGTTTCCTCTACTACAACTTACCTCACCAAGCTTTTTTCTATACTTGGTCTTTTGGAAACAGTGGTTCTCTGTCCACAACCTTCTGAGAACTCTTCTCTGCTCATTCTAGGCTTCCCCACTCAACTCACCTTCTCTTGAGAACACTTAACTGTCGTCCTGCCTTCCAACCTTAGTTGAAATAAGTTGGTTCTGGCCACATTTCTTTTCCACTTAGAAGTCTCCACTTGCTTCTTTCACCACTACCTCAATGTTGTGCTGCAAATTCATCCATGTTGTTGTAGCTCTTATGCTTTTCTTCATAAGCCTTTAATTCACAGTCTTACTTTTTAAGGTTCACTCTATTAGAACCAATGAGAAATCTTTCTCAGCTTGGCTTAGTTCAAAGTCTTTCACACTGCTTCTCAGACCTTGTACGCTCTGATACCAAATGATGCACCCTCCATGTGCAAGCTCTCACTACCAGTTTTTTACTGATCTAAGTGGCACTTTATGCCATCAATACTCTGCTCACATCTTCTACTTACAATATTTAAACTATTTAATGTTGTTATGATGCACATAGATTACGTAGCACCCATTTCAAACCTTCTTTTGCCTATGCTGCCAAATGATTTTGCAGCGAATTTGACAACACTTTGCTTTGTGCTCTTTTGATCATGAATCTGAATTATTCTCATAGGAAATATTTTCTATTGCATTTCAATCAAACATGCACTTATGTTTATGACAATGCCTCACAACTCCATGATCTTAATCTCAATCTTATAGCCATAAACCCTTACCTAGTAGTTATATAAACCAATATCCACTAACTTTGATTCTCGAAGTCACTTTGCAAACTCTCAACATCCAAAAAATGGGAATGACATGACTTATTCAATATATTTTGTCTTCACATAGATATTTAAATCACCCTTCTTAGAATAGTAATCAACCTCTGAAAACCAGAGATCGCTGCTCTTTGTTAACTAGCTGAAGTCTCCTTCTCCAAGTAGAGATTTCCTACTAGATTGACCCTATGGTCAATCAAATCCTTTCAACGAAATCTGAAAATATCTCTTCACCACGTACTTCGGCAAATCGACCTTCAAGCCCTTGTTCTTGCTTCCCTACGTGCCAACTCCAAAAATTGGTTTACAAATCGATTCTTCCATTCCATACTCCCCATTCCGCGATTGAACTGTGTAACTACGCTTTCTTTCTGCAGCGTTACTCCACCATGCATAGGTGCAAACCAATTCAACAATCAAATTGATTTTTCACACTTACAACCTCTAGACACGTGAGTTACCTCCATAACGAAGCCATTACCTTGCAGAGATCAATTTATACCATTTTAATCGCCCAATAAAAGCCAGGATCACTCATACATTCAATCGATTGATAATCACATTCTCCAACAAATTAATTTACTTCTCAAGCTATGTTTATGAATAGAGGATTAAATGTTGTCAACACACAGACATGGAATATTCATTTTTTTCAAATCGATTTCAAAATGGGATCGATTTCTTCCTCACCAAAACCTTACACAAAAACCCTCACTAATCTTGCGCTCATCTTTGTTGAACCATTGTTCGTTGATGGGTATTAATCTTCAGGAAAATCAATGATGTTTTTCTATTTCTCCCACAAACAATATACACCCTCTAGTTATCCAAAGCAGACTTCTTCAAGCACTCACACAAAACGTTTTACCATATGATTACTCTCATACTCTGTTTTGTGTACAGAGTCCAAAAACATACAAACATAGTTACCCTTATTTATATCGATTGGGATTCATTTTCAAGCATGAACCAAAACCAATTACAACACATAATCAATACAGTTCATTTCCTCAAATTACCCACAATTTCATTATCAAATCATGTACAAACTAAGTAATCGAAATACTGTAACAACATGTTTACTTAAACCCATTCAACACATATCACTTACACAGTTTGTGGCATAAACCAACTACCTTTTCTTCCATTAATAAGCTTATGTACAAACAAGAATAAACTGCCTATCTCTATGATTTCCAGGCCTAGCTCAGTGCTTAGCCAACCTCCTATTGAACCCAATCAAACTTCTAACCTGATTTTTCTTTGCTACTTATACACAAACCAATTTTTTATCACTTCAACTAATTCCCTAACTTCTAGGAATTAAATTTCTAAATATAGAAACCCTAACTCTATCTTGAATGACTCACAATTCAAATATTTTGAGTCTTAATCGAATGCTAACACCTAAATATCTGTAACTATTTCTCAAAATATAATTTATCATCATCATGTCTAATGACTCAACAAAAACCTCCTACATTCTTGTAACCAACTCCTAAATCTCCTCAACCTACTCTGATTCATTCCATCAATCTAGGTTTTTCCTTATGACTCATTGATTACATTAACACTTCATCATTAGACTAAATAACTTATGCTAGACTAACACCTATCACATTTAGAATCTTCTAAATCAACTCTTACAACTATGATAATTACAATATTTTCATGATTAAAACTCCTCCTTGGAATAATTGTCAAGACCTTAGGTATGACCACCCTTTGAACTCCTTAGAAGTCTAGGATTCCCCTATATCTGACTCCTCGGAGAAAAAAAATTATGACCTCCTGGTCATATGCTTTGACACTTGAACCCTCCAAGATCCCATACTCTAGTTTGTTGCTATCCATAAGCTACATTGTCTTCATCATTCTCCAGCTGCAACCTTTCAGGCTTCCACACTATGTGTTGTGATGCTCCACTATCTCTACCTTCTCTATTCTTCACTTTCCAATAATCTTCACAGTGGATTACCTTCTCCATTATCTTGTAGCTCTCCATAGGTATCTACATTAGGTTCCATAGTTCATCTATGGTCTCTTGTAATTCAGTCTGCTTCTGTAAACAACTTTTATTTTCTTCACTATGCCATTGTAATCTGCTGCACTTTATCCATTCATCTCTAAACTGTCCATTGTTTTCTTCAGCTTTCCTTGCTTCAATTTCTGTTTTTGCTCTTAAAATTTCAGTGGAGATTGCCCCAGATATTGTTGGCACCCATAATTCCTGAATATCCTTGAATATATCTCCCTCTGCAATATCTAGTTGATGTTTCTTACCTTCAAATTTACTTTCAAAAATTAAATTGTCCTCCAATTCCCTGATTGCAGTAACATATTCACTCACACTTCTCTGCATACCAATAAAAATAACATAAGTTGGTAAGCTAGTATTTTCTTTTGTCTCAGCCAAAACTTGAGATACTCTCCTATCAATGACTGCAACCCCTTCCTCATACTCATATTCTTCCAGTAACTCACTTTCTACTTGATTCCTCTCAAAGACATCACTATGCTATTCATCAATTCCAACATATATTTCTTCCTCTTCTTTGACAAAATTCAATAATTGTCCTTCAGCTCCTTGAATAAATTTGATAGTCAGTTCAACTTCATTTAGTTCAAAGAATGATTTCTCTTTAGCATGAGACATAGTTGTCTCACCTTCATTCTAATTACTATCTTCCTCTTTGTCACAAATCCAATTTCTCCATGACATTTCCCCCTCATTCTTTATCAGAATAGAATTTTGATCCTCCAGATCTATGACAACTTCAAGTGATTGTCCCAAAATCTCCTTTTGGCCACTTATGAAAGCCAACCTCTCCCTGTTCTCACCAATAACAGGTTCCTTTACATAAGACATAACTATCTCATCTCCACTGAAGACACATCCTCCACCTTGAACTCTTTCTTCTTTAAATAAGGAATTTATGAACTCCTGCTGCAATAATTCATCCTTGTCTTCATCTGAATCTTCTATATGATTCAAAAAATCTTCAATGGACCCCATCTCAGCTTCCTCAAGCATTACATTTGAGTTCTTGATATCATTCTTCACTTATTCTTGCTTTTGGTTGTCATCATGAGCCAAACTTCCTCTGCTTTTACCCCTTATAGAATGCTGAAAAGTAATACCTCCTCTCAACTATGTATGATCTTCCATATGAGACCTAGCTGTCTCATCTTCCTTCATAACAGAAGTTAGATTTAGTATGCCTTCTTTCTTCTTTATGATAATATCACAAGATTTTCCATCATTAGATATTTCACCTGCAAAAATACACAAAATATCAGATTTAAAACCATGAGACCTCTTGGCCTCACTTGATGTTGCAGCCATCAAGTCTTCATCCTGATCCTCATTTGCCTTGAGTACCTCATTCTCCAATTGAGCATTCATCATTTTCTCTTTCTTCTTCTATAGCCTATTCCACCTCATCTTTCTTCTCGTAATAAAACCCCATCTCTGGTATTCTTCATTCTTATGTAACAGCTCCATCAACACTCCAATATGAACTATTATCTCAGCCATCTCTCTTTCATACTCTTCATCATTCATCTGTCTCCATCTACCATTTGCCTTGGCATCTTCTTTCTTCTCTTTGTGGATTTTCCCTGAACCTCTACTATGACTGTCAATATTCATCTTCTTCTCCATCTTCATTAATTTATGACACTCACTATGAGTTTCACCAAGCCTCTACAATAGAATTTTCCTCTACTACAACTTACCTCGCAAATATTTTCTCTATACTTGGACTTTTGGCAACACTGGTTCTCTGTCTAGAACCTCTGAACACTCTTCTCTTCTCATTCTAGGCTTCCCCACTCAACTCACCTTCTCTTGAGAACACTTAACTGTCATATTTCATTCCAGCCTTAGTTGAAATAACTAGGTTATGGCCACACTTCTCTTCCACTTAGAAGTCTCCACTTGCTTCTTTCATCACTACCTCAACGGTGTGCTGCAAATTCGTCCATGTTATTGTAGCTCTTATGCATTTTTTTATAAGCCTTTGGTTGATAGTCTTACCTCTTAAGGTTCACTCTATTAGAATCAATGAGAAATCTTGCTCAACTTTGCTTAGTTCAAAGTCTTTCACACTGCTTCTCAGATCTTATATGCTCTGATACCAAATGATGCACCCTCCAGGTGCAAGCTGTCACAGTCATTTTTGTACTTATCTAAGTGGCACTTTATGCCATCAATACTCTGCTCACATCTTCTACTTACAATATTTAAACTATTTAATGTTGTTATGCCGCACATATATTACGTAGCGCCCATTCCAAACCTTCTTTTGCCTATGCTTCCAAATGATTTTGCAACGACTTTGTTAACACTTTGCTTTGTGCTCTTTTGATCATGAATCTAAATTGTTTTGATAGGAACTCTTTGCTATTCCATTTCAATCGAACATGCACTTCTATTTATGACAATGCCTCACAAATCCATGATATTAATCTCAAGCTTAGAGTCATAAACCCTTACCCTAGCAGTTATATAAACAAATATCCACTAAATTTGATTCTCAAAGTCACTTTGCAACATCTCAACATCTAGAAAATGGGAATGACATGGCTCATTCAATATATTTTGTCTTCACACAGAGATTTAAATCACCCCTCTTCGAATAATAATCAACCTCTGAAAACCAGAGATCGCTACTCTTTGTTAACTAGCGGAGGTCTCCTTATCCAAGTAGTGATTTCCTACTAGATTGACCCTAGGTCAATCAACCCCCTTTCAATGAAATATGAAAATATTTCTTCACCACGTACTTTGGAAAATCGACCTTCAAGCCCTTATTCTTGCTGCCCTACGTGCCAACTCCACAAATCGATTTACAAAATAATTATTCCATTCCATACTCCCCATTCCATGATTGAACTGTGTAACTGCACTTTCTTTCTGCAGCATTAATCCACCATGCATAGGTACAAACCAGTTCAAAAATCAAATTGATTTTTCACACATACAACCTCCAGACACATGAGTTACCTCCACAACGAAGCCATTACCTTGAAGAGATCAATTTCTACCATTTTAATCGCCCAATACAAACCACGATGACTCATACATTCAATCAATTGATAATAACATTATCTAGCAAATTAATTTACTTCTCAAGCTCTATTTATGAATAGAGGATTAAATGGTATCAACACACAGACATGGAATATTCATTTTTTTCCAATTCGATTTCAAAATGGGATCAGTTTCTTCCTCACCAAAACCTTACATAAATCCCCTCACTAATATTGCATTCAACTTTGCTGAACCATTTTTCGTTGATGGATATTAATCTTCAGGAAAATTGATAATGGTTTTTTTATTTCTCCCACAGACAATATACACCCTCTACTTATCCAAAGAAAACTTCTTCCAGCACTCGCATAAAAAGTTTTACCATATGATTACTCTCATACTCTGGCTTGTGTACAGAGTCCAAACACATACACATAGAATCACCATTAATTTTATCAATTGGGATTCATTTTCGAGCATGAAGCAAAACCAATTACAATGCATAATCAATACATTTAATTGCCTCAAAGCACCCACAATTTCATTATAAAATCTTATACAAACTAAGCAATCGGAATACTGTAACAACATGTTTACATAAACTCATTCAACACAAATCACTTACACAGTTTGTGGAATAAACCAACTGCCTTTGCTTCCATCAATAAGCTTATGTACAAACAAGAATAAACTTCCTATCTCTATGATTTTCAGGCCCGACTCAAAGCTTAGCCAACCTCCTATTGAACCCAATCGAAATTCCTACCTAATTTTGCTTTGCTACTTATACACAAACTAATTCCCTAACTTTTAGTAATTAACTTTCTAAATATAGAAACCTTAACCTTATCTTGAATGACTCACAATTCAAATCTTTTGAGTCTCAATCGAATGCAAACACCCAAATATCTGTAACTATTTCTCAAAATAGAATTTATCCTCATCCAGTCTAATGACTCAACAACAACCTCCTACATTCTTGTAACCAACTCCTAAATCTCCTCAACCTACTCCGAGTCATTCCATCAATCTAGGTTTTCCCTATGACTAATTGATTACATTGACACTTCATCATTAGACTAAATAACTTATGCTGGAATAACACCTATCACATTTAGAATCTTCTAAATCAACTCTTACAACTGTGATAATTACAATATTTTCATGATTAAAACTCCTTGGAATAATTGTCAAGTCCTTAGGTATGACCACCCTTTGAATTCCTTAGAAGTCTAGGATGCCCCTGCATCACCAAGATAATTCACTGTGACGTAAAAGTAGCCAACATCTTACTGGATGAATATTTTGAAGCTGTTGTGGGTGACTTAGGTCACCTCCAAAGCCTTTTATTCTTGGACCTCTATGCAAATAGCTTCACTGGACCTCTTCCTCAAGAGATTGGAAACAATACATCTCTGCAGCTTCTTGATGTCCACAATAACCGTTTGACAGGTAAAATCCCAATTGAGCTTAGTAATCTCATTAATCTAGAGCAGCTATATCTTAGTGAAAATTACTTCAGTGGTGAGATTCCATTCTTTGTGGGCAAATTGAAATACCTCAACTGAACGATTCTTAGCAATAATATTTTATCTAGTAACATACCTCAAGCGTTGTAGAATTTCCAGAAGCTCACATTACTTGATTTGAGCTGTAATAATCTTTCATCTACCATCCCTTCGGGAATAGGGTCCATTACTAGCTTGCCTATCAATCTCAACCTCAGCTGGAATGCATTTATTAGCCAAATCCCTAAGGAATTTTCTCTTTTAACACATTTGCAATCATTGGATCTTTCCTACAATTACCTATCCAGGGATGTCAAGGTGCTTGGGGCACTTACAAGCTTGACATATTTGAATGTTGCCTTCAATAATTTCTCTGGCCCTCTTCCTGCAACACCCTTTTTTAGAACCTCGACAACTAATTATTTTGTGGGCAATGATGGGCTCTGTCTATCCCTTGACGTCCAAACTTGTTCTTCTCTTGAAACCCATCATTCAACCCATGTTGGAGCAGTCACTATCCTTGTCTTCATTTTGTCTGGCATCATAACATTGGATTTGTGCACATGATGGTATTTAGTTTTTAAAACAAGCAGACGATTTAGGTAGGAGTTGATCCGAGATGATTTCTCTTGGCCTTGGATATTCATTCCCTTCCCAAATCTCAACTTTACGATAGAAAATGTTCTCGAGGACTTGACAGAAACTAATATCATCGGTAAAGGTTGTTCTGGAGTTGCTTACAAAGCTAAAATGCCAAGTGGAGAAGTGATTGTAGTGAAGAAACTTTGGCCTTCTAAGAAGGATGATGCAAAAGAACAAAAATATTCCTTTGCCTCAGAAATAGAGATCCTTGTGTGCCTGCAATTCTACATGGGGATGTCAAATGCAATAACATACTTTTGGATGCAAGGTGTGAGACATATTTAGCTGATTTTGGCCTTGCCAAACTAATGACTTCTTCTGATTTTCATCTTGTCATGTTCAAGGTTGCTAGTTCATATGGCTACATTGCTCCTAGTAATGTTTGTCCAGTGTTTATGTGTCTGCAAATTCTTAGACTCTATGTTACACTATGTGTTTCATTGCGATTAAATCACTAATGCGCGGACGAATTCAGCCTCCTCAATGGAAAATGGTAGTCGGCTCTCAGAATTTGCTCGCGCTTTTCAGTGGAAAATGGAAATGGTAGCCCCGCGCAGTGGAATATGGATATGGTTGTCGGGCGAGAAAGAAATTTAAATTTTAAATCAAGAGTGGAGGGGAGGCAAAGGCAGCCGACAGAGAGTAGTGTAGCGGAGCAGGGCCCACCTGCTGAGTCAGAACAATGGATGTTGGCGGGGAGATGGCTGGAGCTATCCCATCGCCAGAGGGAGTCGCCGAACGGGAGCTCTATTTCATCTAATAATAGACTGCTAATTTTCAAAAGGAAAATTTGTGTACATTTCCTCGAATGAAAACATAGATATTATCTTAAACTATGGTATACAACAAGAAAGACTTTTCAAAAGGAAATTTTGTGTACATTTCCTCTAATGAAAACATAGAGATTAATCTCTTAAACTATGAGATACAAGAAAATGAAAACGTAAATGGAAAAATCAGAGTTTGTCAAAAATTGATAAATAACAAATAAAAAAGCCATTAAATTACCCCTTACCAAACTTCAAAAATAACTTTAAACTATGACATACAAGAAAATGAAAACAATGAAAACTCAAAGCAAAATAGAATTTCTCAAAATAATGAAAATTTATAATAAAGATTAAGCCTTCGATGAACAAACACCATAAAGTGATTTTCAAAAGATAAACTTTAACTTCAAAAAATACTTTAAACTATGACATACAAGAAAATGAAAACAATAAAAACTCAACCTAAATAGAAACAATATTGGTAAAAAACAGTGAAAGCTAATAATTACCTAATACAAACAAATCAAGAAAACGATAATGCAAACAACAAAATTTATCATCAAAAACCCAAAACCTATAATTATAGGTATACGAGCAAATATATTATATTCTAGACATTGAGCTCATTGTAGCTCATTGTTTATAGCATTTTTCCTCTCCTCATAAAAGCCTTATTCAAAGTGCTTTGAAAAATTATGATCGTGTCTCGACATCCACTATTTTTCTTCTCCCCTAAAGTTCAGGCATCTCTCAGGCCTTATTCAGGCATCTCTCAGGCCTTATTCAACGTATTTCGAAAACAAATATGACATCACGTGAATTATAATGGAGAAGTTCCTTCATGATAGTTCACCTATTTTCCTTTTCCATATCAACTCCATTCGTTTTTAATGTAGTGGGTGAGAGTGACATTTTATATTACTTTCACATGCAAACATTTTAGGATGCTACGGTGTGGATGATGTTGGAATATTGGGTGTAGCCAAGTCCTGTCAAAATTTGAGACAGATGAATGTCTCATACTGTCCAATCTCAGATGTTGGGTTGCAACAGTTTTCTTGGCTGGTTTGCAACCGTTGAAGAAACTTAAGCTTCTCCAATCTTTAAAGTTTAATTTACCAAGAGTTCTGATTGAGATTTTGGAAGCCTGTGGGTGCAATATTCTATGGATCGACAAGCCTTTTGTGGTATAATAAGTGTTATTTCTTGATTTTTTTCCGGAAAATGTAATATACATCTGAGAGTTTCCAGACAATGTAATATATATCATACGGTACAAAAATTGAATGAAGCTCCAGCATGCAGAAGCATGGTGTGTGTCAAAATATTTAAGATATTATTGCAATTTTAATACAGTACAAAAATTGAATAAAGCTCCAGCATGCAGAAGGTCAAGAGGCTACATAGTCATTGACAATAAATATATAAAAAAACCTAGTCTTAAATAGAGAAATACCTGTGCAAATGGCGGCACAGGCGGACCTGGTGAGGAAGTTCCTGCGATTCCTAATGGACGAATTCATCATAAAGGAATCCATTCGCAGTGACGGGTGCCTCGTGGGTTTTCCAGATATGTTCAGGAAATTTGTGGGCATTACCGGCTTTGGTGCTCCTATTTCTTTGATACCCACCAGGACTGCTGGGTTCAGGATGCCTGGTTTTCTTATGGAGATATTTTTGCAGAAAATTGTTCCCCTTTTGTATCAACAAATTCAAGCTCTGGTTCGAGAATAAAATGTTGCAATTCTACGCAGCTCTTCAATGGCGCCTACCTGGATCCTATCACGCCGAAAGTAATGAAAGCAGCAAGGAAACCTGCAGAGTCTATAGCTGAGTGACCAAATTGTACCGATGGTGAACTCTGGCATTTGATCCTTATTTTAGCTCCTCCCTAGTCTACCATCCTCCTGGCCAGACTCATGTTCACTGCCATATCACTACTGGCGAGACTCATGTTCGCTGCCGAGACTCATGTTCACTGCCATATCACTGCATGAAGAAGACGGACCCTCGTGGAACTCCGGCTTAAAACTGGTGCGCACAAATGTCATGTCAAGATGTAAATAACGTATAGCTCAATAAATAAATTTTGCCAATTAAAACTGCTACACAGATGTCAAGTGAAGAGTACAGTAAGTTTTGCAAATTAAAACCAGTGGCACAAATATAGAAAAAATGTTCACTGCTACACAGATGTCAAGTGAAGAGCACACTAAGTTTTGCAAATTAAAACCAGTGGCACAAATGTCAAACATAGAAAAAATGTTCACTAAAAAAAACTGGTTCATAAGAAAAAGCCTATCGACCTAAAATTGTAAATATTTTATTAAATATTCTATTTTCTATGATTTACTCCGTATAGTCGGCAATTAAATATGCGAAACTTTAATGGGCTTAATTGTAAGTCGTGAGCATCTTCCTCCAATTTACACCTAGACTATACTTACACTTTGTTTCCTTTAGTGTAGTTTAGAAGTTTACTATTTGGGACATATTTCAAAATTTTTGTTCGGAGTTTAATTAGACGGTATGATATTAATAAATTTGAATTATTTGAATTATTATATTGAAGGTGTTTATTTTTTAATCATTTAATTTTTATTATAGTTGATTTTTTTATTTCTGTCATTGATTTACTTAAATCATTGTCATATTGTATATTGTTGGATTTGTGTAGCATTAGAAACGGAAACTAATTGCAAACCAGCTTGAAACTAATTGGAAACTAGCACGTGAAATGGAAATTGCAGCGCACAAAATAGAAATTAATTTTGAATATAGAAAATTTTTAATTTGATTATTAATAGAAATGGAAACTAATTGCAAGCCAGCTTGAAACTAATTGGAAACTAGTAAGTGAAATGGAAATTGCAGCGCACCAAATAGAAATTAATTTTGAGTATAGAAATTTTTTAATTTGATTTTTTTTTTTAATAATTTAAAAAGCTAAAAAGCTTAGAGAATCTGGATTAAATAACTAAGGTTAATTATTTTAAGATTTTGAATTTTTTAAGAATTTGATTAGAATTTTTTTTAAGAATTGGAAACTAAAACCAAATTAAGAATTTGATTAGAAATGTTTTAAGAATTGGAAACTAGTACGTGAAATGGAAATTGCACCACACGAAATGGAAATTAATTTTGAGTATAGAAATTTTTTAATTTAATTTTTTTCTTTAATAATTTAAAAAGCTAAAAAGCTTACAGAATCACTAAAGAAAATCTTGAATTTGAAATTTTGAAGTTGTTTTTATATAGATTGTTTAGAAATTTTTTAATTTGATTGTTTTCTTTAATAATTTAAAAAGCTAAAAAGCTTAGAGAATCTGAGTTAAACTCTTATGGCCGGAATTGTGTGGAAGACCTGTTCAAATGAGCAACAGGAAGCCTCCACTTCCACTCCTGGAAGCCAGATTACAGTGACAAAGTGGATGTGTGGAGTGAAGTGATCAGGTATATAATGTGCGGAGTGGTATTTTTTCTTTTGCTTCATATTTTTCTTACTATTATATTTTTACATTTTCTTCACATACTTCCTTGACTAGTTTCTCCAAGTAGCACAAATAGCAATAGAATTTTATTTATAATTAGTTGAACTATTGAAGACAATAGTGAGTCATAGCCAAATAACCTGTAAAGTTGGACAAATTTCTAGACAACTATTGAAATTAAAGTTACTGGATCACATGGTTGTGTTTTCCTTCTTCAACGATTTATGATTGTAGGCTACATTGAGAGTATTGAGTATAGAGTGATGTTGTCCCTCACATTCCATTGTAAATCTGAAAACAAAACCTATAATTTTAAAATGTGTTTACACTATGTATGAGCATGCATAGTATTAGCTGTCAAAGTTATACAATTAGTTCAATTATATAAATTAAAATAACTATTTACATACATCATATAAATTAAAGTTAATTATTTTAAGATTTGGAATTTTTTAAGAATTTGATTAGAATATTTTTTTAAATATGTAAATATATCTATATTATTTTTAAATACATAAATAAATTTATTTACAATTAAAAAATATTTAAACATGTAAAATTCATAAATTTATATGCAATTTTAGCAAGATTTTCAAATTTAACAACCTCCGAAACATAAATAAATTAACTACATCGCGTTCCATGTAAATTTATGGTGTTGGACAGGTCGATTCATTTATAATTTGTCTCTGGCGTATATTTAAGCATACTTACCAAGTTTGAATTCGGATTTGGATTCAATTTGATACCCAAAAAAAAATAAACATGTAGCATTCAATATTTGAAAATTTTAGAAATTAGTAAATTCAAATGTCAATTTTGGGAGGCGCCCAATTGACATATTTTGGAGATAATTCATTCAGGATACATAACCACAAGACAAATTGCTACTTCAAACACAACAATGAAAGACAAATCTTCCGTGTATTTTTGCACCTTTATAGACAACTGCTAGTATTCATGAAAAACAAAATTATGATTTATATGGATTTTTGAAAAAACCAAACCATAGAACGGTTAGAGTAAAGTGATCATCCTTTATTGAAAACGCCTAACCACAGTTAAACAACATAATTGCTCAACCACAGTTAAGCAGCATAGTTACTCTTTATTGTTGGACACACATAAACTTTGTGGATCTATGAAAGTACGGCAATAAATAAGTGGGCTAGTAATGGGCATTAAATCGAAGTCTTGATTATGATTGCGAGGGAAACCTCAATCAGTTGAGTGGTAATGCAGTAGATTCTCTTGGAGTTTACCATGCCCAAACCCACCGCGCTAGTTGATGGGCAAGAGCTACACGAAACAGGGTCTGTTGTTGTACAATAATAATACTTATTTAAGTAAAGGTGATGACCCCGACAGTAAGCTAGGAAAGGAAATTGGATTTAGAAGAGAATGTGATTCAGACTTTCCGGGCAGAACAGATTCTTAGTTGCACGTGTAAGGCAGGCAATAGTATGTAATTTACTTATTCTTACATATTTTTTTGAAATTCACTGGTGTACACCATTGTCTATTGAAGCAAAACACCAACACTTTGATATGTCAATTACTACATCTATACACTTTTATATGTCAACTACTATATCTATTCCCCAATGTCATAGCATATAACCTTGGAAGCATCTAATGCAACTCTGGAAACATTTAACCTACAAATTATATTCTTCGTATACGATGAACGCTAACTGACACCCATATTCAAAGTCTCAATGGTGCTTTTTAATGTCACTTACAGCTTTATATTCAAGTTTCACTCTCCTTTAAATCAATTAAACGTATTAAAGTTTCTTCATCTTTCCCCATTTTTATATTTTCAACTCGTTCTCTCTTTTTAGCAATTCAAGAGTAGTCTATTGGAATATTGTGGATTTCATTGAAGAGGTTCGAACCGTTTAGTCAATGTTGTGAAATGGACTCAATATAACATAATAGTTTTTTTTGCCCTAGTCTAACTAGCCAGAGGAATCGCTCTGAAAATCATGAAAATTCCGATAAGATTTTCAGAAAATCCGGCAGGAATTTTTCTAAATCCATGTTATAACTATGAAAGTTTAATATTTTGGGTGTCTTACAGGTTTTTGATGGTGCTGAATCCATTTCCAATGTCAAAATCAGGATTCAAACACTGTTTCTGCAAGATTTTTTAAATTTTTTTGGCCCGGATTCCGGCCAATTTTGACCGTCCGGGCAATTCCTCCGGCTCGTTAGACGACTCCGTTTTTTTTAAGTTGGGTAAGACTACAACTTCATCATCATGTCTAATGTATATCACTCTGATTAAGGTGGGGAATTGAACCAATGACTTCACATCAAAGAGTGTCTTAACATAGATCCAATCACCATCTATTCAAGACAATGTTGACAATTACCTATTAAACTGTTTTTTAAATAAATATTATTATAATAATTTTTTTAAATATATTTTAATATTATATATTCAATTTCATCACATTTTTAAGCACACAGGTACAAATCCATCGAGTGATAGAATACGTATATTTTTTAAATTGTAATATTTAAAATTTTAATTTTTATAAGGGGAAATTTTAAGCATAAAAATTAAGTTTAAAATCTTGGTGAATCTTGCTAATCTCTAGTATAAAACTAATGATTGGTTATGTTTTTGTTAAAATATCTATATTTATAATTATTTTAAATAGCCTATATAAAATTTTGGCAATTTCTAGAGTAAAATAATTTCATACCATAAAATTTGCTAAGTTGTGTGAGTCCTGAGATGATGCGTGCTTAACCATTGGCTTGAGAAACCATAGCCAAGAAACATTTAAGCCATCAAAATCACCTAGGAATCCCACCATATTTAGGCCACACCAGCCTTTAATGAAACCAGTGACCCAATATACCCCATCTACTCCTAGTGAGTTGGACGAATCACTTTTAAAAAATATGGAAAATTGGCTTCTTCTTTTTTTACTTAATAAGAAAGGCATGGAAAACTCCCTCAAATTTATTATCTTTTTATCTTTTGGAAAAACAATATACTACACACATGCATATATACATATACATGAAACTTGAAATTTTTTAATTAATAGAATTTAATTAATTTTATTATAAAAGTATTAAATTTCCAACTATTTATTTTAATCAATCTAGATTCATTATAACTCTTAAATAAATTTTTGAAAATGTAAATCTTCACGTGTGCATGTGTGTGATTCCTTCCATTTTGTAAATGAAAATTGTCAGTTCAAATTTGATTAACTTAACTTAATAAGTTCATATTTTTTATTTCCAAGAAAAAATAACAATTTTTTTTTCAAAGTTACTTACAAATTTGCTTAAATTATTAATAAAAATATCATATTTAAAATTGTTCATAAAATGTATATAACCGTTATTGAACATCATATTCATCATAAACCAAAGTTTTTCTTAAGAAAAAAAAAACCAACTACCATATAAAATAGATAAAAACATTATGACTTGTAAAAATTTATAATATACAAAGCTACCAAACCATAAATATATAGTCCCATCCTGTAGAAAAGATTTTGATAAACCACTATCTCTAAGTTATAGGAAACCTCATCTTTAATTTCAATTCAATTAAAAACACATTCTTGACTCTCAACTACTTGGTTGGATAGTTCATTTACTAATACATTTAACCCCAGAAAGATATGCTTGCATTTGAAGAAAGAGAATCCATTTACTCTAAATTGTGTGATAAGATGAGTTAAACGAATATTGTTGTTTAAAAATATTCATTCAACCATCTCATTATTGGTATTGTTCACTATTATTCTTATTAATATTAAACTGCATTGAGTTTCTCCATATAATTAATGAAAACTCAATATAATTAATGCCTTTACCTAGGCTAGAAGTGAAAGATATCGTATGATTGTTAAAAAAAAAAAATACAAAACCTCTTTCTCCACTCATCTCTATTTTCCCTCTTATAGTTCCTTTATAAAAGAATACTTTTTCTTTTGTCATTCTCCAATTGATTAATTAGCCTTGGTACTTTAAGTTTCAGTGTATTATTATTTTTTCATAAGCATATTAAATTTGATAAAATATTTGGAGAAAGGATTATCACTTAGAAGATTTGATTTATGAATCATTATATTATTAGTCATTCATCTTGAAGTTTGAGTGGAAAAAGTGGAGGAACTAACTCATAGAACCAGTTTTACTGGTTGATCCTAGATTTGCAAATTTGGGTTTGAAACTTTTTGGAAGCATGTTTGGATTTGCAAATTTGGATTTGAAACTTTTTAGAAGTATATTGAGACTTCAAACAACATTTTTTTAGGGGTACAAAATTTCCTATTAAACTTTGGACTCATTAACATTATTTTAGGCATAAATATCTTTCCAAAGAAGCAAGAATTACTTTAATTAAAGTTTGTATGCAAAAGTTATACCATGCCATTGCCACCTAGGCCACCATTATTGATGGAAAAAAATGCTAGTCACATCATTATAATAAAAATATTTTAAAAAATTTAATATTATAACTGAATTTAAAAATTATAAAAAAGCCAAACTTAAATTTTTTATCATCCAGGTATACTTCACAAACAAAAAAAATAAAATAGAGTCGATGGAAAAAATAAATACTCTTATTATATTATTCAATAACTTATGATATTATTCACTAACGTATTGTATAAACCATCATACACGAAGAATCCGACGACCATGTATTGCAAATAAGGCATCTTATTTTTGAATGTGCTGTTGTTTTTCTACTATTTGAATATCTTTGTAATGAAGCACATATTTCAATCAAATACGCTATATATGTAATGAGCATTCATTTCTATAGATGCATTAATTTATGAAAAAAAATTTAATAATATATATTTTTTTAAATATAATAAAATATATTTTTAAAGGTGGTATTAATTAATATTTATTTATTTAAATATAAAAGAAATTGAAAATTAATTTTTATTTAAAAATAGATATTTTATTATTTTTATTATTTTTTTATTAATTATATATATAATTTTTAAAAAATATTGTAAATTAAAATTTTATAAATAAATTTATATTTATTAAATATAAATTTAGTTTAAATTTTTATATTGGAAAAAATAAAAAATAATTAAAATGTAATTTTTTTAAATTAATAATATATATATATATATATATATATATATATATATATAAAATTTAATTTATATTAATTTATTATTATATAATATAATTTACATTAAAAACATTAAATTAAATATCATAATCATAATATGAATATAATTATTTGTTTATAATAAGGAAACATAGAAAAGTGGCTAATTTCTGGTGTATTACTTGGCTTGTCCCTTTCCAACCTTGCTGACTACTTCATATATATAGTTAAAGAACCTTATTACGAGTTACATCAACATGGTTTTTACTAATAGATATGGGACAATTAATATTTATCAATAAGTTATGGGACAATCAATGTTTATCAATGAGTAAAGTAAGTTATATTTGTGGAGTTTTCTAAATTTATTAAAATTGATTTTAGAATTTTGATAAGTTTTAACCAACTTTGTATTTAATGGGTTTAGTTAATCGTATCACTTAACACATTATGCATATATCTCTATGCTATTTTAAAAGGTGTTTTTCTTATTCAACTTATAGTTTAATTTTTTTTTCAACTATTCTGTGGTTTAAGAGAATTGGGTTTCTAAAATTGGACGTAAATTTGTGGTTTTTAGATTTTTCATATATATATATATATTTGTAAATTTCGTAGTATCTTTCTATTTTCTATTTTTTAAAAAGCAAGTTGCTATACATATTCTATCGTATAAGGTAGCCTCAACTTATCCGAAGGAAACCAGGTCTGTTGGCCACCTCAGAGAGTTAAAAGCCAACCAAAATGGACATTGTTTTTCCTTCTACTTACTGCTTTAACCACTTTACTATGTCCATAACAGTTTCAAATGAAACAAAAACTATAACTATTATCCGCCAAAAACATAAAAAACTATAAACTAAGAAAGATTATCCATCGAAAGAATCCATGGGTGTTGGGTCCTTTGCAGTAGACCCTGGAATTTCCACTTGTTGCATACTTTGAAGCTGACGCTCAATCTTCCCAATTCGAGCAGTTGCTTGGATTTGTGCCTTGGCCATCTCACGAATGTCATGTTTTATCTGCTGAAGTTGGATTTGTCCCTTCCCTTTCTTGCATGCTTAACATTGCCTTTGCTAGTACACATTTCAATTTCCAATATGTCTTAATTGGTTACTGAAACAGAGATACTCAACCTCTTGTATTTCCTGGGTCGGAAATAAAATCCATTTTAGCCTCCTGCTCTTTGAGGTCGTCATCTTCATCATCACTTTGTCTCTCCCAACCTTGAATAGTATTTCGAATATGAACTGGATTTCCATAATAATATAAATCAACAATGTTTTCCAAAATTTGCTTATTACTCTTTCTGCCTCTTTTGCTTGGTCCCGCAGTCTGAATTGTTTGTTGTTTCTTGCCTCTACCTATGTCTTTTCATTTACCTGTTTGACCTTTTGCCATTATGGCCTGACAGAGAAGGTCTCCTACAGAACTGAATAGTAAACCTGTATAGAGAGAGGAATTAGTAACATGAATCTTATAAACGCTGATGAGTGCCGTAGGAATCACCAATATCATAGTGAGCAGAGTTTGCTTGCCAGAATCGAAATTACCGCAGAGGACAAGCTTTCCGGACCCGTTCCCGACAATAATCCACAAATGGTTTAACAAAAACAAGGATTGAAAAGAAATACAATTCTGCCCATGAAAATGGCTTGGCAACCATTTACACACAATGACCCAATTGCAAGCATTTCCCAAATACAAATATTTAATATAATTCACATATATATTTAATATAATTCACATAAATGTTTGATATAATTGAAATACTTTGTTTGATATACATTTATAATTCATATTTCACTTTTCTTTACATTAATTCGCGATATTAAAGTTTCTCCAACTTTCCCCATTTTTATATTTTCAATTCATTTTCTCTTTTTTTAGCAATTGAAGAGTACTATGTCAGAATATTGTGACTTCGTTGAAGGGATTCAAACAATATATTTATATTTAATATTGTAAAATCAAATAAATATAATATTAGTATAAGAATATTAATAAAAATATATTTACATTAAAGGTTGTGAAATTAATTAAATATAATATTAGTACAATTATATTAATAAATATGATTGATATATACTAATAAACATATATCATATCAATAATATCAATAATTATTATTTATTATTATTATTAATATCAATAATCGTTAATATTAATAATTAAAATAATGATAATGAATCATACTAGTTGGTTCGAAAAGTATCGACAATGTTCCATTGCATATGATTACTACCAAACAAATTCTATAACTTGTATCAATGGATCACAAAAGCCAAAATTCTAAAAATAATAATTAATATTATATTAATAATAATAAATTTATTCCTATATAAAATTTAATAAAATTTATTAATCATAATTATTAATATTATTATTATTTTAATAATATTATCATTATAATATTATAATAATAATAATATTATAATAATATTAGTTATAATAATTAATAATAATATTATTGTTAAATATGGTTGATCATGATAATAAACCCAAGGGATTTATATTAAACCTAAGGAGTAATAGCATAGACCTCATGAATAATATTATAGGCTCGGAATATTATAGGCCCAAGGGATTAGTATTATAAACCCAAGGGAATAATATTAAACCCAAGAGATTAATATATTAACCCAAGGTATATAAACCCTAAGATAAATACTAAAAAGCCTAAAATAAATATGGTTGACCAAGGTTCACCATGGATGATTTTCATATTGAGACAATCTTTGTCACAATGTGACATTATACCATGGCTGGCCATGTCTGATTTTCATATTGAGACAATATTTGTCAAAATGTGACATTGGACCATGGTTGACCATGGTTGAAGACGATTGAAAATGGTTTACCATGGTTGAAATTCATATTGAAACAATCTTTGTCACAATGTGGCATTAGACCATGGTTGACCATCATTGATTTTCATATTAAGACAACCTCTGTCACAATGCGACGTTGGAGCATGGTTGACTTTGATAGTGAGAAAATCTTTGTCATAATGTGACATTGGAAAATTGTTGACCATGGTTTACCATGATTATATTATAGACAGTATGAATAATAATATATACTAGAATATCAACCTTTAGAATAATAAACCCAAGGGATTGATATTATAAACCTAAGGGAATAATAAACCCAAGGGGTTAATACTAAAACTCCAATGGATTAATATTATAAACCCAAGGTATATAAACCATAAGATAAATATTATAAACCCTAAAATAAACATGGTTGACCAAGATTCACCATGGTTGATTTTTATAGTGAGACAATCTTTGTCACAATGTCACATTAGACCATGGTTGACCATAGTTGACCATGTTTGATTTTCATATTGAGAAAATCTTTGTGGAAATGTAATAGTGGACCATGGTTGACCATTGTTGACGACATTTGAAAATGGTTGACCATGGTTGATATTCATATTGAGATAATCTTTGTCACAATGTGACATTGGACCATGGTTAGCCATGTTTTGCTTACATAAACACGGTTGACCATGGTTGATTTTCATAATGAGACAAAATTTCTTGCAATGCGACGTTGGACCATGCTCGACCATGGTTGAACCCTTAGATTAATAAACCCAAACAATTTATATTATAAACCCAAAGGATTAATACTAAAACCCCAAGGGATTATCAACCTAAGGGACTAATTTTCTAAACCCAAGTAAAAATACCCTAAAATAAATACTATAAACACTAAAACAAACATGGTTGACCATGGTTAATTTTCAAATTGAGACAATCCTTGTCACAATGTGACGTTAGACCATGGTTGACCATGCTTAACCATGGTTGATTTTCATATCAAGGCAATCTTTGTCACAATGTGACATTTGACCATGTTTAATGTTTTAAAACATGGTTGACTATCGTTGACCAAGGTTGACCATGATTGTCCATGGCTGACCATGGTTGATGATGATTATCATATTGAGACAATATTTGTCATAATGCGATGTTGGACCATATTGAGACGAACCCAAGGGAATAATAAACCCAAGGGATTAATACTAAAACCCCAAGGAATTAGGAACCCAAAGGAATAAAATTAAACCCAAGGGACTAATATTATAAACCGAAGGTGTATACACCCTAAGATAAATATTATAAACACTAAAATAAACATGGTTGACCATGGTTTCTTTTTGTATTGAGACAATCCTTGTCACAATGTGACAATAAACCATGATTGATCATTCTTAAGCATGGTTGATTTTCGTATTAACAAATATTTATGGCAATGCGACGTTCAACCATGGTTGACCATGATTGACCATGGATGACCATGTTTGATTTTATAAAACATGGTTGACCATGATTGACCATGGATGACCATGTTTGATTTTATAAAACATGGTTGATCATGATTGACCATGGTTGACCATGACTATCATATTGAGACAATATTCTTCATAATGAAACATTAGACCATGGTTAACCATGGTTTATTCTCATATTGAGACAATATTTGTCACAATGTGCACAACTCGGCACAAGATGCCCATCTCAAAGTATTTTTCTTTGGCTTGATCCTTACGTACACATGGTCCCCCACTTCAAATTCACGATACGTCCTTTTTTTGTCTGCATACACTTTTTTTCTATCCTGTGCTGCCTTCAAATTTTGTCGAATTTTCTTTACTTCGGTTTCCATTTTAGCCAACATATCGGGTCCAAGCATCAAATTGTTTTCTGGGCTGCTCCAATTAATAGGAGTTCTACACTAATGCCCATACAAGGCTTCAAATGGACTCATCTTGAGTGACTCCTAATAGCCATTTTTGTATGCGAACTCCACTAGATGTAAATACTCCTCCCACCTTGTTGGTTGTTGCATTACATACATACGTAAGATGTCTTCCAAAGTTTGGTTCACTCACTCTGTCTGACCATCTTTCTGCGAATGATACACAATATTGAAATTAATTTGAGTTCCCAACCCAGTGAACGGTGTTTTCCAAAATGCTGATGTAAACTTTACATCCCTGTCAAATATGATAGTCTTTGGAATTCCATGCAATCTGAAAATATCTCGCATGAATATATCTACTATCTGCACTGTCTTATAAGTGGATTGTACTGGTATAAAGTGTGCAAATTTTCTTAATCTATCCACCACCACCATTATAGAATCATTGTGCCTTTTTTATCTTGGTATTCCAGTGATAAAATATAAAGATATCACTTCCCACTTCCATTCTGGTATCGGTATAGGCTGCATAAACCCAGCTAGATGTCGGTGCTCCATTTTCACTTGCTGGAATTCTAAGCACTTATTTAAATATTTTGCTATATCTCTCCTCATACCAGGCCAGAAGTAATTCTTCCTTATGGTTGTTAGCATCTTTTGATAACCAAGGTGTCCCGAATAATTACTTCGATGATATTCATTTAATATTAATTACTTCAACTCCATTCGGTTTGTGACAAAAATTCTTTTCTTGAAAGTTAACAAACCATCATGATCAATTTCATATTCAGATGGTTTTCCTGGTTCTTTGAACTCCTTTGCTTGCTGCCACATAAACTGGTATTCAAGGTCTTCATTTGCTTCTAATTTTATTTGTTCTAGAAATCTGCACTCAACTTGATTACAATATAATTCATAAATACAATGCAACTTTCTGCTTAATGCATCTGCTACTTGGTTCTCCTCACCTTTCACATGTTGCATATCAATATCAAATTCGCTCAGGAAAGCATTCCACCTTTCCTGACGAGAGTTGAGATCAACCTGCTTAAAATAGCTAGTTAGGCTGTTGTGATATGTTTTGAGCACAAATATTTTCCCAAGTAAATAGTGCCTCCACACCCGAAGTGCATGCACCACTGCTGTCAATTCTAAGTCATAGGCTGAATATCGATGCTCATGTTCTTTTAATTTTCGGGACTCATATGCAATCACCTTTCCCTCTTGTGACAATATTGCCCCAACTCCTTCCTTGCATGCATCTGTGCATACCTCAAACTCTTTATTAGGATCAGCTACTTTTAACACCAGAGTGGTAGTTAATAACTGCTTCAACTTTTCAAAACTGTCTTGAAATTCCCTTGTCCATTTAAATACCTTTCCTTTCCTTTGTAGTGAGGTGATTGGAAAAGCAATCCTTGAGAATCCTTCAATAAATCGTCGGTAATAACCAGCCAATCCCATAAAGGATCTGTTGTTGGCCACATTTTGAGGCACTTTCCATTCCATAATTGTTCTGATCTTCTCAGGGTCTACTGAAATACCTTCAGCAGAGATTACATGACCAAGGCATTGAATTTCTCCCTTGAGGAAATCACACTTGCTGAACTTGGCATACATTTGGTGCTTCCTTAGCATTTCCAACACTATTCGCAAGTGTTCTTTGTGTTCCTCTACATTATTAGAGTAAACTAAAATTCCATCAATAAAGATCAACACAAATTTATCCAGATAGGGGTGAAATATACCATGGATTAATCTCATGAATTTTGCTGGTGCATTGGTTAACCAAAAAGGTAGCACCACAAATTCATAGTGCCCGTACCTCTTACGGAAGGCACTTTTATGTATGTCTTCGTCTTTTATCCAGATTTGATGATATCCTGATCTTAGATCTATTTTTGAAAATACCATGGCTCCCTTTACTTGGTCAAACAGATCATCAATTTGCGGTAAGGGATACTTGTTCTTAACAGTTAATTTATTTAACTGACGGTAATCCATTCACATTCACATAGTTCTGTCCTTTTTCTTCACAAATAGTACAGGTTCTCCCCAAGGTGATACACTTGGTCGTATATATCCCTTATCCAATAATTCCTGTAGCTGCATTTTTAAATTAGTTAATTCTGGTACACTCATTCAATAAGGTGTTCTTGAAATTGGTGACGCTCCCGATAACAATTCAATTGTAAAATATATATCCCTTCTAGGTGGAAATCCTGGTATTTCTTCTGGAAATACATCCTTGAACTCTTGCACTATTGGTATAGTTTCCAACACTGGGGCCTTCTCTTTAGAGTTAGTAAATCCCACTTGAATGGCATACAGCTGGCATCCTTTCCTCATGCACTTGCCCATTTGGGATGCTGTGATTGGACACGACTGTAAGGGCTTCTTTATTCCTTGTATTTCCTGGCGAGTGCCATCTTTTTTTCTGTAGTAAATAACTTTTTTTTTGCAGTCTACCAGTTTCCAATGCTTTTCTAACCAATCCATACCAAGTAATACATCATAACATCCCAGCGGAAAAATATTCAAATCCTCAGTTAGCTGTTGTTCATTAATTTATAGTGCACAATTCGGTATTTCAGCAATAACCTTCCTCTTAGCTCCAGTAGCTAACTGTACTAGCCATGATTTTCTAAATTTCTGACTTGATAATTTATAGCACTCTACTACTTTAGGACTTATATAGCTTAAACTTGCACCTGGATCCACCAAGATAGAAACAGGTTGGAATAACAGTTTACCTTCCAGTTCAATCATTGTTGG
This sequence comes from Pinus albicaulis, assembly GCA_034641835.2. Classification (NCBI taxonomy): domain Eukaryota; kingdom Viridiplantae; phylum Streptophyta; class Pinopsida; order Pinales; family Pinaceae; genus Pinus; species Pinus albicaulis. Next base: position 299,578,090 of record CM076583.1, on the reverse strand, counting down.
CTGGTAATCAGCTTGTCAGTCCTCCAATGCGGCATTAATCCTGGGTATTTTTATGGAAACATCACCCACTGTTGAGGCCTCCTGTAGATTGGCTACTTTTTTGCTCCTTCCTCGTTATGGACAGTTTTGGTAATAATGAGCCTCCCCACAACCCCAGCATCGTAAAGGTGGTTTTCGATTTTGAGTTTGTTCCAGCTTACTAGAAGCTTCTACAGGTTTATCATCTGCAGACCACCTTACTCTTTGATGATTTTTACCAAACTGTTTACTAACTGAACTCCTCACAATACCTTTAAAATTAATGCTTTTGTTTCTTTTAAATCCAGAACTACCTTTATGTTCTTTCTTTGTCTGCCAGCTTATACCTTTGTCCACCTTGGCATTTTCTTGCTGGTAACACATTCTGGCTTTTCTGATAGCCTCATCCATTGTTTTAGGATTTACGAATTCTATACGCTCTTTCATATGAGTCAGCAAACTACTTAGGAATCTCTGCACCTTAGCTTTTTCGTCTCTCAAGTAGGGTACATAACGTAGTAATGAAGTAAATTTAGTGATATATTCATCCATTGTCATTTGTCCCAACTTCAAATCATGGAACTCCTTGGATTTCTCATTGTAAAAGCGTTCTGTTAAGTACTTATCCTTAAAACACTGTTGAAATGCATCCCAAGTTACATCTTGGTCATCTATATTATAGACATTTTTCACTTCCTCCCACCATAAGGTGGCTTTCTCCCTTAGCTGATAAATAGCTAATATTGCCTTAAGATTACTGTTGTATTAATATACTTGAAAATATTTATTCATATTAATCAGCCACGCTTCAGCTACTTCCTCCTCTACTCCATCAAACATAAGGGGTTTGATTTTCCTAAATTCACCTTGAAGCTCTACCTTCTGCCTTTTTATTTCCTTCTGATCTGATACGTTATCAGATTCAACTTCATTATAATTCTTATTTCGGTTACTATGCTGCGACTGAATCGTTTCCATTTTGACTGTATCATGATCTCTGGTTTGCTGTTCAATTCTTTCCCGAAACTCTCTATCAGTACTTAGCTTCTCATTTTCTTGATTTTGTTTATCGGAGAGACTTTTCAATATCCTCTCATGTTCTTGCATTAGTCGCGCATTATCGTCCCGCACCTTTTCCATCTCTTCTTGTATTTTCTATAAAATGTTTAAGAGGATACTATTTTTATGTTGTTGTTCCTCCAATAAGCAACTTGTTTGCTGGTGTTGTTCTACCCCCAGCTGTATCCACATTTCTAGGTTTAATTTAGATCGGGGTTCTGTCTCCCCAACGCTCGGAGGTGGTTTCTGTGTCGTTTTCCTCCTCATATTATTCTGTTAAACTCTTCCTCTCTGTGCATCATTAATACGCAACTTACAACATTAGTTGACCCTTGAGGGTCCCATCATTACAAAGCTGCTCTGGTACCACTTGTAACATCTATCATATAAATCACATTATAATTACCAAAATAAAATAAAAATTATCTTACCATCGAATTAATTATTCAACAATCATTCAATACATATATTACATTAACCTTCGTCTAAAGTTTACCATACCCGAATCTCTACTCTTGCGATTAAAAGGTTTTGGCAACGTGAAGCTTCTGACATATAGTACCATGGTTAGAATTGGTGAATGATCCCATTTGATTTTATGTACCCTTAGATTTGGTTTATCATAAATTTTGATTTCCAATCGCCTTATTAGAAGGTATCGGGCCTGTAAATATTAATTGCATAGGTTAATTTATTAAATTGCTAGTCTCGATAATTCACCAGCATTTAAGTAAGTCCGGATTTAAGTTACTGCTACAGCTGTGTTTTTTTACGTGGCAGTCAATCCACCGTTTGATCTGCCTTCCTCGCGATCCACAGGGTGAAAATTTCGATGAGATTTATAGCGTAATGCAACTGTATTTTCCCCCATTCTCTGATCTGGTTTCATTGTGTTTCTTCACTGAAAAGAGGTTTGAGTTCTGCAACACCTTCGTTGGCTTCGCATGCCATCGAGGTCACAACGATAACCATCACAGCTTGATTTATCACTTAGGGTTTTATGAGATTCTAGCAAGGTGTTGTTTGCTAAACTTCAGAGATACATTTTAATTCTTTCGGCATGGAACTGTTGTTTTCTTCCAGCCGCTTCTTTGTTGGGAAAGCCAAGCATGTCTTCACAGCTCCTTCTCGCATATGCAAGAATCTCCAGTCGAATCAACAGGTAAAGTTGTTATTTCTTTTACAGTGTTCTTGTTTAATGACAAGCGATGTTATTCATTGTTATTTTTGGAACCCTTCTTCATATTCCAACCTAGATTTCTTTATTTTGTACATACTGTTACATTATTATTTTTAATGCTTTATGGTAGGTTCCACTTCGGCAGGCTCTGCAAGGGTTTGAACACTAAGCTCCGCCTTCAGCTATCACAGCTGGTAAGTAACATAGATGTTCTCCCTAGCATTCACTTAGATATCTCAGAGTTGTAATTCTCGCCTTTGCTTACCCTGTAGGCAAGGATTAACTTTTTCAATGGTCGACCAACAACTAATTGCTTCTTTCTTATCTTTTCATTTACGACATGAAGCCATGCTTCGAAGTTTACTAATAATTGGGTTTTTTTTTTACGCTTGTATAAAAACATTATTATTTCAGTTCTTTTCGGTCCTCGAGTACTCTTATTTTTTTTGGGTTAAAAATGAGGGTTAGACCTTGTGTTTGAACAGTGCCTCCCTTGGCAATGTAAATTTGACATTACGACTTCTGTTAATATATTAATGTTTTCTCTTACTTTCAATCTGTAATAATTGTTTAGCTCAGAATAGTATTTGAACTACCTTAGGGGTTTTTGCTTGCATTTTACAGTATTTAAGCGACGGTTGAAATAACAGAGAAACAAATCATTTAATTGATAAATGTGTTCTTCATTTCTCTCAAGTTGTTAGTTTAATTATGATACTCTCAAAGTTCTAGGAGTTTAAGGCATTGGTGGAGAAATAGTTGGGGAAGCAAGTGAAGGCTCTGAGGAGAAATAATGGTGGATAATACATATCTAATGAATTCAAAGACTTCTGTAGCAAAGAAGGAATTCGAATAGAACTCATAGCGCCTCATAACCCACAACAAAATGGGGTCGCAGAGAGGAAGAATAGAACGATCGTCGGTGCAGCACTAGCAATGCTGCATGATCAAGGCCTACCAATTCATTTGTGGGTGGAAGCATGAAACACTACTGTTTATGTTCAAAACTGTTTTCCTCATAGAGTACTTCGCATGAGTACACCTGAATAAGCTTTCACTAGAAAGAAACCAGATGTTTCTCACTTTAAGATTTTTGGCTCATCTGTTTATGTGCATGTGACCAAGAACGCCAAGAAGTTGGAGCCGACTGCTGAAGTTGGGATATTTGTGGGGTATAGAGAAACACCCCATAATTATCATGTGTATTTTCCTAACAATAAGATGACTATTGTGTGATGGGATATAAAATTCGATGAGGGGAAAGCCATGCGGTTGTAACTTGAGAGGGAGCTAGACTTGCATGCAGAGGAGGAACTGTTGGTTCCCAAGGATGAGTCTCTAGATGTGGATCAACCATAGAAGGAGGTTCATGGAGTGGAGGATTCCACTCACACAGAGGAAACATCAAAACTGGCAGAAGGCGTACCACATAAGCTGAGAGGCTGAGACTTGATGTTGCACAGAATGTAGGAGTCCCTACTTCATAGCGCATACAAAGGCAGTCTTCTGATCAATTCACTACATACATGGCTCTCATGAGAAAATGTATTGTGACTGAGCCATCTTCCTTTCAGGAAGTAGTGCAGGAGCCCACATGGGTAGATGCAATGGTGGAGGAGTATGACTCCATTGTTAGAAACAGTGCTTGGGAAATTGTTCCAAGACCAGTTGATAAATCAATGGTAGGTTCAACATGGATCTACAAGGTAAAGCAAGATGCAGATGGGAGTGTTGAGAAATACAAGGCCAGATTTGTGGCTCGGGGCTTCTCACAGATCAAGGAAATTGATTATGAAGAAACCTTTGCACTTGTCACACGGTATTCTTCCATAAGGACCATCTTTTCTCTCTCAGCACAGATGGGTTGGCACATTCATCAGATGGATGTGAAGATTGTGTTTCTCAATGGGATCATTGAGGAAGGAGTGTACATTGAGCAACATGAATGATTTGAGATCTTCAGCAGCGAGTCGCATGTTTTCAAACTCAAAATGGTGTTGTATGGGTTGAAGCAAGCACCCCGTGCTTGGTACACTTGGATAGATAGATATTTCACCGAACTTGGCTTCACCAAGAGTGAGGCGGATGCAAACCTATACCAGATTGTGGTGGAGGGTAAAATTTTAATCATTGTTCTTCATGTTGATGATTTAATACTGACTGGTGATGAGCAACTGATACACTCATGCAAGGAGGACCTTGAAAAGGAGTTCGAGATGAAGGATATGGGCCTTCTTCATTATTTCCTTGGATTGGAAATATGGCAGCGAGATGGTGAACTTTTTGTGTCTCAAGGCTAGTATGCAAGGGAGATACTGGGTAAGTTTCACATGGAGCGCTGCAAACCCATGGATACTCCTCTTCGAGTAAACTGGAGGAAAGAGGATGCTACATCTGGAGAGGTAGTGGATGCTATTTTCTATCAACAGTTAGTGGGTTCGCTAATGTATTTAGTGAATACAATTCTAGACATATGCTATGCGGTGAACCAGCTTAGTAAAGTGATGGTTAATCCTACCAAGCTCTTTTGGAAGGCAGGCAAGCATGTCCTGAGATACCTAAGGGGCACATATGAGTATGGCTTATGGTACAGACAGACAGATGAGGTGAAGTTGCATGGCTTCACGGATGCAGATTGGGTGGGCAGCCCAACGGACATAAAGAGCACATCAGGAGGGATCTTCAGTATTGAATCTACAGTTGTTTCTTGGTACATCAGAAAACAAAGATCCATGGCACTCAGTTCAGCAAAAGCGGAATACATGGCAGCAAGTCAAACTGCATGTGAAGCTATCTGGATGAGAAAGATCCTAGTTGGTTTGTTTGGTTCTCATTTAAATCCTACAATTATTCGTTGTGATAATCATATTTGCATTAAACTCTCGATTAATCCTGTGTTTCATGATATATATAAGTATATAGATATTCAGTATCATCATATCAGAGATTGTGTACATCGGAATATCATGTTTCTTCAGTACATTCCTATGAAAGATCAGGATGCAGATATTCTGACGAAGACGCTCACCAAGAGAAAATTCGAATACCATAGAGACATGATTGGGGTGAAGGATACTCCCTTTCTTGTTGAGAAGGAGTGTTGATATTCAACAAGATGAGGATCCTAGTGAAAATTAAGCACCTACACTAGGATGGAGCCTCGGGCTATTTTTAGGTGGAAGTCTATTTTTAGAATGGATGAGAAAAATATATTTATAGATGATGTCTATTTATAGATGGTGAGAAAATTCTATTTATAGATGTTGTTATATTTTTAGATGTATGTGTGAGTTCTAGTTATAGATCGCATGTCTATTTATAGATGCATGTCAACTATTATTATCGCTTAATAATAGTTGGACAATAAATATTAATCTATTCTCATGGAGCACTTGGAATTAGTTAACTGAAGTGACAAACCAGTTTACTGAAGGAATTTCGAGTTCAAAGGTTGGTTGGTGGGACATGCAAGTGGACTTAGTTGTAACTAAGTGATTCGAAGTAGTAACAGAGTTGGATGTGTAGTTATGTGAGTTGTAAAGTAGTTTAAATCAGTTAAGAGATTTAAAATCAGTTGTGCTAGTTGTAACTAACGATACACTAGCGAGAGATCAGTGAATTAAATATTAAATTAATGCACATGGAGTGATCTCACATGCAACTGAAGATTTACTACTATTAACTACATGCATGTCGGATCCAATGAAGACCCAGTTGAGAGGTAGGTGAAAGGGACAGTTGACTATCAGCTGTACTATATTGGATTGCACTCTTGTAAGCAAAACACACATTGGATATGCTCATGAGGATTGCGTAGTTAAGGAGGGCATGATTGCATCGGAATTGGTTTTTGTAATCATCTTTGATTGTGTAGTGGAGGCAGGCTGTCGTGAGGCAGAAAGTTGGCTAAGGCATTTTCCAATTTCTGCAAGACAGTGTGAGACGATTATATATTGTACTGAGAGCTCTTAGATTATAGTTTTGTATGAGATTGTTTCATGATCCATGATTGATCTGAAATGTGTGAACAAAATATTTCTTATACAGAGATAGACAGTAGGGGCTTTTACTGGTTATTTCACCTTTACTAGAAAGGATGAAACCAGAAGCTTCTGGCCCTCTTACTGGCTCTGCCTAAAGAAATATGAAGTAAACACTAAAACGATCTGGCAATGAAAGTATTTGTTTCTGTTTTCAAAGTATTCATTAACCAATTTTTATGTGTGAATAATCAAGTTAAGGTATTCTGCAATGGAATTAATGTGATTTGAAGTGGAACAATTGTGTTTTGATCACTCTATAAGTCTCATTGTGAAAAGGGGACTTATTAAAAATTATTTTTTAATGTAGTAAACTCTGGAACATAGCAGCAAAAATGCACAGCATAACAGTAAGCATTTGTTTAAGCAGTTCACCCCTCTCTTGGGCTACCTCTGCTGGGTCCAAAAGCCTCCAAATAGGTTTTTCCCTCTTTTATTAATGCTCAAAATAAGTATTACACCATGAAGAAAGCCTCAAAAGGCTAAAATAGCTGCAAATTTAGAATCAGAGTGCTGGAAATAGTAAAAATTGACTATTCATTCACCTCAAACAGATGAACATAGCCCAATACAGCTGATCATTCACCTAGCCCTAGTGGCTCCACAAGAAAATTCGCTGATAAAATCACTGAAAGAGTGCCCTGATGGCTCTGAAGCCTGTTCCAACAGCTTCAGAATGCTTCAATACCCCCAAAACAAAAAAAAATTCATTCCAATTTGACTTCCCTAGCCAAAGTTATGGTCAACTGAAGTTTTTTCCCAGTGTGCCCTTGAAAAGATCCACTAAATGTGGAAGACTGCAGTTAGCTCCGACAAAAATGGGGACAGGCGCTAAAATTGGGTGGAATGCCAAATAGACCACGGAAATGGGGGTCTTAACGTGCAGCTCCACGTGACCGCACCGAACGGAGTGCATAACCGAACCTTCAGTTTATTGCGCGGAGACTTTATTATATAACAAAGGTTATGGGTGCATAGCACCATACCCGCGGCCCATGGAACCACGTCCTCGCCACCTGCGCATCGATGAGAGTAGGCCTTTGGTTTCGGGCCAAGGTCACAGGATGAGGGGCTGGCCCCTTTACGGCCCCGCCCAAACGAACAATAACGTTTAAATAAAAGTCGACGCCATTACATATTAAGAAACACGGACGTGACCCAACGGTTGGGCCGCCCGACTCTGTCTACCCCGACCCGGGGTCGAACCCTGCCGCTGCAACAAAATTTTGAATAAAACCACACTTTCGAAATTTGACCCTTGGGGCCACACGACGACCTCTAGGCTGGCCACGTGGCGCCCTCTGATTGGCTACCTTCGGAATATTTTGTGGAATATTATTTTTTTTAATAAAAGATTTTTATAGAGTCAAATTGGCTATTTTTTTTACTGAATTTGGCAAACTTCAAAGCTGAATAACTTTATCATACAACGTCGGTTTTCAGTGCCGTTCACGTCTACAGGATCGTTTTTCCGAGCTCTTTCCTGTCATTCTAGTTTGGACCAATTCTAAGCAACTAATTTTTTGAGCATTTTTCCATTAAGGACTTGATCTCCTGATCAATGATATATACATAATATATGATAGTGGGGTTTTTAGCTTTATGCTTTCCCAGTAAAAACATGTGTTATGTGTGAATGATCTTTCTTCGTGTGTTTGCAATTGGCGATCATGTTTTAAATTTCGACAAGAATTTTTGTAGAAGCGATTATGTATTTAACAGTGGCATATAATTGTTAGATCATGAGAATCCATGAAATACATAATTTGCAGTAAAATTTCTATATAATTTTACAGGCACGGGTGACGATAATGCATTTTCTCTAAGTTAAAAATTTAGATGTGCTAATGATGATGATGAATTCCTCCAAGTGAGTATTTCAAAATCACATATGGTGATGACAAATTTCCTTTGAGGAAGGATTTCAAAAGTGCAGAGAATGATAATGGATTTCCTCCAAGTGATAATTTCAAACGAACATGTGAGAATGGTGAATGATTTCCTTTGAACAGGGATTTCAATGGAACAGATGATGATAGTGAAGGATTTCCTCCAAGTAAGAATTTCAAAAGCACTGACGACGATGATGAACTTTCTCTGAGCAAAGTTTCCAAAAACACTAATGACAATGATGGATTTCCTCTGAGTAAGGATTTCGAAAGCACCGATGACGATGATGGATTTCCTTTGAGCGATAATTTTAAAAGGACATAAGGCAATGATAAATTTCCTCCAAGTGAGGATTTCAAAAGCGTGGACAAGGACAACGAAGGATTTTGTCTAAGTGAGGATTTAAATGGAAGAGATGAGGATGCTGTGCTATAACCTATGAGTGAATTTGAATACTTGTCTAAGAAATTTTATGTAAATGATGTTTGCATGGTAACTTGAAATAATTATTTTAAGTTGTATAGTATCTTACATGAAATTATGAGTAATTTATATGTTTATTGGATTACATGTTTTAATAATGAATAATTCATTTGTTTCAAGTATCCACAATGGAATAATAACTTTGAAAAATAATTTAGCCTTGAGGGTTAGCTCAATTGGTCGAGGTCTCATTGCTAAAGAACCTTGACATTGGGAGGCTACAGGTTCAATTCTCCTCGAAGCCCTCGATGTTAGGATTATATTAGCTTGGTTGGGGAGTGTGGTCCCTTTGGGTGGAACTACCCTAATCTTCCATGAAAAAAATAAAAAATAAAAAATAAACATTGAGAAATAATTTATGTTTCGTTCAATCAACTTAGTATTGATATTTTGATTAAAATTAATACAATATTAGGAAGTAATGTTGAATTTTTAAATTATATAGTGATATTGTCATAATATTATTTATTGTTATCATTTGATAGATCATAGATAAAAAAAATGTTGTAATTTTAATGCCCCGTTAAAAAGGGAATACTTCATTTGATGGTTGATTTTAAATTTTTCATTTTAATGGGCCAAGTTGTGTTAGGCTAAGGTTTCAGAAGAGCTATACTTTTAGCTTTTAAAATAATAATTACTCTTGGTGTAACGACTCTTTGATCTAGGTGTTCATTTTTAAAGTTTTTTAAGTCATAATATTTGGTTCATAATGTCATGGTTGAAATATGTGGAAAACTTAATTTTTTTTGTAATCATGATATTTGGTTTTAATTCCATGGATTAAAAGTCAAAATATAAGGTTTTTTGGAGTCATGATATTTTATCTTAATCCCATGCTTGAAAATACTTAGATTTTTAGGGTTTTTTTGGTGTCATGATATTTTATCTTTGACATCATACGTGAAAAGTGTTGGAATTTAAGGTTTTTCGAATCTTTAATGTCGTTGCTAAAATTTTTGAAAATCTACCCCGAATTATATATATATATATATATATATATATATATATATATATATATATATATATATATATTCCAGTGCGTTTTCTTACGTTTTTTACAAAAAAAAAAATAGCTCTACTGCCATTTTAAAAAATGTTAAATATTTACCCAGAAAAATAAAATGTTATGTTGATGAGAACTTTTGTAATCTTATGTGTTTTGCACAAAGATCCTGACGTTTCGGGTGAACACTTCACCCATTTTCAGGGGCAAGAAGCTAAAACAAATGATAGAAGAGTGTTGGACCATAAATTTATAGAGAAAGAAAAAAATTAACCATTAAAAGGATGGAAATTTAAAAACAATGATAAATTGAGATGATAAACATATTTAAACTTTAAATTAAAAATAAAATTGAAAAATAATTAAGTCAATATAATGATCGATAAATATAAATTTAAAATTAATAAATTAATTAAATTTTAAAATTAAATTAAATAATATAATATCAAAAATAAAGTACTTTCAAATTATTATTTTTTATGTTTTTTTAAGCTAGAATTTTTTGAGTTACAATTTTTATTAAATTTGTAACTTTGTTTTTTATTAATAAAATAAAATTATAATTTTTAACAAAAACTCATATATATATAGGACGTTAATCATTATCATCATCATTATCAATATAATAAAAATATCAACCAAACTTTTATGTCACTTATTTGAATTATTTTTAAAACATAAAATATGATAAATTCAAAAAAATTATAGTAAAATAACACTTATTTTCTAAATGATGATTTTGTTGATGATTCAAAATATTGACTTCCATAACTTGTGGGCTTGATTTTTATATTACTTTCGGTACATTTTAATATATCTTGTTTTTACTAATATCAATAATATTCGTTATGCTATAAGTTAATTGAAATAATCATTAATTTAATATTAAATTAAAAATTAAAAATTTAACCATAATCCTAATTTGAGTAATTTAACATCTCTATTTTATATTTATATATATAAACAAACTCAATTCGTGAGTTGATCATCATAGTGAGAAGATGCGCACTGAATGGTTTACACGTTTGATATCTCGATTCTTTATTATGATGTTAGGGTCAAGGGGAGTTGGCTCTCCATCTTTCCCCCTTTTATTGCAAAGATAATAATGCATAGCTTTAACTAAGCACCCAATGTAATATGGATTAACTAAAACTTATTCTTCAAGATATATTTTGCTATTGTAAGATGGATTACCTAACACTTATTCTTTACCACTTTAAAGATGTGCATGTGAAAGTGGCATTTCCGTATGTAATAATTGATTGATTAAATATCTTGGTATTAGGATTACATGGAAAAAGTGAGGTAATTTATTTATTCATAAATATTAATAACTTTTATTCATAGTTTTAGTTTTTAAGCAAGGAATTGATAATGGGTTTGGTTTCATGTTCATGTAATATGGATTGATTTTGATTATTATCATTATGATTTATAATTTTTATATAATTATATAATTTTTTTTTTTTATGCAAATACTTTGAACTTTGAATTTCATAATTTATATAATATGACAAATGCCGAATAAGTTGTGCCTAAAGAATTATTCATAAATATTATTACTAATATAAAATTAAAATAAATAAATAATTTTAAAAATTTTAAAACTTGTAAAATCATTATTTATCATAAGTATAAAATATATTTTAAATTAAATTAATATGAAAAATATATTATTACTATATCACTTTCTATGTTAAATGTGAAAAATATATTATTACTATATCATTTTGTATGTTTATGATTGAAATTGAAATATTAATAATAATAATAATAAAAGTTTGGTAGAAGTAATTTTTTTTTAGTATGTATAGAATAAAATTATATTGGAAATTTAATAGATCTACAATTATTAAAGTAAGATGAGATTAACAAAAGCTTCACTCAATATCACATAATATAAAAAATTTAATAATCAATCAAAATTACATATGTTTTTTTTTTTTTAAATTATGCATGTTGAGGTTAGATATAATGTGAAATCAATTCTAATTTTTAAAATAATCTTAAGGTAGAAAGTTGATATCATAAATCTAACATGTAACAAATTTGAAGGTATAAAATCTTTTATAGTCTAATCAAATAGGCCCATAAAAGTGTAAGTCCTAAATATCCATAAAAACAAAATTCCAAGTCTAACAAGTAAATGCAATTTAGCATGCAAATATAGAATGAAACAACATCAAGAAGAGTTTAATCAATAGTTATGAGTTCTTCTACATTACCCCCAATAACACCATCTTAAATGACTAAGATTCTAGAAATGCCTTGATTAACCTTTAACACATTCCCCTTGATTTCAATAAGTTACAATTTTAGGTGTGAATTCCCCTTGATTTCAACAAGTTAAAATTTAGGTTTTTCATTTTCACACTTTAAGTAGTGTTAACTCTTTAGATATCCTCTATAACCATAGTGAAAAACTCCTTGATTGTCTATAATAGGCGAGAGAAGAGGGGTTGCCTTCATGACGTGTTCCCTAAGTTGCAAAAAAGGGCATTGAGGATGAAATCCACATCAAACTCAACACAAACAACCCATCCTCTACATTTCTAGTCCAAAGCATCCTTATCTCTTTTGAACCACTTTCATAGAGGATCTAAAAATGAAAAACCCGTAGCAACTAACAAAACTGTCATTATTTTAGAAAAGAGTGAGAGGCCAGTGCATAACATAATTGCTATTCTCAACACTGTATAATCTATTGTGTTGCTTACAATGCATGATTAGGGAAGGGGAGTTGTCATGTTTTTATGAGAATATATAAGATATTTTGGGGCTAGGTTTGGATATAGCATTCATCTCTAGATTGGACTCACATTTCTTGTTATTTTTTTATCTCATCTCTCTCTGAATAACTTTCTGAGGGCCATTATTTCTTTAATCATCAACTACATCCTATAAATAAAGGAGTTTTAAAGAACTATAGCTAAAAAACGAGGACTTGAGCCTTAATCCATAAAAGGAAGGGGTTTAAACTAATACATCTAGAAAAGAGAAAGTGTAAATTTTAGTTCATGGCTAAGTAATCTATTTGGCCTTTAAACCATCCCTTTTGATAGTAATCCAAATCTATTATGATAAAAAATTGCAAAGCCATCGAAAATCTTAAAGTTATGATAAGTAAAATTGGTAAAGGGAAGAAAAGTTTCCCCTATTTTCAGTTGCTCCATCACTTCCCTTCCACATGTAACATATTATTTTCAACTTCCTCCACTCAATCTCTAGATGAAACCCCATTAAAGATAGGTTGAAATTAAATTCAATCACATAGTTTACTTTTAATAATAAGTTTAAACATATTTCTATATAAAATTAGTTTTAAAGGTCCTACTAAAATTTAAAGTACAACGTACCAACCACTACATCATTTTCTAGTATATAGATGTTCTATAAAAAAATTATTAGTTCAAAGTGTCAACCACTACATCATAAAACCTTATTTTCTAATCTATAGATGTTCTAGTAATATATATATATATATATATATATATATATATATATATATATATATATATATATATATATATATATATATATATATATTTTTTTTTTTTTATTTTTTTATTTTTTTTCTATATTATTTAATTCTTATTTAAAAAACAAGAATCAAAGTTTGGTATTAAATGTTGACTTTTCTTTTTAAGGACTTATCAATATTTTCCAACTTTTCCTCCTAATTATACTTCTATGAAAGTTAATAAAAAAATGTTTAAGATGACTAATACCTTTTCTTAATTCAAAGTGCTAAATCATGCAGTCTTTAAAAGAGCAAAGGACTAATACCTTTTCTTAATTCAAAGTGCTGAAACATGCATTCCCCCAAGAGAGCCATCTCGAACAGAAACCTATTTTAATATGTTTTAACTACGAATGATAGTCGTGTTTAGGTCTAAATCATAACTCTCGACGAAGTTGAGATATTACACTAATATTTCAATTAAAGAACCTTTGCAATCCTTGAAATCTACTTTTTAGTGAGGCCCACCTAATATGGATTCTTCATTCTCTCTCGCGAGTCTTTTCCCAAGTACTTTTTTAATAAAAAATATTCTCATTTAACATGACTTTACATAGTTTTGTATCTAACTGATAACAATGTATCTCGTCAAAGTAAGGAGGTGGTTGAGTCTAGAAGTAAGGATTAAGTTGATGGGAACATCAAACCTCCAAGTAAGGATTAAGGTGTATATTGTTGATTTACATAACCCTTTCTTAGAAAGTAACATTTTGAAATTTGGACCCTTCATTTCATGTTGTGATTAGAGATAATGTGATATAAATTCCATCTTATCATCGGGATGTCAGGTCAAAAAGTTCATAATTTTTATGTTCAAGGTATCTTTCGAAAGTTTCTTTCCTTTCTCAATCATGACTTTTTACAATATTATTACCATGCCCTAGGCAGTAGTCTTGCATTCGATTTTGCGTTGAATTTCAATTACTTCAATAGCTTTAGCTCACCAAAAATTGACCCAAAAAAAACGAAATGTTACTAAAAATTAAACGAAATGTCAACAAACGAAATGTCACAAAGTTGACATTATAGTATTTGATTTGATATTTGTTTATTTTTAATTTTATTTATTTATTTTTATTTTTATTGATCAAGAGTGATGGAGCTTTATTATGCAATCATTATGTTTTATATTATCTATTGTATTAGTTCTCAAAAAATTTAATGAATATTGTACCACATTTCAGACTGTAATTCTTAAAAAAAGATAATGTGTGATATTGCTAACTGATATTTGGGACTTATCACATGGATAACTTGGAAGCATTTTGTTGGGAAAGGAAAATTCAGTGAATATCATACCGCATTTCTAGTCCGTAATTTTTACAAGACATAATGTGCGATATTGCGAATTGACATTTAAGACTTATCACATCGATAACATGGAAGCATTTACTTGGGAAATGAACCTCTTCATCTTGGATTTATTACTCACATTTCTTATTTATAAGTTTCCAAAAATATATTTTTAAGAAATTATGTTTTGTATTTAAATGAAAGTCATCTAAACTCATTTAGTCAATCACTGAAACAAAATCTATTCTAAAACTAGATGTAAATGTTTATTATACAATTTCTATTTTTTAAATGAAATAACTATATTATTTTCACATATTTATAAATGAAGATTACATTCAATATTTTACATTGTTTAAATTTTTCTTTATATGATATGTTTTCTTAAATAATCTATCTAAAATAGATTCAATTTAAGATTTATATAAAAAAAAAAAGAGAAAGATTTATATCAAAAAATTTAATTTAACATTCTAAACCCAAAAAATCATATCGGTTATATTTAAATAACAAAATTTACTTATACATATTATTTTATATAGTCAAACTTTTATTCATATTATTTTAAAATTTTAATAATTTTGAAAAACACTAATAAAACTTAAAATAAATATTTAACTTATTTTTTATAACTCAAAATTTTAAAATTTTTGAAAAACACTATTTTAATAAAAGGTAAAATAAATCTTCAACTTATTTTTTATAACTGAATGAGATAGAGTTTCATTTTTCTCATTTTACTATGGCCATATCATGAAAAGTTGGTTCATAGTTTATCTTATTGTGATTCACTTTGATCAAGTTAAATTTTTAGTAGAGATTTCTAATTAATCTCAATTACATAAGTTTATCATCATATTC
This sequence comes from Pinus albicaulis, assembly GCA_034641835.2. Lineage (NCBI taxonomy): Eukaryota > Viridiplantae > Streptophyta > Pinopsida > Pinales > Pinaceae > Pinus > Pinus albicaulis. The sequence goes on along the minus strand of CM076583.1, from coordinate 299,562,737 downwards.
TTGAAAATAATGAATTTTGTTTTAAGGATTGCAAATTTTTGTTTTTGTTTCAAAATTATATTCATGATCATTGAAAGAATTTGAAAGACATTGAAATCATTTTCAAGTAATCATTTTCATGAAATTTGGAGAAGAAAGATGATTGGTTGCATTAGATTTGCTCAATAAAAAAATATTATTATTATTGTTATTATCTTAAATTGATTTATATAGAGAGTTGATTTTGAAATGTCAATTCAGTTTAGCTTTGGTTCAATTTATATATGTCATATGTCATCAAATGCCCTGAAATGCAATCCCTTCTTTAAATTATGCATTACCTTAATATTTATAAAAATTAAGTAAAATTTAAATTAGCAAATAAATCATACTTCTAAAAGAATATTCATCCCCAAATCCCTATAACTCAAGCATGGAACCCTTTGAGGACACTTATTTTTTATTGATACATATACATATATCCATCTCAACTCAGTGTTTGTTTATCATACATAAGAGGGATTAAATCTTTTGAGGTGCAATCATTTTCTTGAGTTTTACATTCTAAAAATGATTATCACTTTAATAAAGTTGATCCCTATAAATATATAAATTAAGATTGATATTTTAAGTATTAAATAAATTTTACATTTAAATATATAGAACATTATTTTTTACATCATCGAGAGGCGGTGTTCTGTTCAGAAAACCAAAATTCACAATTTTCATCGTGAAACTAAGATTATGTAATTTTCATCCAATTGAAAAAAGATCTTCAAATTATGTTTAACAAACTTCAACTACATTTAAAAAAAATATACTAGCAATTTCACCATATGTTGCAAAGAAAACATTGTAAAGCAGTAACATAAGGAAGAGTAATATAGAGGAAATTCTCTCACATGTATATTAATATCATTTTTAGATAAGTATCAGTTCTTTTGCACAATGTTTTTTTGGTTTATGTATTCCTAGGCACTATGGTAAAGGTGACCCATAAGGTGAGGTACTTGGTTGAAGTACTCTCTACTCTAACAATGGTCCTAAGATGAAACAGAATAAGGAAGAGATACCCACATCATAATGTAACCACTCCTTATTTTGAAACCAAACTTTGTAATGGTAATTAAAGTTATAATGATATTAAACTTAAAAAAAAACTATTTCATTACCATTAAATATAAAATAGAATATAAACTTTTAAAATAAACATATTTAAAGTAGAATATAAACTTTTTAATTTTTAATATTGGAAATCCAATTAATATCCATATGCAAACTATACTATCCATATGCAACCTATACTAGTGCCCAGTGAAAAACAAAAACTTAGTGTCTAACTTTTTAGTCCCTGCCGCCTGCGGCATGGCAGGGACTATTGTAATCGCTTTTGGGTGTTTTAATTAGTCCCCGGAGGAAAATGAGACCAAACCATTTAACTTATTATAAAGTTTTAAACACAGTTTTCTGCCTGCCGCCGGTGAGAACCAATCCACAATTGCCTGCCGCCGGTGAGAACCAATCCACAATTTGGAGGTCTTATTTGGCCTCATATCGAGGCCAGACCTATCGAAACTTAGGTTATGTTAACTTGTTTTTTATGAAACCAATATGAAATTTTCACAACATGAATTTTCACCTAGAATCAAGTACAACAAAATTTTGAAGGTTAGAAACCGAAATTTGTAGAACTCTGATCCAGCAGATAATTGAAAAATAAATTCAAGTAAGATCTCAGTGTACAACATGCATGCACGCTCAAGGCAAGGAATAAATGATGGAAAAGGTCTAATGTGATATGGGACAACCTGCTCCCGCCATTTTTTAACATAAATTGAACTCTCTTAAGACTGCAGAGCTCGAACATTAGTATATAAGGGCTAAACCAGAGATAATTTCAGAACAAGATCCTGAATAAAACATCCAAAATTCAATGAAAATAAATTAAAGAATTACCCGGCTACTAGTTGGTAACCGTCTTCAAACAGTTGTTGATGCTGACCAGTCCACGCCACGAGGTCAGCCATGCTGACTCAGCCTTTAACCAATTCCTCCACCCCTCCTCTTCTTATTGCATGCTATGCACAAAACACTGTGCGCGATTGGCCGATAATAAATGATATCCCCTTTCTTTTACCCCTCCAACTCAAATTCCACCGCTCAACAATCCAAAACAACACTGCGATGGATTATATAAGAGAATTTCCCTCCTTCGAAAAAAACGAAATTATATATAAGAATTTCATAGATATATTTGTGATATTTATCTTTATGTGTTACTATATACGTGATATTATGCAAAAAAATAGAATTTGATCAGAGGTAATATGTGTGTGTGGGTGTGTACATATTTGTTTATTTATTTATTTTAAGTTCTAGTTGGTAGATTTTGAATGCAAGATAACAATAGTATTTTGCCACCTTTTTAATATTCTCTTAGCTTAATAAGGTAAAAACATTTTTTGGTTTGGAAGTATGGTTCTAGGATTTTGATTCCATAGTCCACATACTCAGAGTTCTAGGATGAGCACTATATGGTTGTTGAAAAACACTTTGTTTATCCATTCATATGTGTCTTCATTTTTTAAACTCTAATTTAACTATACTTAAACTAGTCAAGTGTATCTACATTGTGACCCTTGTTCAAATGTGGCAATTAGTTCATATCTTTCAAAGTTCAATAATAAAACTAAGTAGCAGGAACGCTAGAGCACTATATGGTTGTTGAAAAACACTTTGTTTATCCATTCATATGTGTCTTCATTTTTTAAACTCTAATTTAACTATACTTAAACTAGTCAAGTGTATCTACATTGTGACCCTTGTTCAAATGTGGCAATTAGTTCATATCTTTCAAAGTTCAATAATAAAACTAAGTAGCAGGAACGCTAGCTATGCAACCTTGTTACTTTACACAATATTATCACTAGCCTTGTTACTTTCCACAATATTATCACCTATGGTCTATTATTGGATATTGAGATTTTCTATGTGTTAAGTTGTTATTTATCCAAATATTACTCGGGTGTTTATTGGTAAACATCACCTTGATTTATACTTTATCTAATCGTTATTTTTTGGGAAAGTCTTGGGTGTCCATTGTTAAACACCACCTTTTTCTATAGGTAGATGCCAAATTGGAGTTGCAATTGGTTCATGCCACTTTGCATTCATTTTAGATCTTTCTACTTGTGGAGAAAAAGGCCTATAATCATCATGGTTCAAAACACCATGAAAATAATAAGAATGAATCTACATAATTTGTGGTGCTTTCTCACTTATAGATTTGTACTAGAGCATCTCTACCTAAGAATTTGATTGCTATGTTTTTTCTTGGTAGAAAAAGTATGTGTATTATTTTCTAATAAATACATACATATGAGAGGTTTTCATTTGTGTCTAGAATCATATTACTTAGGATATTAACCATTTGCATGATTTTGGGATTGTGCTTGAATTTAGGCAAGCAATGATTTTTTGTTGGGATTTTCATAATTAGGTGGCTGGGAATTGGTGAGAATAATTGAAATGGAGACATCATCCTATCATATGGAGTTTTTAGAACCTATTTCTAGGTACCATTTATGTGGTCCTTATTATTTTTAGATAACTAAAGTCTTATTATTATTTAAGGCCACCGGGGTACATCTTAGTATGTCAATTTGTGGGAATAGATAGAAGAAAATGTCACCTAATTCATAAATCAATTGAGAAAATAGGTTTATAATTTTAAAAAAAAAATGTAAGGTGAATTTGATGGCTAATATTTGGGTTGGTGATCTAAGGATGTTCCAAGATGAAGTTCTTTAATTTTTCATATGTAGAGAGGAATGAAGTTGTGAGGATCAAATAAAAAATCAATATGGATGGACTCATTAAGTGGCAGGTTGTGCACAGAGGGAAGGAGGTTTGGTTTTTGTAACACCCCGTTTATTCACTTGCAATTTCTAAACTACATTATAACATATCTTTATTGTTTTCTTATTTTTTTATTGAATTTAGCTAGACAAGTAGAAGTATACTATGAGGACATGTGGACCTACTTATATTAAAATTGTATGTATGTTTTACTATTTATCTTATTAAGGATGACATATATATATGTGTGTGTGTGTGTGTGTGTGTGTGTGTATTTTAACATGCAAATTTTAAAGGGAATCAATTCAATTTATATTATGATTTGATAATTGGTGTGATGCAAATGGTAGATAAACTTAAGTATTTACATTAATTACCAATCATTAACGTTTTTAATAACATGAAAATAATTGTTTGGTTATGCATGGTTATGTGCTTTGGTAAGCTAACTTAAAGGTCTACTAAGAAGTATCTAAATAGTTGGGGCATTGAGGTAACACTAATATCATGGATATCAAAAGAGTAATGGTATGTTTTTTTTTTTTTCAACAGAAATGGTTATGGAGCTTTTGTATTGATCATGGGCTGAATGCCAAAATTCTGATTACATTTTGGGCTTCTTTGCCCTGATGCATCTCGCTGCTAAGAATGAGAATGCAGCTGAAGCTTGCAGATTTCTTCCTTGGATAAACCCCCAATGAGTTGATTTCAGAGATTTCCCCCCACTTGAAGATACAAACGAATTTGTTTAATAGCAGACAGTAGAACATGGCAGCAAACTATTTATGGAATGGGTTCCCATGATTCTTCTTCCTCTTTCAGCTTGACCCCAGCAGAGAGTAGGGTAGCTTTATTGGCTTCTATGTCCGCCTTTTTATTGTGAATTCTCAACACATGATAGTACTTCAGGTTCTGAAATTTGTTTTCCAAACCTTTGATCCTAGTAATCAGCCTTGCTAGATTGAGGTCTGATACTGGAGTATTGGAAACCATTGCATTTATAATGACCTGGGAGTCGCCTATAACAATTGCTTCATTAATGTCCAGATCTTTAAGGATCTTGAGTCCTTGGAAAAGGGCCAAGGCCTCAGCTTGAATGCTGGTAGAATATCCAAGTCCCCAAGCGTAGGAGAGAATTTTTTCCCCAGTTTGATTTAGAACAACATCTCCTGCACCAGCTTTGCCTGGATTTCCCTTTGCTGCTCCATCAAAAAAGAGGAAGTGCCTTGTTTGTGATTTAAGCCAATCTTGAAAGTCATTCTCTGGTTTCCTTATTTTCCATTCTTTGAAAGTGGGGGCTTTTCTGACTACAAGATGAAATTGAAGTTCTAGAGTTGATCCCCATGCAATGTCCTGTTGACTGAGATTGGAGTCGTATTTTATATCAATCAAGCACTCCTTTATGTGGCATTTAATCTTGGCTTCTAAAACTTTGTGGCACTGCTTTGTATTTCTAAAGATTCTTCTGTTCCGCTCTAGCCATAACTGCCAACAAATGATCTTTGGGAGAACAACCCATGCTGCTTTAATAATCAGGTTTTTAGGAGGTGAATCTGGATATTTGTTTGTCCATTCAGAGAAGAGTTTAGAAGTGGAGCAAGGAAGAGTGAAGTTAGGATCCAAATCATGAGTAAAGAAGGACCAGATTTTCCTGGAGTAGCTGCATTCTAGAATTAGATGAACTGTTGTCTCAGCGTTTTCTTTGCACAGTGAGCAGATGGATGGGCCGTGGAATCCTTTCTTCTGCAAGTTGTCATAGGTTAAGATTTTTCCATGACAGAAAACCCAGGCAAAGAAATCAACCTTGGGCCATGAAGACAGTCGCCAAACACCTTGCCAAGGAGCTGGATCAGGGGGAACGTATGGTCTCTCATTCAGCTTAGCATACCCCAAGGAGACTACGTAACCTTTGGCTTTCGGCCCCCAGCCTTTCGCATCTCTTTTCCTCGAGTGCGTGGGCGCCAATCCGTGCGGGGATTCGAGCAGCGTGGTCCATTCGGAGTTCAGGTTTTCCGGCACCTTTAAACATTTCCAGCCTGCCCATATCAAGTCGTTCCAGCGTGAGATATCCCACAGCGTTCTCAATCCTTCTCTGTCCATCCAGTAGCGCAGCGAATTAATGGGGGCTCTGACTTCTATTGGTTCCTTATTCATGATTATGTCCATCCAGATGTTGATTTTTTTCCCGTTGCCTGGTATCCAGTAAGAGTGGGCGGTGATGAGAGATGCAACTCTGTCATAAATTTTGAGGAATGACGAGTTTGGTAGGTGGATCACATTTTCTAAGCATCTGGATCTTGAACCTCTGAAATACATTGTCCAGAGCGCCCTTTGGGCCCAGCCAGGATTGGGCGCAATGATCCTCCAAACGATTTTTGCAGCCATTGCCACATTCTGTTGACAAAGATTTTTGAAATTTAGACCTCCTTCCCATAGTGGTTTGGAAATGGTTTCCCAGCTGATAAGGGGGATATTTTTTTCATTATGTTTCCCTCCCTTCCAGAAGAACCTCCTTATGTATTCCTCCATTTTGTTTAGAATGGAAGCCGGAGCGAGGAGCCCAGCAAATTGAAATAGAGGCAAGCTGTTGAGAACTGATTTAATTAAGACTGTTTTGCCAGCAGTATTCAGCCAGGAATATCCCCAGGCTTGAATCTTTGCCTTGAATTTTTCCAGTTGTGGGAGCCATTATTTTCTTGCAGGTCTCTTGAGAGTAATTGGGAGGCCCAGATATTTAAAAGAAGACCAGGAGGTGGAAGATTCAAAGCCCAAACATCTGGAGATGGCAGATAGCAGTCTGGGCGAAGTATTCCAGTTGAAAATATGACATTTTCTCTTGTTAACAACGCTGCCTGTAGCTTCACTGAATTCATCTAGAACCGCTTTGAATTTTGTGGTAGTGGAAATAGATGCAGTGCCCAACAACAAAGTTTCATCCGCAAACAAGGCATGATTAATATTTTTGATCCCTCTTGCAATACACAGTCCATTGATTTCATGGTCTTGCAACTTTTTGTCTAGCAAGAAGCTAAGGACTGAGGCTTGGATGACAAAGAGCAGTGGGGATAGAGGACACCCCTGCCTAAGTCCTCTCGAGGATTTAAAAAAGTCTGTGGCTCTTCCATTAACTAGAGGGGCAATCCATGGCTCCGAGATGCATGCCCGGATCCATTTAATGAAATTTGCTCCAAAACCAAACTTACTCATAACATTTAAAATAAAGCTATGATTGACTCGATCAAACGCATTTGCTAAATCAAGTTTAATCACCATACCTTGCTCTTTTCGAAGGAGACTTGAGTGGATTGCCTCTTGTACCAGGAAGAAGTTGTCCATGATCTGCCTACCTTGGATGAAGCCTCCTTGATTATCTGGAATTATTTTGGGGAGAATGAGCTTCAGTCTATTTGAAATTACTTTGGTGATTAATTTGTACCCTGTGTTACATAGAGAAATCGGCCGGAATCTGTTGAAGTTATTGGCACCTTTTTCCTTGGGTATGAGAGCTAAAAATATAGAATTAGTACTGCCTCCTATTTTCTGAGTATTTTGGGATTTTTGTACCATTTTGAGAAGGTCTTTTTCAACAATCGGCCAGCAGACTTGAAGGAATCTAGCAGAGAAACCGTCTGGCCCAGGGGCCTTATCCGGGTCCATATCAAAGAGAGCCTTTTTCACTTCATCTTTAGTGACTTTGGCCTCAAGAGAATCATTAATTCGCTGAGAAATTATAGAGGGCATGTTATCTAACAGATCTGGATAGTGGCTTGGATCCTTGTCTTCACTATATAAGTTTAGGAAATGAGCAAAAGCTGCTTTCTTTATGTGATCAAAATCCTTGTGGATATCACCCTCTTCTTTAATCTCTGAGATGTTGTTGAAACATTTCCTTGCCTGGGTTTGTTTGTGAAAATAAGTGGTGTTCCTATCCCCCGCTTTAAGCCAGAGGTTGCGGGATTTTAATATCCAATACTCTTCTTCAGCTAAGCAGGCTTTGTGGTAGCACTGTTGCAACTGGGTTTCTTGATCTAATAGATCCTTTGTGAGACTAGCGTTCTCCATATAATTTTGATGAGACACAAGAGCAGCTTTAATAGTTTTCCTTTTGGTGGCCGGATTGGACAGCATTTTGGCCCATCTTTTTAGAGCTCCTTTCACCCTTCTGAGCTTTTCCTCCCAAATATAGAATGGTGATCCTTTAACTGGCTGGTTCCAACATTCCTTGACAGTTTGCATGAAATCAGGCTCCTTTACCCAAAGAGGGCTAAATCTAAATGGAATAGGGCCCAGATCAAGGTGAGCTAAGAGTTCTAGCTTTATGGGCTTATGATCAGAGGTGCTGCTAGCAAGAATATGCATTATGGGCTCTAAACCTAGCAGCAAAAAGGAGCTTTGAATAATAAATCTATCTAGCCTGGCAACAATGTGACCAGGTCCCACTCTTTTATTAGACCAAGAGTACTTACCTGTAGAGGGTTTAATGTCTAGCAAATCTCAGTCTTGCACTATGTCCTCCACCCATTCTCTAGCTGGATCTCTAACCACGCTGCCTCCCCTTTTTTCTGATGGGTGCAGAGTGAGGTTGAGGTCGCCAGCAATTATTATATTTTCCAGATTTTTCAGATCTGCTTGGTGCCTTATAGAGTCCCAACAGTCTTTTTTTTCCCCAACGTTGACTGGAGAGTAAACATTGAATAGAAAGAACATTTCCTTAGTGTCCAAGTTCTGCATTTTCAGCATCAACCAATGGATATTCCTAGCCTCAAATATGACTGTAAATTTATTGGCGTTCCAAAGAGTGCCTATCCCTCCTGAGGCACCCCGGGCAGAGATTGCTCTTGCTTCGCTTTTATTCAAAAGTTTCTTGCTTACTTGAAGGAAGGCTATATCTTCTAGCTTTGTCTCCTGGACGAGAAGTAAGTCTGGGATTTCCTCTGCAATTCCAGGAGATGACCTTCATTATTTATGCTTCTGGTGGGCTCCCTTGGAGCCTTGGGGCGTATTTTTCAATATCTTAGATTTTGAGGCTAGCATTTTTTCCAAAGTTGGTTGACTGCCCTGAAGTTTCTCTTTGTAGGTCTCCTGCTCCCTTTTTTCCCTGTCGGTTTTCCAGCCTCTTGTTGATCTTCTTACCGAGGTATGGGACTCTCCTATTTCTCCTTCCTCTTCTGATTCTTCTGTTTCCTGCTCTTCTTCCTCATCTTCTAATATCCTGTCTTTTGGATCTTCAGCACTTGTTCCTTTGTGGGAGGCTGAGGGAGTACCTTTGCTTGTGGGTGTTTTTTGAGCCTCGATCTCCTGGGTAGCTTCTGCCTCCTTTTGAACCTCGCCCTCTTGTGTGCTCTCTGGAAGCGAACTCAGGGGGTCGTACTTGTTTTCAGGAATGGATTTGATGGGGATCTGCTGAACCGTGGCCTGCTGGGATCCTTTTCCATTAGGGCCTCCCTGCTTCTGATTCTTGAGATTGTGTTTGGATCGCTTGACTTGATTCCATCCATCCTCTTTCCCCTGCCCAGCCTCATTATTGGTCGGGCAGCCTCTGGCGAAATGTCCATAGACATGACATTTCCGGCATTTTAAGGGCAGCTGCTCATAGTCCAGTTTCTGCATGTGCGTCCAGCTTCCGACCTTTATTGTGATGGCCTCTGGTAGCCCCACCTCCAGATCTACTTCTACACAGATCCTGGCACAGTCGTACTGGTCCTTGTTGTTCGCACGATCTATGAATTTCCCTAGGGCGTTTCCAATGTGACTCAGAGAATCCCAGTTCCAGCAGTGCACTGGGAGATTTGGGAGCCTGACCCACACCAGGACTGCTTTGGGCACATCTACTACCGGATCGAAGTCTGGGGTCCATTTGTTCAAATACAGACCCTGAGGGCCCATGAAATAGGGGCCATTTTGGAAGATCAGGTCTTTATCTTCTTTTGATGTGAACTCGAAGAGGAAGTAATCTCTCCCCAGAAAGTAAGAGGTGACGCTTTCTTTGATCAGAGGTGCCCAATTTCTGTTAACCCAGCTTTCTGTGGTTTTTGGGGACGGCCATAGCCCAGTGAACTGGCTGATGAGAGCCCGTTCAGCCAGAGACAGTGCAACTTGGATCGGGGTTTTTGGAGGGAGGGAGATCTATGGAATATCGTCCAATCTCTTGACAAACTTTGCGGCTTAAGTACTTTTCTTCTTTGGCAGTCCTGCCAAGAGCCTGTTGAAAGCATTAGCGGGAGAGATCGGTGGAGGAGGCGGAAGAGACCCCCGAGGAGTGCCCATCCCCTCCATGGTCACAGTCTCTGAGAGCGGAACTGTCAGTCTGCTGCATGATCCATGAAGGCAGGCCGCATCAAGCAGAGCTCACAAGCGGACGGGAACATAGGAGCCAGGCCAGCAAAGGGCGGGCTCACAGTCTGCAACTCGAAGAGGAATCTCGATTTTTGCAGGGCCGAGCACTCGCAACATTTTTTATTATGGTCCAAATATGCATCAATCCGAGTAATGGTATGTTATGAAGCATTATTTCATGATTTAATTTTTAGTTCCAAACATTGTTATGATATGTGGCCAAGTGTAGGCTTTACATGAAGCATTGTTTACCCAAACTGGTTATTTAATGATGTAGTTCTACATTCAACAATAATGGCACAATATAGTCAATGATAAGGTATTGAACCTAGCTCTATTGGGACAGGTGGAGGTATTTCCTATCATTTGTCCTCTAAAAATTCAAGTCATGAGAGTGTCATGTTAAGTTGTTCTCCCTTAGACATGTGATATAAACTATTTATTTCCTTCTAAGGAAGTATTACAGATCTTTAAGACAATGATACAAGAATTGAAGACCTTTGATTCATATTAGAATTAATATGAAAAACATGTCATCACATTATCACTCTCTATGGTTATTATTGAAATTTAAAGATCAATTATAACTAAAGAAATCTGAATAGAAATTTATGATGTGTAGATGTTTTTTTAATAAAGAAAAATTATATTGGAAATATTAAAGTTATATTACATATCATTTTTGAGATTCAACTGCGTTAAGTAAATCATTAATCTATGACCATTTCCATGAGAGGTAGTCGTAACTGACTAATTTCTCATTATTTTTGAATAGTCCACTTAGCACTCATAGCATTGGGTGATGCTCACAAGGGTGAAGAAGTGGGATTGAAACTAGTGAAATGAATCACATAGTGTCAATCATCACTTTCAGGGCTTTCACCCAGTAACCAAGACTTCCTGGGAGGTCATCCATCCCAAAACTCCTCTGGCTCAAGCACGCTTAACTGTGGAGTTTTCCCCACAATCAAGCCCACTTAGCTTGTTACCCCATTTGCAAAACCTTAGCAAGTATTGTGCCTCATGAACCATTCAAGTAGAGATCCCTTTACTCTTTGTACTTTAAGTATGAGGGGTTTCCACCGTGCATTATATTAGATATCATTTTTGGGATTCAACTGCATTAAGTGAGTCATTAATCTATGACCATTTCCATGAGAGATAGTCGTAACAGAATAATTTCTCATCCCACTTCTTCACCCCTGTGATCATCACCCAATGCAATGAGTGCTAAGTGGACTATTCAAAAATCATGAGAAATTAGTTAGTTACGACTACCTCTCATGGAAAAGGTCATAGATTAATGACTTACTTAATGCAGTTGAATCCCAAAAATGATATATGCACTGTGGAAACCCCTCATACTTAAAGTACAAAGATTAAAGGGATATCTACTTGAATGGTTCATGAGGCACAATACTTGCTAAGGTTTTTCAAATGGGGTAGCAAGCTAAGTGGGCTTGATTGTGGGGAAAACTCCACAGTTAAGTGCGCTTGAGCTAGAGGAGTTCTGGGATGGGTGACCTATCGGGAAGTCATGGTTACCAGGTGTAAGCCCTGGAAGTGATGATTGACGCTATGTGATTCATTTCACTAGTTTAAATCCCACTTATTCAACCCTGTGAGCATCACCCAATGCAATGAGTGCTAAGTGGACGATTAAAAAACCATGAGAAATTATTCAGTTACGACTACCTCTCATGGAAATGGTCATAGATTAATGACTTACTTAACGCAGTTGAATCCCAAAAATGATATATGCACTGCGAAAACCCCTCATACTTAAAGTACAAAGAGTAAAGCGATCTCTACTTGAATGGTTCATGAGGCACAATACTCGCTAAGGTTTTGCAAATGGGGTAGCAAGTTAAGTGGGCTTGATTGTGGGGAAAACTCCACAGTTAAGCATGCTTGAGTCAGAGGAGTTCTGGGATGGGTGACCTCCCGAGAGGTCATGGTTATTGGGTGCAAGCCCCAGAAGTGATGATTGACGCTATGTGATTCATTTCACTAGTTTCAATCTCACTTCTTCACCCTTGTGAGCATCACCCAATGCAATGAGTGCTAAGTGGACTATTCAAAAATCATGAGAAATTATTTAGTTACGACTACCTCTCATGGAAATGGTCATAGATTAATGACTTACTTAACGCAGTTGAATCCCAAAAATGATATATGCACTACGGAAACCCCTCATACTTAAAGTACAAAGAGTAAAGGGATCTCTAATTGAATGGTTCATGAGGCACAATACTTGCTAAGGTTTTGCAAATGGGGTAGCTATCTAAGTGGGCTTGATTGTGGGGAAAACTCTACAGTTAAGCACACTTGAGCCAGAGGATTTCTGGGATGGGTGACCTCCCGGGAAGTCTTGGTTACCAGTGCAAGCCCTGGAAGTGATGATTGATGCTATGTGATTCATTTCACTAGTTTCAATCCCACTTCTTCACCCCTGTGAGCATCACCCAATGCAATGAGTGTTAAGTGGACTATTCAAAAATCACGAGAAATTAGTCAGTTACGACCACCTCTCATGGAAATGGTTATAGATTAATGACTTACTTAACGCAGTTGAATCCTAAAAATGATATCTAATATAATGCACTACGGAAACCCCTCATACTTAAAGTAAAAAGAGTAAAGGGATCTCTACTTTATGGTTCATGAGGCACAATACTTTCTAGGGTTTTTCAAATGGGGTAGCAATCTATGTGGGTTTGATTGTGGGGAAAACTCTGCAGTTAAGCGTGCTTGATCCAGAGGAGTTCTAGGATGGGTGACCGCCCAGGAAGTCCTGGTTACTGGGTACAAGCCCCGGAAGTGATGATTGACACTATGTGATTCATTTCACTAGTTTCAACCCCACTTCTTCACCCCTGTGAGCATCACCCAATGCAATGAGTGCTAAGTGGACTACTCAAAAATCATGAGAAATTAATCAGTTACGACTACCTCTCATGGAAATGGTCATAGATTAATGACTCACTTAACGCAGTTGAATCCCAAAAATGATATCTAATATAATGCACTGCGGAAACCCCTCATACTTAAAATAAAGTTATAATTATCAAGGTAAGGTTCCTAAAATCTTGGCTAAACCTCACATACTATAAATTTTTCAATAATCAATTAAAATTCCATATGTTTTCAAAAAACAAAAATAAAAAACTCCCACATGTTTACATTTGATATATAGATTAGACATCAAGAAAAATCAATTCAAAATGTTAAACTCATCATAAGGTAGGAAGTTGATATCACAAATGTGATGTGTAGGAAAATTGGAGGAATTAAAGCCATACATACTCTAATCATAGTGATCCATAAAAGTGTAAGTCTTAAACGTCTACATGAAACAAAAAAATAAGTCTAGAAAGAAAACATATGATGAATCAACATCAAGCAGAGAGTAATAAACAATGATGGGTTCCTCTACACTATCCCAACAACACCATCCTAGAAATCATCCAATATGACTACGATCCTATGAATTTTTTGGTTGATCTCCAACATTTCCCTTTGATTTCAATAAGTAATAAGCCTAGGTTTTCCCTCTTCATTTCCTAAGTGACACTATCTCTCTAAGTATCCTCCATAAAAATAGCCACAAACACCTTTTTTTTTTATAGTAGTGTACATGTGAGAGAGAAGAGGGCTTACCTTGATCTTTTTTTCCCTAGGTTGTGCAAAGGGGAATTGAGGTTAAAATCCTAATCAAACTCCAAATAAGCCACATATTCTTTCTTTGGATTCCTATTCCCAAGCATGCTTATCCTAAACCACTTTCGTAGAGGACCTAAACATTAAATACCCTCACAACTAGTGATATTATCATTATTTTGGAAATGAGTGGGAAGCTTAACCATAAGATAATTACTACTCTTGGCACCATGTTATCTCTTGTGTTCCTTATCTTACATGATTGGGGAAGGGGATTTGGGATGTTTCCAAACAGTTACAAATTCTTTTTCAGCTAGTCTTAGAGATAACATTTGTCCCTAGATTGGAATCTTATTTATTATCTTTTATCCCATCTCTTTTGATGACTAGAATTCTAGATGTACATTACTTCTTTGAGCCTAAGCTACATCCTATCAGCATAGGAGCCTTCATAGTTAAAAGAAATTTAATATCATCAAATATAAACTACACGCTCTTCCATCATGAATAAAATATCAATATTTTTCATCATATTGAATTCATAATATATATTATTGAAACTTTATTTCAAAGTGAAACCAATAAAGTTTGGTATTAATGTTGATCTTTTCTGAATTTTTAAATAATTATCTAATAATTTTAGATACCAAAAGTTACAGATCAACTTCAATTATTTGCAATATCATTTTCAAATTAACTTGACTTCTTTACCATATTTTTTTCAATGGAATAACTTATTTCAACTCTTTTGTTAAAAATTGTTGATAAATCAATTTTCCCCTTTTTCATAGTAAAAATTTAATACAATAATTCATATTGGGTGATACTAATTTCCTTCATATATTTAATGAATTTGAAAAGACTGATTTATTCATGCATGGCTTGAATAATCTTTTAAAAATGGTAGCTATGTTTAAGTCCACATCATCATTTCAGGTGATGAAGTTGATATTTTTCAATGATATTTCAAATTTACAAACCTTTAATGTCTTTGAAATTTACTTTTTAGTGAGCCTATCCAAAATGCATTCCCTACGTTCTCCTTTGCTGTGTCTTTTCTCGATCATTTTTAATATCTTTTGATTGCTAAATGATTTTGTTTGTAATTAGTGATGATGAATATCCCAATTAATGATGGGATTTAGACTTAATTAAAACTAGCATACTTATGAAATGGGGAAAGGCGATATTAAGTGAATCGATATGTGATTTAATGAATAAAAAGTTATTAATTAGGAATTACGAATAATTTATTAAAAGAAATGCTTATTAGGCAAAGTGATAATGAATGTGTGGTGGGATGTGGTGGAGGAGTTTTTGATATATGTATTGTTAAATATGTAAGCTTACAGGTTTTAGATTCAATTGTCCTTACACATTATAGTACTTAGATTATGAGTTGATGTTCACTATGATATGACTCAACCTCATAGATTCCTTTAAGGAAATGGAGTTGGCACAAAAATACCTTACTAACTTCCCTCAGGTGCCATAGAACCTCCAAGAGTAACCCAACCCCTCCAGGTATCCAACCCCTATGACAACACACATTTTTCTTGATTAGAGCCCCAATCCCTCCCTTGCCAATGCCTCCAAGTGACTATGGGTTCACAGTCACTCCCATCGACCCACATCAATGTGACTGTGGAATTTTTATGCCAATGTTGTGTCAGTGACTGTGATAATTAAGGTTGTTTTCCAGGGTTGGGGTTAGACCTCTACCCAAAAAATTATGAAACTTCCAGAACTCATAAAAGACATGAAGGAAATTCTTGTAAACCAAAAACTAGAACTAGGAATTGATCTGACCATCCCCAATTAGGACTGAATTTTTGTCAAACACTTGGTGGATATGCCACCTACATGTCATGACTGCAAGTCTAAACATGAGGGACTGAAAAATCATCATAGGTTTAACAAGAAGGGTCACTACCTTCTCTCATTATTTTTCTTAACATCAATTAGGTCTTGCATTCATTATTTATTTAGTTATGAGTGAAAACATAAAAAGAGCCATGCCTAGAATCTATCATAAAACCATGTTTATAACCAACATATAACCAGGTAAATAACAATAAGAGAACAAAATTTAAAGACACATAATGACTAGTAAATTTTCTTACTAAAAGCAAGAGAAAATTATCTTTATTAAACATAGGAAAATATCAACTGGGTTTGGGACTTCCATGCTCCATCGGATCATAGATTGGTTGAGCCAAATCTCTCTTCAGCCAATCACCCTTGTGCCATATTTCAAGCATGAATGTGGGATCTCATGGGATAAACCAATCCAAATAAAACCAAGGAAATCTATAGGTTAAACCACCTCCAACCTCTCCATACTGTAATCACACCTAAACTTGTGTTGAGATCAAAAAACTAAACCGAGCTTGAATGCCTCATAATTTATTCACCATCCTTGAGGAATTTTCCCATATCCACCCTCAAGATTTATCGTGTATCCCTCCATAACAGATCAGGGGATTCCTAGGCCTTTGGGAATTTTCCTAAGACCACCTCGCCTCAGATTCTGAAACCATTCGGTGATCCAAAGCTAAAAATCGATAACAATCCCATCACACCATTCTGATCCGGAAATGGAAAGCTAGCCTAAATTCCATTTTTGAATCCCAGCAAAATCCATGCCAATGACAACAAAAGAACCATATACTAACATGCACATACCATGCATGTGAAAACCAGCTAGAAAATCGCACATGCAATCTCTTACCTACAAGAATTCCCGCTGAAGTTGCTTGATCCTTGCCTTCATTTTCTTTTCCTTGTCCTTCTTTGATTTTTCTTTCGTTTTCTCGATTTTCCTTTCCTTTCCTTGATTTCTTCATTTATTTCTACTCTTGGTGTTTTATCCTCTCTGAGACTAATTCTAACAATAAACTGACAAAATGCTAACAAAATATTGCAAACTTATCCTCAGAAGCCTTTTTATTAATGAGGCATTTAATTTCTTCAATTTTCCATTGTTTTCCTTCATGTTCCTCCTCACATTCAACATGTGACCTTTCACCTCCCTTTTCACCTAATTTCCTTTATTTTCATAAATAATGTGCCAAAAATACCTTTTTTCCTTTCCAAAGCCTTAGCCATTTCCTTTGCCAATTTTCCTTAGCCATAATAAATCGAATGAACATCTACAATAGGATGTTTTTACCAACATTCAACTTGGAATATGTGTCCCTTTCCCGTAGCCTTATTTTTCATTTATTAACTTTTAGTACAATAACTCTTAACTCGGGCTTTTACACTTCGTGATTTCACGATTGTTTAAATTGGTTTCTGTAATTGGTAGAGTATATTCAAGTATATTGTTTTAGAAAATTACAATTAGTAGTTTGAATCTACAAATAATTTCTACATTTTCTTCTTTATTCCCATTAAAAACATAAAAATAAGGCTAATGGTGTTGTGGAATGACATATTTACTTTTTTATGCATGAAATATGCATAGTACAAGACAAAGATACAAAATCAAAGGGTAAAATAATTCAATGCCACAAATATTTTGGTGGGAAAACTCAAGTCTGTAATTTAAGGGCTTCTCTTGCTTTCAATTGTACAACTTGATATGGAAATCCTAGCTTAATTTTGACATACATTTGAAGCATATCTATCTTTTCTTAAAGTATTAATCTCTTACTCAATTCGAGATCATATTTAGTGGTTTTAATGAGAATTCTGCTTCAATTTGCAAAGAAAGTAATATAATCATTATTACTAAAATAAATTTACTCAATCAAGGTATGGATGAGTGGGTGAGATGAATCATTGCCATGAAAATGGTCCAAATTAAAACCTTCATGGGAATAGAGCCCTATAGCAATGAGTGTGTCAATTAGAAAGCATAGGGTCGGTGAACAATGATGATTTTTATGTTTGAGCAATAGAGACTAAGATAAATGGCCTAATTAAACCATCATGACAGCAATAATGTCATCAATGATAGATATAAAAATGTCGAAGCATTTTATATCCTATATAAAGAAACTGTGTGAACTAAATAGAACAATTAATTCATGAAAAGTGAAGGAAGATTGAAGAGATTATGGATAGGAATGCTAAATTATAATTTGAAGTAGAGATAAAAATTTGTTCATCTCTAATGTACCCTTTTATTCTATAGTGAAACCCCTAACTAGGCGTTGAGCCTACATCCACCAAACAAATTGGTAGTAAAAAACTTGAGTTGAAAATGTCTAAGTAGACATAGATGAGGCGATGTGCAAGTTCTATGTTATTTTTATGATATTAGTACACTTAACATAGTGTGTATAAAGCGGCACCTATAAGTTTTTATATACAATGCCCCCTTCTCCTAGTCCCAAAAAATATGCTAGATATCCAACACTAAATTTCACATTAAGTAGTAACATGTATAAATTAAATATATAAAAAAAGAGTGATTATCAAGTTAGTTGAACACCCAACCTTCAACAACAAGTTAATCATGTAGAAATATATGCTTTTGTCTGTCATTCACTCATTTGCATAATCTCAAGGTGCCCTTTTATCATTGATCGTACAAGGGTCAAGAATTAGGCTTCTCATTCTCTTGAATAAGGAGGGTGAAAATTCTAATAGTTCTCATAATGTTAATACTATTTTTATCATTGTGAGGACATCCCATGTAATTCTTGTGAGTTGAATTAGAAGCAAAACATCACCATAATAGGCTCTCTCATTATAAGGTATGGTGGATGAACTCAATGTATAGTGAGCACCAAATTGGCCATTTATTCTCATTTAAGATTTGTATATAGCATGATAAGATTTATATGAGTTTTAGAAAATCATGATGTCCTTCATTTTAAAAATATTTATATTTGATTTATCTCCTCCATGTTGCATAGTTAAATTATATCCAATCTCCACATTGCAAGCTACAAAAATAGAAACTTGACGTTGAATTATTGTGCTTTTGGATTCAATGTTAGAACTTGCATGGCACTATCCTTTGCAACATTATTTCAACCTCAATTGCATTTAGATTATCTCTCATTGTGCTCCTATTGGAAATAATAGTGATTCAGTTGGTTGATTATGAAGGTGTTTTTATGTTATTTCTAAAAAAAATTCAACTTAAATGGATGAATTTAGTAGTTCATGAAAACACATTCTTGATAAATTATGTTTTATCATTTTACTTGTGAAGATTTAGTTTAGATGATAAAATGGCTAGTCGAAGCCTAGGGAGAAAAGTCGTTGATTATAGAAGGAAAATCCAACATTTTTTATGCCTTTTCATATTTTAGACATTGCCTCTATTTTTCGTGCACATTCTAAACCAATATTTCATATTTGATACTCTTTCATAGCTTTATGCACATACTTCCTTCACAAAAAAATTCTATGAAAATTAACATTCTCTAGTAGCTCTTATTGCTATTGGTTCTTTTGAAAAAAGGTGTTCCAAAATCCCATCCTATGCAAGTTTTTGTTTCATACGTAGTCCAAGAAACAATATATTAGTACACAAGGAAACAAAACAACAAGAAAATTAATAAAATTTAACCGTGAGATATTCCTACTACAATGCAAAAATAAAAACATAGAAAGAAAGAAAGTGTTTGGGAAATAATAAGTTTCTTTATTGATGTAAAAGGGATACAGTCCGTCCTAGAGATATTAAAGGGAACCTTGGAGTAAATGGACCCTTGGTTCTCATAAAGGAGTTTTTTCCTTTTCCTCTCTTTCATATGTGATCTCTCCTCAAGAAGTTACTTGGAAACTCTTGAATGGTGAGTTCTAAGATTACAAAACAATGTCAATTGGGAGGTAATTTTGGAAGCATAACTTTGCAATGACTTATCTATTCTAATTTGTCCCCAATGTAGTGGTATTTATAGGGAAAAATCCCTGGCTTGTCCCATTTTGGCTCATTAATGAAATTTTATCTCTGTGCGAGCCTCTTACCTTGGTGGGAGACAAGAGGAGTCCTTTGGAGGCTCCATAAATCTTCCTTAATGGTGTAGAGGCTTGAGACTTAAGCCCCTAACCTTTTACTTCCACATAACATGGGTAATTTAAGCTAAATTCCCTCGATATCATTAAATTTTCACTTCCTATGGATATGCGTGGATGTGGGAAATAGTTGCGGTGATTTTTGCAAACCTACAAGACTGAATTTGTGTGGATTAGTTAAAGTGTATTTAGTGACAAGTGATCCTCTTCTTGTGAATTCCTAACTTATTGAACTTTGGGAAACTTTTATTTTGATGATATTTGACATATTTTATCCCTAATTGACACATTTGAGTGTGAAATTTTTAAGTGATAACAATTTCCCCTTGATGTATGAGGTTAGGAGCATATGCATAGCCAAAATATGCCACTTTTGCTTGCCTGATTATGAGGCTTGTTGATTCTTGGGAGAAATACCACAGTTCAAGAGATAGGGATGGTCCTAAAGAATAACCATGGGGTCCTTTTATGAGAAATAAATATATGTAGTACACGTGTTGGGTTGGTATGTCACATGCTCGTGATCACGACTACAAAAATGATGGTTACATTTGTATACAATAAGGGTCTTGCCAAAAATACTTAGAGCATAATGGTTTATGTTTAAGTAAGGGAAACTTGATAGGGGAAAGTAATAATGATGTAAATACACCCATATATTGACCATGACTAATTATGATGAGAATTTTGGTGGAGAAATGTCAACATGGTGCATAGGTCTTTGACAAAGATAGGAAATTGCAATTGTTGCGAAGTATGACACATCCCAAAGTGAAATAGAGTTGAAGTTGAATGTAGGGGAGGCCGATGAAATATGTGGGAAATTATGAATCCCAATAGTCTATTAAAGGTTATTGTTGAAATATGGTAATACACACCAAGGTATTTCTTCCTTTCCAAAAAAAGAGCTAATGCCAACAAAAAGGAAGACACAAATATTCAGAGAAAGAGGTTCTCTGAGAAATCCACTCAAAATAAATTTAGATAGTGAACTAAGATGAGGAATATATGTAATGGTGGACGAGGTCAATAGAAAACAAATGAAAACTATTTATTTCCCATGTTTGGAGCAAATTGGTCAGGAAAACAGTTAAAAAAAGTTGAGGTTAGCATTTCCAAAGGGTTGGAAGGATGCCCGAGGGAGTCATAGGTGGTTTCTTTGACTGAAAATAGTAGGTGAGCTACAATAAAATGTGATGGATAAGGGTGGTAGAGGGTCATAGCATATAGCTAGTATTGAGTGGATAGGGTGAAAAAGTAATTTCTCCAACCATGGGTGACATAGGATTCCACTAGGTAGTATATGAAGAACAAGGTGAGTTGCTATTTGATTGCTTCCAAACAATATTTATACACTTTCCAAAAGAATATAGTGGTGTTTTTTAATGTACAAACGTGGATATGGGTTCCCTAGCATGTGACATCCTTCATGAGGGTGCATGGGAGTAACTACAGAGGGTGGGGACCCCATTGGTTGGTTTCAATGTGGGGTTGATGATCATGAAAATGGTCTACTATTGGTGGAGTTATGAAATACCAAGAACAAAATGTGGTGTCACATTTAATGATGATAAAGCTAATAGGTTCCCGGGAACAAGGGAGGTTAGAAATAAGATGAGAATGAAGCGTCAAGAAATGATTTGACTCATGTAAACAAATGATTCCCATGCAAATTAATGAAACATGGATTCCACTAATGCAAATAGTACTACTATGTGGGGAAATTTATGCAGGTGGAGTAGACACAAACATTTATCGATTGTAAAAGGAGGGTGACAAAAAAAATGGTTAGGGTATGGGGGGCCTATGGTAGACTTAAGGGGAACGAACTAGGTTATGAAAATGTCTTAGAGGAAGAATCTATTATTCCATTGGAAGAAAGTGATAACTCAACTGTGAGTTTGTTGCTTTTCATGTGAGACACTGGTGCAGGAGAAAAATTAGTCCTATGAAATTGAGCCAAAAACCCCAAGTGAAAGCACCATAGATATGAAATAATACAAGTAAATATTGTAACAATACATAGATAAAATATGTTGCACCTAACTAGAATCTAGACAGTGATAGGAGCCCTAGTAGAAAGATGTTTACATGGAGAAAAGAAGATGTCAATGCAAACTGGGAATTGTGTTGATACCAAGGTTACAAAATGTTGGGGAAAAAGAGCTTGTGGACTCTGAAAATAGTCGAGAGGAATTTTGATGGTGGGGCGTATAAAATGGGGCGGGGCCCACTATTACACAACATTTTGTCACCGTCCCTGCATTTCCCATTCTGAATACTAGAGGACTATCAGAGTGACCCCTGTGTATTGTTATACATCATGATGAATGTCATTACATCCCTTAACATGTCAAGAACGCATTGTTTGTTGACTATTCCATAAGTTGACCCTTTAAAACATCTATTTTTGGGTCGGTGCGGTTGTGTAGTCATGGTCTCCGGCCGATGGCCAGATTAACACTAGGCCCTGTGCCGTGGTCGTTCTGTCTCTGAAGAGCACTAGCGCGGAAATTTTTTTTAAATGGAAATGAATATTCCATGATGTAACAACTTCGTGGGTGGAGTCATGGATGTTTGTTCGATTGGATGAGGTCGATTTCCTCCCTTTGGCCTTCTAGTTCCTACAAAAATTCAAATTCCAAAATGTATAGACCTTTCTCCCACCATATGTGGATCCCAAAACTCATCCTCCACTCCTATAAATCCCTCTTCATTCCATTGAATCAGCTAGCCAGAGATATCAAGAATAGATCGAGAGCTGATATCAGAGAATAGTCCATAGTTGTGAGAGAGAGTTTGAACCTTTCACCTCTTCAACCTGAACTGACGAACGAATGCTTTGAGATGTGCACGATTGAACCCGTCGAAGGAGGTATACAATGTCAAGGTGCAAGTTGTAGAATCCCTTCTTTATCTATCAATATGACATGACTGATTTCTAGTTCCATCTTTGTTGTGTTAGTGATTAAAGTTTCTGACTCTCCTTGACTAGTTTGATAGTTATAAATGAATTTATGTGTTTGTATGTTGTTAGTGTTTGTTTGATCCTTGTGCAGGTGCGTAAATGTCACTTCCAAAGGATTGCATGGCTTGAAGGACGAGGATCGAGGGATCGCTACAACATATCACATCAAGAGCGTTGGATCGAGGTAGGGCATCTATCCTAATCCACATTTCATTTATTAACTAGGAATTTAGAAACTAGCATGTTCCCTTGTTGCTAGACCCACCCTAGGGCTAGTGGGATCGCCTCTGTCCACGGAGGAGATTTTCCTTCACAACAAGTTGGCGACTCGACTGGGGAGTTCAATGACTATTGTCTCTCATTGTTCATTTTGAATTTTGATTGTTTGTACAACTTTGGCTATTTTTCATTTCTCTGTTGTTTTTTGGCTTGTTTGACTACTTCTGGACACTTAGCCTTCTCCTAGAGTGATAAGTCTAGTCTTGCTTAGCTAGTCCTTTGATTTTTCCTTCCTTTTCTAGCTCAGCGTTGTTGTTTGTCTGACAGTCATGCCCATTAGCGCGAGTTGTCTTTGATACAGGAGAGATTTTTCATGTTCGATGATGGATACTGCTGAACAATTGCGTTGATTCTTGTAGGGTAGGATTTTGGGCTTTTTCGCTAAGTTTCCAGTTTTTCTTGTCCTTTAGGTTGGTTTTTCCCTCTTAGATTGATCCATATGGCTTTCGTTTATTGACTTGGTTGTTGCATTCGTTTAAGTTTTTGTTATGTCTCATTCAAATAGTGTGACTCATCCAGCCTAGGGTTTCTAGGTGTCTCGAATCATTTGTTTGGTTGCATGTTCATTGAGTGTCTGATCTGTTTATGAGTTAGTTTTGGTCGTTTATTTTTTCAGCCTTTTACATGGTTTCTTGGTCTTTTCAGTTGATTGTATGCAAAATCGTGTTTTCAAACATTCATTTCGTGTCTATTTTATTGTCCCTCCATCGCCTTGAGCATAGATCACATTGCTCATTGAGTCGACTTAAAAGCCCTTTATTTTGCGTAAGGAAATGCATGCCTAGTTTTGAGTGCATGTTTGCATTCGCTTGGAATTGGTCTCTTCATGTTTTGGTGATTTCGTTAAAAGTTGCTCAAAGCTAGTATTTGTTTTGTCTTTTGGTGTAGCATTGCATTGTTGCTTCTCACTCATACAAAAGAACAAAAAATTTCATTCTCCCTTCTCATTTTAAAACGAAAAGTGTTCTTTTGCATTAGTAGGTTTATTCTTCATTGGAAAGTGAAAGACAAGAGAAGAGTTTTTGTTTTCTGCTTTGGTTGTGTTAGTAGCATAAAGGAAAGAGCCATTCTTGCATTCAGTTGATTTCTGCTTTGTTGCGAACCTCTGTCCTTTACTTTGCTAGATTTTCATCGAATTCAAATGATATTCTTTCTCTCATATAGTTGATATTTGAGATTACATTCGGTAAGGCCTTGAAACTGAAACATAATTTCAAGATAAACTATAAAATTAACTCAATCAACCTAAGGAAGCATTGAAACTTAATGCTCATATTTAGAGGTCTAGGCTACTTATATGTTCTTGCATCATTAAACCTAGTATTTTTCGCTTGCAATCTTGCATTAGACAACGCTATTATGGAATTGTGCTCCCCATACCATCACGTATATAAAGGGACACCCTCATAGGTTGCAATCTTTTATTCATAGGAAGTTCAGTATGCTGCCCTGTATTCATGATACACCAAACACAACATTCAGGGAGACTGACTGCATGTACATTAATTCCTTATTCATTTCTCTTTCATTTGATCACCAAGGTGTATATTGCAGCTCACAGGAGCTTGGTACACCCTTTTTCCTAGAGTTCCTGAGTAGTTATTTTTATCTTTCTATGACTCTTTAAAACTTGAAATATCATCGAGCACTTGTCCTTTCGAGCTCATCCAAACTGAAAGTGACTAGAGTCACCTTTTTTCCTTTTCTCGACTCTTAAAATATGAAAAGGCGGAGTCTTGTTTCAATGTTGTAAAATTAATTTCCCATGATTACACGTCTGTTAAGCTATTTTCTTGGCCGATTCATGAGTAACTCCTTAGTGATTGTTATTAAAGACTCAAATTGACCAGATCTTTTCTCTCGTTATTTTTTAGACAAAGTCACCGTGGAGGAACCATTTGTTTCGTCGTCCTCTTCATTACCTCATAGTGAAGAGTCTCCCCCTGGGGTTTCTTCTGAGACATCTCAGTCTGTTGGGACCCAAGACCTTGAAATTTCTATCATCCCAAGCATTCAACCTCTTGCCACCTGGTCTCATGCTGAGGAGTCGTTTGACATCAACTGGCAGCCCCCAGATTCTTTTTTATTTTTGAGAGGAGATCCCCCTTAACACTCTGATTCACCTGTGCCACTATTATCTGGTGCTTTTCCCTCTACTACTCGCCAAATTTTCCCTGATAGCATGTCTTCATCCGACATGGATTCCTCGAGCCTTGTTAGTAGTGAAGATACTTTCGTATCTATGGGGGAATATTAATTCCCTCCCAAAATTTTTCCTTATGTGATGACTCAACCTTCCTCTCAGCCTTCATCTCTCTTGGCTGGTTATCATTCTTTGGGACAGATAATTTCTAGTGTTGCATCTTTGTACCAGAACCCATTATGGTCAAGTATTGTGACTCCTTCTAGAGGGTCGTTTATGTTGGGTCCATCTTCTTCAATTCCCATTGTTTTAATGATTTTCATGTTTGTCCCAACCCAGCCCACTATTTGAGTGGCTTCCTCCACACCATCCGCTAGTGTGATTCCATCATTTCTGTCATCTTCTACTATTCGAGGAATGCATCCCAACGTTTCCACGATGTCTGTTGGAATCGTTATGAGTGGATCACAACCTCACGTATCTGGAGTCCATCAACCTATTGTTAGTACGCATATATATTCTAATACTTTCCCAAGAGATTTGTCAGATGACCAGTATATGATGGCTATTCAACATCAAAAGTACCTCCCCCATGTTTCTCAACAGATTCTAACTCCGGTAAATCTACCACAGTACTATGATGAGTATGGGAATAATGTCTATTACCATGGGCCTCTTCCACAAGGTCTATTGTATGTTCAAACGACTCAAGCTCTGATTTTCCCAAACTAGTTCACATACCAACAGGGACAACCCTATGGTCTGCAAGGACAACCCTATCATCTATAGGGACAACCTTCGGTACAATAAGGACAACCCTACAGTTCTATTGGTCAACCTTACATTCAGAAAGGAGCGCCTTATGTTCCTTAGGGGAAAACCTATCCTCCTTAGGGAAAACCTTTTATGCAACAGAACCAGCCTTATGTTTATCAAGGCCCACCCCTTATGCAACAAGGTCAACCCTTCATCGGTTAGCTGGGTCAGCCTGGTCTTCAGGGACAACCTGGCTTATCTCAACCATCAGGTCAACCTAGTTTTCAGGGGTAGCCTAGTCCGCCTCCTTCAGGCCAACCTGGTTTTTAGGGACAGCCTGCTCAACCTCAGTATCTGGGTCAATGTGCACCCCAAGGATAGCCTGTTCTGCCTCAAGGCCAACCTTTAATTTGTCAAGGCCAACTGATGGTTTCCCAAGGTCAACCTTTGATGGTACAAGGTCCACCCCAAGGAACTACTTTCATCCCGCAACAAAATCCATATGTTTCTCAATCTAGACCTCAGTGGTTCACTCATAATTAATACCTTGGTCCCCAACTGGCCTATGGGCATAATTTCCAAAATTATAACCCTTATGACAAAATCCTCCATGACAGAACATATGGGCTGAAAATGTCTCCCGACCTAGTTGGAACCCTAACGCTAGTCTTTATCAAAGGCATGCGATGCCCTTTAACCCAAAATTTCCATTTCTTGGCACTGGAACTGCCTTATGTGTCGAAGTTAACGAATGATCCCATTCTTTATAATCCATACTGGCCCCCAGTTCCCACCAAGATTCCTGGCAATTGTCCCAAGTTTGAAGGCAAGTCCGGAGAAGACCCCTAGGCGCATGTTATGACGTACCACCTATGGTGCTACTCTAATTCCTAGATTGATGATTGTTTCGGGGAAAATCACCCTAGAGGTTTTTTGGGTCAAAACCTCCACAAAGCAGGGCATGCCATTCAGAAGGACTCACACACAACCATACTTGAATGCAAAAACTAGGAATCAACGATAGCAGGACTCACCCGTAGTCCTACGTTCGATGTAGATCCCGCGGGGTTCAAACCCCCAACAACCTTCCTTCCTCCTTCAACCTAAAAAACAAGAAAGAACGTGCACGAAAACCTAGTTGTATAGCATATAATTCTCCTAAACGTTAGTGTAATTCATGTAAAAGATGATATAAACGATAATAACTGCTTAATATTCAATCTTTCCACATATATACAAATAGATACTAACACAGAAGTTCAGGAACAAGACGGTTCTTCATTATTATGAATAGCATGTACAGTAGTAAAAGTGGAGAGATCACCTGAATCCTTCCACGATCTTCGAGCAGACCGTCGTCCGGATTCGTCCCGCCCTTGCCTTGCTAATAAACTTTCAAGACTTGTGCACTCGAGATGGCATATAAATGGATGAAGATCTCCGGGAAACAAGGGTTTCCTGATATAAATCTGGGAAAGTGCAGGAGGCACGGGGAATCAGACTTGAACTGAGATTCCAACATAGTATAATGTCTATAAAATTTCTCTCTCTCTTAGGCCATGCACATGAGGGGCTTTTATACTCCCTCAAAGTAGTTTCAGTCAGTTGGAAACAGTTGGCCACGTACTGGGGTGGTTGAACTACTGGAGTAACCATCAACCCAGTCCGAAAATAGGGAATTTATATATATTTTTAATGGTTTTAATGGCATACGTGGAAAAGTACATGTGGACTCGCGTATACACGCGGAAAAGTCTGGGCATATCCGTGTATGGGGATTTTAACGCTGTTTTTTAGTGAATTTGTTCAAGTCTGTAGGAATGGGTGCCCAAAGCCATAAAAGCAATCATGAATCATATGAAGGTGAAAAATGATGCTATAACAGATGCCCCCTAATATATGAGGTCAGAAGGGGTACATGATGGCCGAAATGTATTATGCACATAGAAAGAACTTCGCAAGGACAAGAGACGACTTCACCAGATTTCAACCTGCGAAAAACCAATGAAAGAAAACAGAGAGTCAACTCATGCTGAGGCGGGCATACCCATGCTCAGTCAAAAATACATCATATGGAAAGTACATAATAGATCCAAAATGTATACAAGTATAGCTGAACTGAAAGTACACAATGAACCATCTGAGCATGGCCTGGAAGTATAAGTCTGAATCAATGTCCAAGTATCACATATAAAAGGCTGATCCATGATGCTGCAACTGGATGTCTGATCATATAAGTAACTGAATCTCCAAGTACCAAATCATAAGAGGTGGAACAAACGGTACAATCACGCAACTCGGGAGCCAACATATAGGATGTTGCTGTACTGATACTGCAACATATAAGGGTGAACGGCATCACTGGCAGAAACTGAATGGACTGTCCAAAGTGAACCGAGAAATGATGATGCAACCTGAGGTCTTCACCGATCACTATGGCACAATTCTACACAATGGGAATAAATGAGCTGAAGTCGACCATGTGAGAAATCGTTGGATTACCGGTCAATGATGTATACCATTAACCAACGCGAGACAACCCACCAATAATGAAAATGAGCGTCAAGGTGCCCCAGTACAATCTGACAAGTGCGAATGAATGAGTTGAAGTCGAACACTTGAAAGAATCTACCAATCAGGAGGCAATGATGAATCCCCACCGTCGATAGCGAAGAGTCTGCCACTGATGACTGCAAACCCTAAGGTACTGACAAAAAGACTCTAGACCTTATTCCCAGAGCAATGAGTCGGAGTCGATGGGAAAAGATCTGCTGGAAGGAAGGCATTAAGGCATCCCACATCAGTCAAGCGCGAGTGTAACCCGCAGGCCAAGATTTGGAAGGAATCGGACGAAGTAGAGTGATGGAACCAAAAACCGAAGTACGTTTCCGACGTGCACAAGATGAAGCTAGCACACGGAAGAAACCCTCTAAACCAACCAATAATGAAAGCTGACACAAAGGCGAGAAATCCACCGATAGGGTCAAATGGAAATCAAGGTACTGCACGAATCCCAAGTGTGATAATGTGTGCTGACGTCGAACACAGGGGAAACCACTCAGTCAAAGACCCATAATGATGATCAAATGCTAAGCACAAGGTCACCTATCAATGATGGAAATAGGGCCAGGGTGCGGCTCTAGGTTTGCTCTCAGAGCAATGTGTCGTAGTCGATAAGAGACAAACCCGCCAACAAGAAGTCAATGGAGACCTTCTCAAACCAGCACGAGCAGAGGACCAAAACATCTGATGTGATAGAACAAGATACTGACAAGACCGGGAAGGCCGACTGAATAATGAGTCAAGAGACACCGCAGAATGGCCGACTCTGGTTAGACTTCCCTTGAACAAAAGCACGACTCGTGATGACCATGGTAGTAAAAAGTGACACTGTATAAGTCTGTTATGCAGGAGGCAGAACAAACTCTCCATATGATTGGAAGAGATAACCAATCGGGGGAGGACTGACAAGTGAAACAAGGTAAAGGCTGAACCTAGGTCAAAACTAAAACCATCCCAAATGAAGGAAATATATATATGTATATGTGCTTTGTTCAAGGGCAACAAACTGACTCTGTACTGCCATCAAACAACGAAGATACATCCCGTTCCCGCTCTTTTTGTTATATTTGATTTTTTTGTCTTTTTCATATAATAATCCTGAAAAAGAATAAAAGAATGCTATGGTATAATGGATAGAACAAGTATCAAGAAACAGATGCACTAGTTCCGGGGATTGGAACGATCCTATGCTCAATGCAAGGTGGTGAAAACTGGTAAACGATACTCAGAGGAATGTTCCATCCATGGGTAAAAGGGTGTCAAGTCGCGATAGCTAAGTGCATGCAATGGTTAACTTGTACAGATAGACAAGGTCAAAAGTTGGCTTAAACATCGAGTCCAAATGAAGCCGGCTAAAGGCCAGGATAAACAAGTAGCCAATATGCAATGCGGTAATACAACTCAACAACACCAGGGAGCCTCTAGGGTAATAGCCAGAAAAAATGATAGTGAGGAAGAAGAAAAATTAAGCTTCAACACGTAAGTCATGGCGGGACTAAAGAGGACTCCCGAGCCTACATAAAACGTAGCATGGGAAACAAGTGATAGCGAGGAACTAACTAAGAAGCCCATGTAAAGGAAGGCTCTACCATCAAGTCATGATTAAATAATCGGCGAGTGAAATGGGTGTAGTACTCATGACCTGATGGGATCGACCCTATGGCAAGTGATCAGTATGGAGGCTAGTATGCAAGATGCAGCGGAAAGTGATTTCCCTAACCTATATGCCAGTGAAGATCATATACCTGCCATGACGAGTCAATAATCATGGATCAAAATCCAGAAAAATCTCAAAAATCGTCAAAATGTACCTGAAAACATACCAAATTGGGCACTTCCAAGCATCCGGGTTATGCAGCTTAAGATAGATTGAAAAAAATAAGCATAATAAATTTTTGCGAAAATTTTCAACTTTTTGGACATAAATAGACAAATTACCTCATATTTGGTTCATTGTTACATTGCTGATTTGGAAAAAAGTGCTCTGGAGCAAAAAACTTCTTTCGTCAAATCAGGAGCAACCGACCGTCAAATCGCACCAAATTTGTCAGGTAAGCTCATCAATCATCCTTGCTATTCATTTTGTCCGTTCATAAATTAAAATTTAGTAATTTTCACCATAGAATCCCTTTCTAAAAATCAAGGGTTTGCGCGTACGCGGGTTGGTAATGATGAAGTCGTGTATACACGCGACTGTGCACAAATAAAGTCGCGTATGCGCATGCCCAAATGAAAAAATGCGTAGCTAATGAAGGAATTGTTGAAATTTTGCAGGATGAATATATCATGGAGAGAGCGTGAACACAGTGCAATTGATCAAGAAGTCATGCGAGATCGAGCATCGCTAAATATTCTTCGGAATTGCGGATTGCTCAAGTTTTTCAAAATGCCAAATATGAAGAGCAATGTCCGGTTGCTTGAAATGCTTGTGAACTATTGGGAACCGGAAGAGGACTGCCTTATGATAGATCAGATGCCTGTACGTATTGAAGTGGAAGACATATATTTTATCACTGGACTCTCCCGGAGGGGGGAGCCAGTAGACTTGCATGGTAAGCCTTTGGGAGGGCTCACCGTGGAAGATTACGTCCACGTGTACTGCGTACAGGGTTCCAAGAAATTTGGAACTCAAATTGCAATCAAAGATTTAAGGGATTTGCACATGAAAATCCTCCTTTTCACCATTGGCAGAGTGGCAGGATCTGCGTCCCTACACCAGGCGTCCAGGACGCAAATGAGCATAGTAGTGGAATGCTTAACTCATATATATTATTGGTGCACAGCCCTATTGCTAAACATGAAGCAACAATTGACCTCTATCTGCCAAGCAAAGACAAAACATTTTGGATACGGTACAATTTTGATGACATTCTTCTTTGAGAAGATACCAGCATTGAGACCCTGAGTCATCTCTACCATCAACAGCCCTAGAGATCCAAGAATTGCCCATTAGGCAGATATGATGAAGATATTGGGGGGAAGTGAAGTTCCCCGGACCACCTGGGATGATGAGTTCTTCCTTTGGTGGGGAGAACAAATCATCGCTGTGGACGACTATCCCTATGCCGGGATGGACTTTCGTGGAGATCCAGATCTTGTTCTTCCACCAGGCACGGCATGGGGCGCAGTTGGTAAGTTTGCAATTTTTGATTTATATAATTTTTTTTTTGGATTGTTTCAAATATGTATGAAAAAAATGAAAAACAAACATGTTTTTGATTGGATTCATAATGACTTTAAAAATGATCATGATACAGATATTACCAGCTCGACCTGAGGGTCTCCCGCGACACAAACGTTGCCGAGGCGAAGCGGATACAGTGGATTCAGACAGGACCCTCCAGGCTGTACAGAGGAACTTGGAGGGATTAACCCGCCAAGTACCTATGGCTGCAGTGGAAGATCTGCCGGAAGCCATCCAGAGACGGGTGGTAGGAGTGCCCTGAGACTGGGTACGGTTATTCCGCCGAGTTGCCACCGCGATCATGTTCTATAGGAACACGACTTCTAGGGAGGGACCTCAGGAGTAGATAGATATGATGTATCAGATGACTGTATATTTTTTGAGACTGAACATGATCGGGCATAAGCCCAATTTTTGTATGACTTTATGGATCCAAATTTTGTAATGTTTTTGAACACTCTGATGATATATATACAACGATGTTTGATGTGATGTGACAAATGTATCAGAATGTATGATGTTTTTGATGATTAAATTTTTATTGTATGGAATGATTAATATGCCAATCCAGTGCTTGATTAGCTAATGAGTCTGCTAGCCAATTTTCAGCTTGAGGAATATGAATGAAAGTTAAAAATTGAAATGATCTCTATAACAAACGTACCCTCAAGAACAACCGGAGTAAAATGGATGTCGAACCCGATAAGTATTGTTCAACTGCGACACCACTAACTGAGAGTCCAAGAAAACTACCAACGAATCAACACCCAAAGATATTGCCTCTGAGAGTAGATAAACAACTTCAGTGTATTCTGCTATATTCACTACAAGAAAAAAGGACATTGGTGAGAGGCGAAAAATGTCACCATAAGCTCATTGGTGACGGTCAAAAGAGCCTTCGCCACCAAAAACTGAACGTCACCAAAGGTGGCATCGCCGAAAGTATAGGTGTTGTGGTGACATTCAAGGTTCGTCACCAATAATGATTTATAATGACAGATAGTGACTGTCACCATTGCATATGAGCAATGGTGACGGACAATAGCCTCCGTCACCAAAAAGTTGAACGTCACCAAAGGTGGCGTCGCCAAAATTATGTGTTGTGGTGACATTCAAGGTCCGTCACGAATATTGATTATAATGACGGATAGTGATCGTCACCATTTCAAATGAAAAACAACGATTTATTGTGATGGACCTTCCATGGCCATCACTATTGGTGCATATATATGGTGACGTTCATTGACCGTCACCATTTCATATTTGGTGAGGGTCAAAAAATGTCATGATAAGTTCATTGGTGACTTCAAGGTCTGTCACGAATAATGACTATAATGACAAACAGTGACCCTCACCATTTCATATCAACAATGATTTATGGTGACAGACCTTTCATGGTCATCACTATTGATGCGTATATATGGTGGCATTCATTGACCCTCACCATTTCATATTTTGGTGAGGGTCGAAAAATGTCACCATAAGCTCATTGGTGATGGTCAAAAGAGCTTCGTCACCAAAAATTGATCGCCACCATTCCATATGAATATCAGGGCACGATGGAATCGAACCACCAACCTCCTGCTTGTAAAGCAGGTGCTCTTCCATTGAGCTAGCACCCTTTAAAGAATTAGAATCCATTGAAGAGATATACAAATCAGGACTGAAAAAGTGTGCAAATACTGTGATATGAATTGCCAAGTTAATCATCTGAAGTCTGAAGTGTTGTATATTTGCAAGGAAGGTAAATCGTGAATTGCCAAGTTAATCATCTTAAGTCTGAAGTGGTGTATATTTGCATAGAGAGAAAGTAAAAGAAAGGAAGGTAAATCAGAGATTTACCTTCCTATTCTTAGTATTCAAAAGAAAGTAATATATATATTTCAAGTGAATATGAAGTAAGAAGCATTGTCTTAACTAAACCAAGGAAAATATAAGTAGAAACCAAGTTCTCAATGTTGGAGCATATCAGTGTAAGACGATGAAAATATAAAGGATCAGCATTGGAAGCAGTGGTGAGGTCTTGGAAGCATTCATAGGTCAAGGGTCTAAGTCCTGGTCATGGTGTTAGGTCTTTGTAATTTATTAGCAAGATTGGGAGAGTCCAATCAATGAGTTAACATCATTTCAACCAAACTTTGGGATTCTAGGATCTAGCCCTCCTGAATCCAGAGAGGGATCTCTCCAATATGTGCAAAGATGGATATTGTCTTTGAAAAGCTTAAGGTAATGATATTAGGCTAGTTATGAAGGCCAAGGGTTTTGTTTTGTTTTGGATGGTTGAGCACGAAATGTTACTTGAGGGGAAAGTCCTAAGTGCAAAGTTTCAAAAGTGAGAAGTTGCAAGCAAATAGAACAGTTTTGGCAGATAGATAGATATAACGCTGGTTTTTAGTCCATTGGGCTATGGAGTCATATCTGGACTTTAATTGAACAACAAAATCAAGTGTGATACAAGGGGCAAGTCATCTATGTCTAAGGATCTCTTTTACAGTTTGATTTATGGGATGAAGTGATACATTAAGAAGGGGAATTAAACAGATGCAGAACGAAGAGCAGCTTAGGATAAATAGAACAGTTTTGGTAGATAGATAGATATAACGCTGGTTTTTAGTCCATTGGGCTATGGCGTCATATCTGGGCTTTAATTGAACAACAACATCAAGTGTGATCCAAGGGGCTAGTCATCTATGTCTAAGGATCTCTTTAAATTTTGATTTATGGAATGGAGTGATACATCAAGAAGGGGAATTAAACAGATGCATAACGAAGAGCAGCCTAGGATCTGATAAGTACTTTTAAACCAGTCAGCCTTTGACAAACACTTAAGAAGGACATGAAAGCAGACTAGGATCTGGTAAGTACTTTTAAACCAACCAGCCTTTGACACACTTCCAATAGAGAACATACAAAACAAGGGGAAACACAAAGATAGCACAGAACGGTCTAAGATCTGGTAAGTGCTTCTAAACTAGCCAGCTTTTAACACATTCCAAGGGAAACAATCAGTTAGTTATGCAGACAAGTCTGGGACCAGGGCTAACCATATCTTCCTTCAGTTCATCTTCACACAACATATACTGAAAGTAACATTCAGAAATAATATTCAGCTAAAACAATAAGACGATGGAATGCCAGCATTCTCATGCCTAAACTGAATTAAGTCATTCCTAAATAGCACAGATTGGAAGAAAACATTCAAATAAAGATTTCTCAGCCAGAGAAAGTTACTGATATACAGTAGGTCCTAACCCTGTTTAAACTGTTCTTTACAGTGGAAAATGAAACAACATGAAAACAGAAATAAAATAACAAGTTACAAATGAGAATAACATCACCGTCAATATAGACCAGGATCCCAAGAAACAGCTTTTATATTGATGTCAAACCAGTTACAATCTTCAAGTCCAATGTTTCAGTTCAGCAATCATCTTCACTATTCAACCTAACTACTCTAGCACAAAGAGAGCTTCAAGGGCCAGTGAACACTATGTACAAATAGAAGTCTCGAGCTCAAGTGTATTTCAAAGTTCTGCAACCAACAATTTCTCATCTTCTGTAGAAGTACTTATAGGAAGATGAGGAGGTGAGATTTTAACAAAATATCTCAAGGACAGTTAATGTAGAGTGAAGACTTCTCGGCCCTTTGAGAGGCTCGAGGGAAAAATTTACAGGTGGATCACTACATTAACTGTTTCACAATAAATATCAAAGCTCAGTGGAAGCTTTGTTTGACTTTGAGGCTCCGTGCATGTTTTGGAGTAACTCTGCAGATATTTATTCATTGGTTTCCTTGCAGAAGTAACTCCCTGGCTGTGCTAGAGGCGAATATCAGATTTTCTTCAATAACTTCGGCCTCTTTTTGAATGTTTTGAGGCAACAGGTGGCTCGGTGGTAGCTGAGGAATCAATTTGCCTCAGATGTGGCGGTGGAGGCTTTCTGTCTGATAAAACACTTTAGATTTTCCTTTAATCTGTGTTTTAGATTGGGGATTAGGCTTTTGATAACTGTCTTAGCCGTAATCCCCATAAAAACTATCTTCAATCTTCATCTGCTGTGCTTTATTCTCAAAACTGATACTCTTTAACTGTGTTTGATTTAAAACAGTGTCTTGTCGATGTGCAGACCCGCGCTGGGCTTTACGGCATCAATACTCATAGAGTACTGACGAAACATGGAATAGAGCACCGTGAATGGCTTCTTTAAGATAGCTCAAAGGCACAGGAAACGTCTTTCCCATCCCTCGGCTTTCCTTCATTCTATAATGGAAAACCATTAAAACACCTGCAAAACACAACAACAGTTAAGAAATCCTGCGGGAATAGGTTTAAACTGCTTCGGATGGCGGGGGAGGAGCGTAGCCGTCGGATGAAGGCAACCAACGGTGGAGATCTGCATAGAAAGGCAAAAAGGATAGCGGGAGAAGAATAAGGAGGAGCAGTTTTGGACCGTCCGATCTGGACACGTGGACGGTCCAGATTTAATTGGAGGATCGCAATCGGGGAGGTCACAAAACGACATGCGATTGAAACTTTGCGATTGAGCCCTTTGCGATTGAGCGCTGGCCGTTGATCTGAGGACCAGATCAACGGCGGAAAATGAATCGGAGGTAATCGCAAGGGGGTGAAACAATTGCGATGCGATTTTGCACGGACCGTTGGATCAAGGATTAGATCAACGGTCGGGATATGAATCGGGGATCGGCAATCGGGGGAGCGACAAAAAATGCATGCGATTGAAAGCTTGTGATGCGATTGAGTGCAGGCCATTGGATCAAAGGACTAGATCAACGGTGGAGAATGGAATCGGGGAGAAACCCTTGTATTTTATATAAAACCCAAACTTTTGAAATAAACAAAGGTTTTTATGGATCGGGGTGGAAAAACATATATACAAAGCGGACAGGCGCCCGACTGCGGGGCCTTTGGATATATGAAAATTGATGGGCCCGGGGCTTTATATATAATGAGGGCCTAATCGCAATCGGAACTGCGGGCCTGGTCCTTCCGATCAACCCATTGAAATTTCCCCGATCGCGATTGCGCGATCGGTCTTTTTGATCTAACCATTTTATTTTTAACATGTGACTTTGGCTCATTACATCAAAACTTTGGAAAAAGAGGGTTTTTGTAATTAAAAAAGGAAAAAGGGTTGGAAATAAAATATTCACAAGGTTTTAAGCGCCGGGGGCTGGCTCAGGGTTATATGAAAATAATAAGATCGGGGGTCTTTAAGCAGCAAGGCTAATCGCAATCGGAACCTTTGGAGTATGGCAAAGACTTGCGTCTTTGATTCTTTCTGATGTGATTAGCACCTTATCGTATTAGCAAATGGTTCCAGACCCAAAGCGTATGGTGGGGAAGTGGTTTAGGGCTTAGCTCAAGGGGCTTAGGCCTATAGCAATGAAACTTTGATTTTTTATGAGAATTTTCAAGGATTTTTAATGGATTTGGGGGTTCCGAAATAGTTAAAAGTGAGTTTTTAACTATGAAAGGGGAAATTTTCATAAATGGAAAGAAGAGGACTTATGAAAACAAGGTAGTTTTGATGTAGAAAAGGGGAGCAGATGAAGGGTTTTGAGAAGAGGAGAAATGGCGATCTTTCAGCAGTGTTTCAGTTGGAGTCAGCAGAAATTCCTGAGTATAAAAAATGGGACAGCAAATGAGGATTTGGGACAGAGGCATGAGGCCTTAAAGAGACTTCAAGAGCCAACAATTTTTTAGTGATAAAATTTGTTCCTTGGAGGCTCAAAAATATCTTAGCCACCTTTTGGTATAACAAAATATTATAGGTGGCTAACAGTGGCTCCACTTGGGGATGGTGCCTTCTTGAAGGCATCAAGAATTCAGACTTGATTTCTGGGAGGCTAATTAGTTGCCTCATCCATTGAGTTGCCCTTCCTTTGCTGGATGATCTAGCTTTGAAAAAATGTTTGGTGGCTATGAAAACAATGGACTTTCATCAATACAAACTTTCTACCTACCCAATCCTGCTGATCTAGCATTTTTTCTTCATCAGAGTGCACTTGGATTGGCAAACTCTACTCACAACATTTTATTCTTTTGAAAGCAGGAAATCTAAACTATTTCTACTCCTTATTTCTCCCTGAACTCAGATTAAACAGTTGAGCTCAGATATTTCTCTACCTAGTCTACTGTCTGTTGGGATTAAACAATCCAACAAACTTCCATTCTCTAAATTCTAAAACAGAAATTTAAAAATAATCAAGTCAAGATTGAGCTGTTTGACTTGCTATGATCTACGGCATAAGAACAAGCTGCACATAGATTATTATTCGCAGAAAATTAAATCAAAATAGAAGGCTTAAGATTTGAAAGTTTCTCATTATGGCCTTCTTTTCTTTACAGCTCTGTTTTTTACTTGGTTTGAGCTGTCTTTTCTTTTCTTCTGGTTCAGATTTTGAGTGATTTAGAACTAGATTTACACTTTCTTTGACTCAGAAAATAAAACAGTTTTGAGTCATCTCTCTTTGGAAACTTTGGTTCAGATTTTGAACATGTTTGAACCTAATTTCTATCCTAATCTATCTACTGATGAGCCAATATTAAACAGTTTGGCAAATCAAATTCACTACCCTATCAGCAGAAAATTGAAAGCTAATTCGTCAAGATTAAACAGTTTGACTAACTAGAAGTGTGTTTTGTAGGAGTGGAATTTTAAGCTTGCACACTTTCAGATTTATTTCTCTTTTTGGCATGGGGCTGTGCCTTTCTTGTTCTTCATTTCTGCCCTCTTTTCTTTCTTTCTTTGTTTTTGTATTTTTTGATTTTTCATAACTTTGAATGAAATGGTGGATGAAATATTCATAATGAAAAAGGAAAAAAAAAAAAGGCTTAAAAACATATCATGAATCAAGAGAAGTAATGCTTGAGCATCCTGCCATTGACAGGACCCCCAAACAAATCTGTTCCATCCAACTCTTGTAAGAAGAATGCATTGTTTCCAGCAACTGAATGAATAGAGTAAGGGCCAAGCCATAGATTGTCAAATTTACCATGCTTTCCCTTGTCTTCTCTCTTTGAGTCCCACTTTAAGATTTTGTCCCCAATCTTGAAATTGCTGGCCTTTGTTCTTCTGTCAAAAAGCTTCTTAATGCTGTCCTGTTTCTGCAATGTTTTGTTGTACACTTCCTCTCTGATTTGCTGAAGATGAATGGTATGATTTATTCTTCTGATCATGTCATTATCTTCAGTCTGCAATTCTTGGATAAACTTCATAACTGGTACACCAAGGCTATTAGGAAATATTGCATCTGTACCATACACAAGCTGAAAAGGTGACATACCAATAGATTTCTTCAAAGTTAATCTGTCAGCCCAAAGTGCATGGATCAGCTTTGTGTGCCAAGAATTCTTGTTGTCCTCCAACATTTTCTTTATTATGTTCACTAAGCTTTTGTTGGAAGACTCTGCAAGTCCATTACCTTGAGGGTAATAGGCTGTGGAGTGTCCCAATGTTATCTGATATTTGCGACAGAATTCCACCATTTTCTTTGATCCAAATGCTGCTGCATTATCTGTGATGATCTTGGTAGGGCAGCCAAATCTGGAAAGGATATTGGTTTCTATGAATTTTATGATAACCAAATCATTGGCCTGCCTACAAGGAATGGCTTCTATCCACTTAGTGAAATAGTCGGTGGCGGTAAGAATCCACCTATGCTGGGCAGAGGATGGTGGATGAATCTCTCCTATGAAGTCAAGACCCCACTGTTGAAAAGGAGCTTCAACAGTGATTGGATGCAGAGGAAGGGGTAATAATTTTCTCTTGCCCTCAAACAATTGGCATTTATGGCAAGTAGTTGTCATTTTGTGAACATCAGGAAAAAGGGTGGGCCAATAGAAACCAGCCCTCAAAATTGTGTTGGCTGTTGACTTCCAGTACAAATGGCCTCCACACTCTCCTTCATGAAACTCCTGCTTAACCTTCTCTGCATCAAACTCAGGCAAACATTTAAGCAATATACCACTTGTATTTTTCCAATAAAGACACCTATCTACAATGCAATAGTTTACTGCTTTCAGTTTTAAGAACCTTGCCTTTGTTTTCGATAAACCAGGAGGTGTATTTAAATTAAGCAAAACATAAACGATATTAGCATACCAAGGAGAATTCATAAAATGGTTTTCAATAATGGGAGTTGAGAATTCTTCTTGGTTGTCCAAAGCATTAATCATATTAATATCAAGAACTTCAAAATTGGATTCAGCCATTAATCTAGCTAGACCTTGGCCTTTGATGAGTTTAGTGGGTTTTATCTCTAAATCATATTCGAGAATAACAACAATCCACTTACCTCTCTTACCATCTAGGTCCTGCTTTAGAATGTCTTTAACAACCGAATTAGGGACAAAGGAAATGATGTGTGAGTGAAGGATGTATACTCTGAAGTCTTTCAATGCTTTAACCAAAGCAAAAGCTTGCTTTTCCATAATATTATACTTCAAAGGGGCATCCTTCAATGCCTTGCTAAAGAATGCAATAGGCTGCTCTTGTCCTTGTGGATTTTTCTGTAAAAGGACAGCAGCAATGGTATGTTCTGATGCAAACGAGAAGATATAAAAATCTTTTGAAAAATCGGGGCTTATGAGAACCGGTGTTTTGGTTAATGCTTGTTTCACCAGCTCAAAGGATGTCTTTGCTTCCAAGGTCCATTTTATCCCTTGCTCCTTCTTCAACATGTTTGTGATATTTCTAAGGAGCTATGCCAAGTTAGGGATGAACCTTCTCAAAAAGTTAATCTTTCCAATGAAAGACTGCAACTCTTTGATATTTCGAGGATGAGAGATTTGCAATATAGCCTCAATCCTCTTTGGATCTATCTTTATACCCTCTTCTGAAATAATGTGTCCAAGAAGCTTACCTTCTTGGAGACCAAATAGTGTCTTCTTAGGGTTTAATGATATTCCAAACCTTTTGCACGTCTCGAAAACTTTTCTCAAATGTTCTAAATGTTCTTCATCTGTTTTTGAAAACACAGTGACATCATCTAGATAGGTAATGATGAAGAAGCCCAATTCTTCCGAGAATGCTATGTCCATGGCTCTCTGAAAGGTTGCTCCAGCGTTCATTAGACCAAAAGGCATCTTCACATACATGAAAGTGCCCCATGGAGTAGTGAAAGATGTCTTTAATTGATCAGCAGGGTGAACTAAAATATGATTATACCCTGAATAGCCATCAAGCAACGAAATCCTTTTAGACCCCACCACCCTTTGTAAAATGTGATCCATTTTTGGTAAAGGGTAGTTATCCTTTAACGAAGCTTTGTTTAAGTCTCTAAAGTCTATACAAAGCCTGATTTCTCCAATCTTCTTCCTAACGGACACCAGATTAGATACCCACTCAGAATATCTAATAGGGACAATAATGCCAGCATCGTGCATCTTCATGATTTCCTTCTTAACCAATGGCAACTGGACAGGGTTTATTCTGCGCAGTTTCTGTTTGAATGGTTTTTGGTTTTCTTTAAGAGGGATTTTGTGCTGTATTATTTCGGTGTCATAGGATTTGAGATCTTCGTAACTCCAAGCAAAAACATCAGAAAATTCTTTGAACAGCTCTAAGTATTTGAGTTTAATGTGAGCTGGCAAAGTTTTGGACAGCTTGATCATTCTCAGTTTTTCCTCACTGCCTATATTGCACTCCTCTACTTCAGTTTCTACAGGTTCCAGTTTTGGTTTATTGGCCACATCGTTAAAATCGAACAACTCCTCTAAAGGCGTTAGACCACTCGGCAAATTTTCATCTTTAGAATGCAGAGTTTGTAATTCTTCCATTTCTAACTCTGCACTTAATTCTGTTTTGTTCCTAAGTTTGCTAGACAATAGGTTAATATTGGCAGGTTGAGGAGACGATTCTTCTTCACCAAGAAAGTTTTCTTCACTACAGTTTGTATCATAATCTGAATCTGAACTGTGCAGTTCGAACTCATTTCTGAATTGCATGAAGTCTTCTATTTGTTTGTCATTGTCAAACACTTGCCAATATTTTTCGTTATCAGGCACTGCCGGTCTAAATTTTATCGGAGTTGTGTTATCTCCAATCTCATATGGCGTTAGACATGTTCTGACCGCAAAAGCTAAATTGTGGGCCATAATGTTCTTTTTCCTTGGGATGAAACTCAGGTTCGACTCCTCAAATGTTGTCAACAGATCCATGACATCATTCCGATATGCTCTAAGTCTGGGATGATTCGCATTATACTCCCCATTGACTTGCCTAATGATTAACTCAGAATCCCCGTACACATTAATTCTTCTGGCTCCTAATTTCTTGAAGAGATGCAAACCTAAGAGAAGGGATTCATATTCTGCTATGTTGTTGGAACACTGAAAGTTTAATTTGCATGAGATGCATTCTGTGTGGTTGTTTTCAGTGTTAATGATCCAAACCCCTGCACCAGCATTATTTCTAGTGCATGACCCATCAAAATACATACTCCATAAAGGACTGTCTTCGGTTTCGTCTATTTGGCGATTGTCCTTTTTAACTATGGTGCCTTCTGACTGTTCATGATTAGCAGCACCCAATTGAATTTGTTTTGACTCCTCAAATTCTTCAATAGATTGAGGGATGATGCCAGAAATGTTAGGGGTATTTTCTGGGTTGTTAAGTCCTAAAAACAATGGACTCATAACCGGTAAATCAAGACCTATGCTTTGTTTACTAATGTTTTCACATGTGGCAAACTGTTTGGATACTTCCACGTTATTATACTCTTCTTCCCTGTCGGCCTTTAATTCTGTTAAAGTGACTTGCTCACTAGGAGTTTCATTGTTAAACATGATAAAATAATCAAGGCCTGTATTGACAGAATATATAGGAGAGTTTCGTGGTCTGTCTTGACTTGTAACCGTGTATTGCATATGAGACTCCCTGTAAAGTCTTCTGGTCTGATTGAAAACCGGGATGGTCGCATATGTCATGTCCATCTACATAGTCCCCTGTAACTTAGCTCCCCAGGATCTTGATAATAACATTCCATACTTTGGGGG
Organism: Pinus albicaulis; assembly: GCA_034641835.2. Classification (NCBI taxonomy): domain Eukaryota; kingdom Viridiplantae; phylum Streptophyta; class Pinopsida; order Pinales; family Pinaceae; genus Pinus; species Pinus albicaulis. The sequence continues at coordinate 299,520,015 of CM076583.1, read as the reverse complement.
AACATCAGCCACGACAATGTCCATGAGTAAACATTTGGCTGGAATCTGGGCTAGGTTAACACAGAGGTCTTTGATCAATCCTAGACATTTTACTCTATTTGAGTCAAAGGAGTATAGGTCTTTGTAGGGTCTGGTAATTTCTAAACCAAGGCTCTCCATCACGGCTTTAGGCATTAAATTATGAGAAGCCCCGGAATCATGCATAGCGTTGTGTAGAATTTTGTCATGAATGTTCAAACTCACATAAAAGGGAGGAACTGGTCCTTCTTGAAACTTCCCTTCAATCTTAGGGCCAAAAATCAACTCTAGTAGGTCGTCACTAAGATTAACTGTATCTCCATTTTCCTCTATATTTAAAGCCTTCAAAATTTGGTTCCTATATACATGTTGGGCAGCTAACTCGGTTAATGGAACAGAGATTTTGATCTTTAAGATTTCCTGTTCCAGGCTGAAAGGGGTTTGATTCTTTGAAGCACTTGTTTCAACCTTATTAGTTGTCACTCTATCAACAATTACAGCTTGCTGATTTGTTTTATTTGACACAACTGTTGTAGAAGGAGTACTAGCTGAAGTGTTAGTACTGTTGATGTCTTCACTCTGTTTTTCAGAATTTTGAGTGTTTTTCTCCTTATCCTTATCAGAATTAACAGCCACTGTTTTGTCTTTTTGTTTGGCTGTTTTGGGTTTGGCTGCGGTGCTGCTTTGAGAGGATTTGTCAGAGGTTTTGGTGTTGGGGGCTTGTTGAGTGGTCTTGCTTCTAAGGTCATATTCTCTTTGAGGTTCTATGACGACATTTTCCATGTCCTGATAATAATTTTCATTATCATCTCTTCTGTCGTCGTAAGGTGTGTAAAGACCTTGTTTATTATCATAATGAACCTCAAAGTCATCATCCTCTTCCCCAAACATGTTGATATCCTCTTCCTCTGCTATGTCTTCTGTTTTTTCAACCTCACTTACATAGTTTTGATGAAAGGGAGGAGTGATCTGTTGATCATCTTCCCTGGGTCTGTTTGGAGGTTGGTTCCTTCTAACATTCTGATTCTGGTTTCTATTTTGAGGAGCAGTTTGATTTTGATTTTCTTGTGCTCTCTTAATTATGCTCATCTCTTTCATCATTTCTTCCATCATTCTCTCCATCTTTGAGCTTGAAGTGGAAGGGGTGGATTCCTCTCTAAACGATACTCTCTTCTCGCTCTTCATTCTTGCTCTTTTCTCCATCAAGTTTACTTCCACAAAAAGAGCACCCCTTTGCATGTCTTCAAGAGTTGCAAAGACTCTTTCTCTAAGTGAATATGTCATGTCTGGATCAAACCCTTCAGGAAATTTGTTTAAAGCTGAGCCCTGAGGAGGTTTTAGTTCAGGGGAAAGTGCATTATAGACGCTGTTAAATCTGGTACAATAAGATTGTACACTTTCCCCAGGGTTCCTATGGAGATTATTATAGTCAGCAAGGACTTGGAGAGGATTCTTTCTCACTTCCCATTTGTTTAAGAATTTTTGATGGAAGGCTTGGAGATCGTTAATACTATGGGGGGTTAAACCTTTAAACCATTTTCTTACTTCTCCCCCCAAACTTTGAGCAAATAGTCTCAACTTGACAGAATCATCATCAATTTCGTTTCTGTCAAAGTAGTCATTCATCTTGTCCACATGTTGAGATGTTGTTATAGTATTACTAGCATCATATAATGGAATTTTGGATTGATAGTCCTGTGGAAGATTGGCTAATGGTACAGGAAGGACTAAGGGAGCATACCATGTTGCCATGGCAGGAGGTGGAGGTGGATTTACAGAAGGGAAAGTGGGCTGAGGTGAAGTGGTTTGAACAGTGGATGTAGGGTGAGTAGAAGTGGATGGACCAGGAGTAGACTGTTGAGATGATCTTGGATGGGAGACACCTAAATTGTGAAGGAAATGTAAATCAGGAGGTGTTGTTTCCCTGCTACCTGGATGTTCACTTGTTTCAGGAGATGAAAGTGAAGATTCAGAGTCTAACTGGATTATATCATCAAATGACCTAGTCCTAAATGGGTTCACTAAGTCAGTTTGTGGTTGTTGCATAGCTGAAAGATTTTCAGGGACTGATTTAGCTCTCAAGGGTGATCTGAAAACAGTTAATAATTTAACCTTAGGAGACTTCCAAAGGATACTTTCTGGATTATCAACTATCTCAGGTGGGTTAGGGTCTAGGTGGGCTCTAGTGTGAATATTTTTAGAAGCCACTATGCTATGTTGTTTAGACCTAAAACAAGAAAAGTTCAACCATATATGACAATCTTGGAGAGGTTAACCAATCTGTTTTTACAATTTTAAATCCCACAGTCCTCTAACTGAGTTTGAATGATTTTATAATGATAAGGGTTCTTCCTAGTGGAGTCTTAAGGTCTGCTAGGGTTGTGGAGTCGCCAAGTGGAAATTTTTAGCTCCTTTCAGAGGTAAAAGGTCTTATGGTCCACCACCATGTTTATTTAATTCCAATCTGAAATATTTTTAGGTTTTTCTAAGTCATTTTTTAGTTTTGTGGTTGTTAAGAATATCCTAACTTTGTTTCAAAACTTAGCTAAGGTTGCAAGACAAAGGCAGTCTACTCTTATGGCTAAGCCAGCTGATTTTTCAAGGTTTAGATGAAGTCTTAAGAGAAACCTAGGGTTTACCTAGTTTGTCACTGATTCAAACAAGTTCCATCATGATTACCTATAATAGGCAGTGCTTGAAAAGGCTGCTTTTTACTCTGGTTAATAAAGCAAATGCTCTATGAACCAAATCTCTGACGTCGTATGATTATCTTTAAATGAAAATGATTCTGGGTTCGATGTTCCCCAGCGGAGTCGCCAGAAATGTTAGGTTCTGGTGGCTCAGCTGCAAAATAGAACAATTGTCATGGAACCAGAGATTTTGAGTTAAAGTTTCCCCAGCGGAGTCGCCAGAAATGTTAGGTCTCTGTAATTTATTAGCAAGATTGGGAGAGTCCAATCACAGAGTTAACATCATTTCAACCAAACTTTGGGATTCTAGGATCTAGCCCTCCTGAATCCGGAGAGGGATCTCTCCAATATGTACAAAGATGGATATTGTTTTTGAAAAGCTTAAGGTAATGATATTAGGCTAGTTATGAAGGCCAAGGGTTTTTTTTTGTTTTGGATGGTTGAGAATGAAGTGTTACTTGAGGGGAAAATCCTAAGTGCAAAAAGTTTCAAAGTGAGAAGTTGCAAGCAAATAGAACAGTTTTGGCAGATAGATAGATATAACGCTGGTTTTTAGTCCATTGGGCTATGGAGTCATATCTGGGCTTTAATTGAACAACAACATCAAGTGTGATCCAAGGTGCAAGTCATCTATGTCTAAGGATCTCTTTTACAGTTTGATTTATGGGATGAAGTGATACATTAAGAAGGGGAATTAAACAGATGCAGAACGAAGAGCAGCCTAGGATCTGATAAGTACTTTTAAACCGGTCAGCCTTTGACGAACACTTAAGGAGGACACGAAAGCAGACTAGGATCTGACAAGTACTTTTAAACTGGTCAGCCTTTGACACACTTCCAATAGAAAAACATACAAAACAAGGGGAAACACAAAGATAACACAGAATGGTCTAAGATCTAGCAAGTGCTTCTAAACTAGCCAGCTTTTAACACATTCTAAGGGAAACAATCAGTTATTTATGCAGACAAGTCTGGGACCAGGGCTAACCATATCTTCCTTCAGTTCATCTTCACATAACATATACTGAAAGTAACATTCAGAAATAATATTCAGCTAGAACGATAAAACGAGGGAACACCAACATTCTCATGCCTAAACTGAATTAAGTCATTCCTAAATAACACAGATTGGAAGAAAACATTAAGATAAAGATTTCTCAGCCAGAGAAGGTTACTGATATACAGCAGGTCCTAACCCTGTTTAAACTGTTCTTTACAGTGGAAAATGAAACAACATGAAAACAGAAATAAAATAACAAGTTACACATGAGAATAACATCACCGTCAATATAGACCAGGATCCCAAGAAACAACTTTTATATTGATGTCAAACCAGTTACAAACTTCAAGTCCAATGTTTCAGTTCAGCAATCATCTTCACTATTCAACCTAACTACTCTAGTGCAAACAGAGCTTCAAGGGCCAGTGAACACTATGTACAAATAGAAGTCTTGAGCTCAAGTGTATTTCAAAGTTCTGCAACCAACAATTTCTCATCTTCTGTAGAAGTACTTATAGGAAGATGAGGAGGTGAGATTTTAACAAAATATCTCAAGGACAATTAATGTAGAGTGAAGACTTCTGGGCCCTTTGAGAGGCTTGAGGGAAAAATTTACAGGTGGATCACTACATTAACTGTTTCACAATAAATATCAAAGCTCGGTGGAAGCTTTGTTTGACTTTGAGGCTCTGTGCATGTTTTGGAGTAACTCTGCAGATATTTATTCATTGGTTTCCTTGCAGAAGTAACTCCCTGGCTGTGCTGGAGGCGGATATCTGATTTTCTTCAATAACTCAGCCTCTTTTTGAATGTTTTGAGGCAACAGGTGGCTCGGTGGTAGCTGAGGAATCAATTTTCCCCAGATGTGGCGGTGGAGGCTTTCTATCTGATAAAACACTTTATATTTTCCTTTAATCTGTGTTTTAGATTGGGGATTAGGCTTTTGATAACTGTCTTAGCCTTAATCCCCATAAAAACTGTCTTCAATCTTCATCTGTTGTGCTTTATTCTCAAAACTGATACTCTTTAACTGTGTTTGATTTAAAACAGTGTCTTGTCGATGTGCAGACCCGCGCTGGGCTTTACGGCATCAATACTCATAGAGTACTGACGAAACATGGAATAGAGCCCTGTGAATGGCTTCTTTAAGATAGCTTGAAGGCACAGGAAACGTCTTTCCCATCCCTCGGCTTTCCTTCATTCTATAATGGAAAACCATTAAAACACCTGCAAAACACAACAACAGTTAAGAAATCCTGCGGGAATAGGTTTAAACTGCTTCAGATGGCGGGGGAGGAGCGTAGCCGTCGGATGAAGGCAACCAACGGTGGAGATCTGCATAGAAAGGAAAAAAGGATAGCGGGAGAAGAATAAGGAGGAGCAGTTTTGGACCGTCCGATCTGGACACGTGGACGGTCCAGATTTAATCGGAGGATCGCAATCGGGGAGGTCACAAAACGACATGCGATTGAAACTTTGCGATTGAGCGCTGGCCGTTGATCTGAGGACCAGATCAACGGCAGAAAATGAATCGGCAGGTTTTGAAATGGCGGTAGGACTTGCGATCGGAGGGAATAAGGGCCGTTGGATAGGCGGGAAATGGACGGTCCAAATTTAATCGGAGGATCGCAATCGGGGAGGTCACAAAACGACATGCAATTGAAACTTTGCGATTGAGCCCTTTGCGATTGAGCGCTGGCCGTTGATCTGAGGACCAGATCAACGGCGGAAAATGAATCGGAGGTAATCGCAAGGGGGTGAAACAATTGCGATGCGATTTTGCGCGGACCGTTGGATCAAGGATTAGATCAACGGTGGAGAATGGAATCGGGGAGAAACCCTTGTATTTTATATAAAACCCGAACTTTTGAAATAAACAAAGGTTTTTATGGATCGGGGTGGAAAAACATATATACAAAGCGGACAGGCGCCCGACTGCGGGGCCTTTGGATATATGAAAATTGATGGGCCCAGGGCTTTATATATAATGAGGGCCTAATCTCAGTCGGAACTGCGGGCCTGGTCCTTCCGATCAACCCATTGAAATTTCCCCGATCGCGATTGCGCGATCGGTCTTTTTGATCTAACCATTTTATTTTTAACATGTGACTTTGGCTCATTACATCAAAACTTTGGAAAAAGAGGGTTTTTGTAATTAACAAAGGAAAAAGGGTCGGAAATAAAATATTAACAAGGTTTTAAGCGTCAGGGGCGGGCTCAGGGTTATATGAAAATAATAAGATCGGGGGTCTTTAAGCAGCAAGGCTAATCGCAATCGGAACCTTTGGAGTATGGCAAAGACTTGCGTCTTTGATTCTTTCCGATGCGATTAGCACCTTATCGTATTAGCAAATGGTTCCAGACCCAAAGCGTATGGTGGGGGAGTGGTTTAGGGCTTAGCTCAAGGGGCTTAGGCCTATAGCAATGAAACTTTGATTTTTTATGAGAATTTTCAAGGATTTTAATGGATTTGGGGGTTCCGAAATAGTTAAAAAGTGAGTTTTTAACTATGAAAGGGGAATTTTTCATAAATGGAAAGAAGAGGACTTATGAAAACAAGGCAGTTTTGATGGAGAAAAAGGGGAGCAGATGAAAGGTTTGAGAAGAGGGAAAAATATGGTCTTTCAGCAGTCTTTCATTTGGAATCAGCAGAATTTTCTGAGTATAAAATGGGACAACAAATGAGGATTTGGGACAGAGGCATGAGGCCTTAAAGAGGCTTCAAGAGCCAACAATTTTAGTGATAAAATTTGTTCCTTGGAGGCTCAAAAAGATCTTAGCCACCTTTTGGTATAACAAAATATTATAGGTGGCTAACACATGGTACTTGTCATTTGAAGATCTATAAGAAGAATTTCTTGTGGGTTTTCCTCTCCAAGAGGGAGAGGTTTTGCCCTCACTCTAGGAGCCAAAGACTAAATAAGCTAAGCAAGAGAAGACATAAGTAACTCAAGTAAACTCACAAGTAATTATCAAGAATATAATTTGAATTAATCTCCAGCCCTACAAATTCTCAACACATATATCACCTTGTTGAAAGTTGAAACACCAAACCATCCATTACCAAAATACAAAACACACAAATTTTGGCTCCTAGAGTGAGGGAAAAACCTCTCCCATGAAAGACTAAAAAAGCTAAGAAAGAGAAGACATAAGTAACTCAAGTAAACTCACGAGTATCAGGAAGAGAATTTGAATTAATCTCCAGCCCTTCAAATTCTCAAAACATAGATCACCTTGTTGAAAGTTGAAACATCAAACCATCCATTTTTGTTGTTTAAGGTTTTTCATGTGTAGCTATATTTTCCTTTTGAATGGGAGGGCATCACAAAAACATGCCTTCCCTAGTATTATCTTGAGTATAGATAAGACCTTCTCCAACAATAAAGGCTAATAGACGTATACTAGTTTCCCTAAGTTCTAAATCTACACCTTGCATAACATTTAGTCATGTCACTCGGTTCTTTGCAAGATGGCACATAAGAGTAATGGGTAAGGAACCTTGCATAAAATTTAGTCATGTCACTTGGTTCTTTGCAAGATGGCACATAAGAGTAATGGGTAAGGAAGATTTCATCGACTCACATAATAAGCTTGAAAATTCCCACAAATATCTTGGATTTCTTCCGTAAAGAATTCAATCTCTAGAGCAGTTGATTGTCAATATTGGCGCAACTACCTAAGTAGAACTACAAAAGTTCATATTTTGCTATTATTAATTCAATTGCAACTGTTCTTTCTCTTGATAAGCTTCCAGTGTCTAATTCTGTGCTAATCATAGAAGATGTAGATACAAGCCCTTCCAAGACACTCAACCCCCTAAACACCACACTACTCGGCCACAAGGAAGACACATCCCATGGAACCTATGGAATGCCTCCCTCTCCACCATCCTTTCTGATGACCAGTGTCATACCTATCTTTTGTGAGTGTTATTTTTTCAAACACTACTGGAGACATATAGATTATCAATGTTCAGTTCTGCTTCAATGAAAGGTTCATTGGTGTTTTATATCTTTTGGAGATTGTTAATCTCTAGTTCGTATTGCCCTCTTTTAGATATGGCAGTCCTTACAGAGTTTGGCATTATTCAATCTATGGAAGATTTATGCTTTTCACCATGAGGATAACTCATTCTATGCATATGCTCTATGGAGGGATAAGGTATAACATCAGCGTTTGGCTAAAGATGCTACTAATCAAAGATTCCCAATGTTTAGATCCCATTGTTTATTTTTATATGCTCTTATATTTTGATAAGAGTTTATGATCTCCACTTTTTTCTCTACTGTTTTTGAATAGTTTCTACAAATATAAGACATGTTTTCCAAAAAAATAAAAATCATTACAAAGTCCATCCTTACCTGGTATTACCATGAATTTCATATAGCAGAATTAAATAAAACTAAGATGGGGAAAAGGAGAAGACGTGAACACCAATGGCATAAGATTCTAATTTTAGCATGGATAGGTCAAATTCATATCTTGATATGGACATTTAGCAGCTAAGCTACAGTTTTCTTCTGTATTTTTCAACAAATTAAACGTGATACAAAACTTTGTACGAGTTTTTATCCCAGCACAATGTTAGGGAAGTGTAATGGAATAAGAAAGGTAGAGTTTTGAACCCGCATACATTCATACCAATAGGTGGAGATTGAAACCTATAGACATTCTTACTGCATATTTTCCATTTTGGCATTGTCCATTATTCCAAACCCAACCTAGAATTTTGATAATATTGACTAGAACAACTTGCTAGTATATACTACAGACCCATGTCAAATAATTGTGACAATACAAAACTTAAAAATATGCAAGTACATGTTTTAAGGTCATTGGGATCTGCATCCTATCTCTGCATGATGGATAGATTTTAATTAGTGTGCTCCAAGGAAGAGATAAAATCTCCTTTAGATCTACACCGTATCGCTAGATTGCATGCACGCTTATTAACTAGACTTCAGACTAGGTCAAAATTAGAAAAATACTTAAATGACTTTAAAAACAACACTTGCAAAGTGCATGCACACTATTTTACATGGAAAACACATGCAAATTGCTGAGAATAGATTTTTAAGAACAAAACAACAATCCAATATATAATATTGATCACTCCCTCAGAATTAAAGTGCCATACTATTGAATTTGGAAAGAGGAAGTGTGCCCTTCACTATCCTATCGAAATTCTACAACTGAAGCACTCATACCTCATTCATACATGTGCCAAGGAGTGCCACATATGCAACCAGATTGTAAAAGACTATCCAACGTACAATATTTTAATACTACCTATTATTGAGGAAATTGTTCTCCACCCATCCAACTCTCCCCATGAATATATTGAAACTCCCTTGGCCAAGGGCTTAGTCAAGATATTTGCAACCTGTCTGAATGTACTCTAGATCAATTGCTCCCTTCTAAAACATGTTCCCAACAAATGGTACCTAGTTTTAATGTGCTTGGAGCAATCATGGAATATTGGATTATCATAGAGTTCGACACAATTTTAATTGTCACAATTGACCCAAGTGGGCTCCAACATCTCACATGTTAGTGCTTCAATAAACTTCTGAAGCCATATATTGCTTTACAAATAGTAGTGTTGATTGCAATGTACTATGTCTCTTTTAAATTCAATCGCACTAAATGTTGCTTCCTAGTCAACCAGAAAATTGTTTCTAAACCCAAATTGAAGCAACACCAGAAAGTACTCTTCCTATCACTTGCATCTCCTACACAATAAAAATCAATAAATACATGCTGCATCAACTCACCATCTCTTGCATATTTCAAACCATACTGTTTGTACCCTTAAAATATCAAAGAACATCTTTTGAAACTACCCTATGAATATTGTCCAAGGTACAATATTTTAGTACTACCTCTTATTGAGGAAATTGTTCTCCATCCATCCAACTCTCCCCATGAATATCTTGAAATTCCCTTGGCCAAGGGCTTATTCAAGATATTTGTAACATGTCGGAATGTACTGTAGATCAATTGCTCCCTTTTCTAAAACATGTTCCCAACAAATAGTACATGATTTTAATGTGCTTGGAGCAATCATGGAATATTGGATTATCATAGAGTTCGACACAATTTTAATTGTCACAATTGACCCAAGTGGGCTCCAACATCTCACATGTTAGTGCTGCAATCAACTTGTGAAGCCATATATGGCTTTACAACTAGTAGTGTTGATTGCAATGTACTCTGTCTCTTCTAAAATCAATCACACTAAACGCTGCTTCCTAGTCAACCAGAAAATTGTTTCTAAACCCAAATTGAAGCAGCACCAGAAAGTACTCTTCCTATCACTTGCATCTCCTACACAATAAAAATCAATAAATCCATGCTGCATCAACTCACCATCTCTTGCATATTTCAAACCATACTATTTTGTACCCTTAAAATATCAAAGAACATGTTTTGCAACTACCCTATGAATATGCCTCAGATCAACTGTGAACTAGATCAAGGTGTTCACTATGAAACATACATCAAGTTTGATGTTACATCAAGTATCTAATCAATTGTCTATACATCAAAGGATCTACCATATCTGAGTTCAAGTCAGCATGCAACCTAGAATTGGCATCATTGGGGTGACCATGGATTTACAAACAATCATTTGGAATCTTTTCAAGGTCTCAAGCATGTACTTTCCATGCCAAAGGAAAACCTCACTTGTACTTGGCCACACCTCTGGACCCTACTGGGTATGTGTTATATTCAGACACTGGAAGCTCTACAAAATGAACAAGATCGATATTATCAGCTTCCTCTACTCTTTCAATTGTTGCTTTTGCTTGCCTTCACAAAAAATTCAAAATTAGAAAATTTATTATGAACACTTGTAAGGAAACCAAATCAGAGTATTTCGTAAAGGAAGCAGTGATATTTTCTGATTTAGCTTCACCCTTTACCAAGAATAATGACAAAATGTTTGTTCCAAGATCAAGTGCAAATTATTACAAGGCTATCCACCATTTTCTTTTAGCCATAGATCCCCTTGTTGAAACACCAAACCATCCATTTTTGTTGTTAAAGGTTTTTCATGTGTAACTATATTTTCCTTTTGAATGGGAGGGAATTGCAAAAACATACTTTCCCTAGTATTATCTTGAGTATAGATAAGACCACCTCCAACAATAAAGGCTAATAGATGTATACTAGTTTCCTTGAGTTCTAAATCTACACATTGCATAACATGTAGTCATGTCACTCGGTTCTTTGCAAGATGGCACATAAGAGTAATGGCATGCTCTGTTTCTCGTAATGCAACAAGAGAAGTCTAGGGTATTTATGTTATGTTATTTTCCTACCAAGTGCATCGGTTGGAAGGTCAACAACATACAATTCACACAAGATATAATCTTTTTTGGAAAAAATAAAAATAAAAAATAAAATGGCAATGCATTGTCTAGAACTGAAACAACAGTAGCATTTTCCCCAATATAATTCACCCTCGTTGTTACAACTGCTAGCCCTAAACCCCATAACCCATCACACTGTCTATCTTTATGCCACACAGAGAATGGACCCTCTCTATCTCTAAGGCCCGATGAAAGTTCATCCCGTAGGAAGTGACTAAATGTTGACAAGCTTGAAAAAATCTCAGCAAACTGCAATATCTCAGCACCTCCTCTAACACATGCTAAAGATAAACATAAATTCAGGATTGCAAGAGCTAAATCTCTCCAACTATCATGTCGAAGCTGACTAATTACACACTTTGCAGGAAAATGCTTTTAAAAAATAGGAATCCATGTATTAGATGCAAGGAAACCTTTTAAGAGCATATCAATTACAGCTAAAGATATGTTTGCAACATTATTTTTTTCAACACAACTGCAAAGAACAGGCAAAAATCCCAAACTCATAAGAGAAACATCAGAAAGGACATCTCCCACATTCTTCCTATCTTTGATTCTCCATTTTCCTAGTACTTTTTATGTTGAGAATGAATAATATCTAATGATGTCACAAGCACTTCCAGGAGTCATCTAAGCATTGTTTCAAATCCATCTGGAATAAATGGCTTGATATACGTCAATGATCTTAGGCTTGTGATCACTATTATGATCTCCTTTGCATAAAGTGTCCAAGTTTGCATCTTATTTGTTATTGATACTATACAGCTGGACATCCATCTCACAAAAATTATCAAAATTTGGGCCTATTTAAAGAGAAAATTTAGCATGTAATTTGTTGGGTCACCAAGGGGGCCTAACACCTATATTGATAACAGATAATTGAAAATATCTTCAACACACAACCCTATTGATTCTTCTGACAAGGCTGCATTTAGGTTTATTGATCCCAACTGCGTCCCCTATCCAACAAGACACAATATGAGGTCCTATAAACAGAAGGATAAGCACCAAAACGGACTGAACCGAAAATTTTATACCATAAACAAGGAAAGTAGGTAGAGTCTAGATGCATAACAAGCACATAAATTGTTTTGGA
>CM076583.1:299288988-299507732 GCA_034641835.2 Pinus albicaulis | reverse complement strand
GCTTTTGGTGGAGGATATTGCAGAAATAAAACCAACTATCTTCTGTGGTGTCCCACGTGTTTTTTGATCACATATATTTAGGTTTAAACCAAAAGATCGCCGTTGGAGGATTTCTACTTATGAAGGATAACCATTGGTTTAGATTGACGATTCAAGTTGATTTCGGACCCCCTTGATGTTTCAAATTTTAGTGGAGGAGGAGGGGTTCGAAATGGGCACTTTTCAAACCCATCCATTAACCACGTGGCAAGCGAAGGATATGTTCACACCCACCCCCCGGAATCACAATACGGCTTACCATCTGTTGGGCTCTCCGAAATTCGGTTTCAGGTTTTCATAAAACAAATGCTCAAAGTCTATACTTGGAACGAATTTTTGTTGTTGGGAAAGGAAAGGAGGTTTGAACTATCATCACCCAAAAAGAGCGATATTTGCACGATAATGTACACTAATGGCACAACTGGTGAACCTAAAGGCGTATTGATCACAAATGAAAACATTGTTTCTATGGTGACCGAAATTGCTTATTTTCTTAAATGTCAGAATGAAGAGCTCACAGAGAAGGATGTTTATTTCTCATTTCTTCCTCTAGAACATATATTTTATCAAGTGACAGAGGAATTTTTCATATCAAAAAGTGCTTTAATAGGCTTCTGGCACGGGGATGTGAAGCTTTTGGTGGAGGATATTGTTGATCACATATATTCAGGTTTAAACCAGAAGATCATCGTTGGAGGATTTCTGAATAGAAAGGTGTTTGAATTTGCATACAAATACAAGCTTAATAATATGCGCAAAGGGTTGAAACATGAAAAAGCATCTCCACTTTTTGATCAAGTTGTCTTTAGCAAGATTAAACAAGGTCTGGGAGAACATGTCCGTGTAATGTCATCAAGAGCAGCTCCACTTGCAAGACATGTGGAAGAGTTTCTACGAGTAGTGACATGTTTCCATGTTGTACAGGACTATGGTTTGACAGAAAATTTTGCGGGAAGTTTTGTTTCCCTTCCAAATGTTATTTCAACAATCGGGACTGTTGGTCCACCTATTTCGAATATTGATGTTTGCCTTGAGTCTGTCCCTGAAATGGGATATGATGCACTTTCAGAAGTTTAAGCTTTCACAAGGAGAATACGTTGTAGTGGAAAACCTCGAGAATGTGTATGGCCAGTGTTCTGCTATTGATTCGGTTCGGATGTTGTTGAGTTCATCATTCGTCATGTAGAGGTCTTAATTGCCTTTGTCCAAGAGGCAAAGCTTCCTGCGATTTTGAAATGATTTCAGATATTAGTTGAGCATGAAAATGCCGTCAGGAAGGCTACAGAGGAGCGGAAAAGGCGTTCCGATTATAAACCCATACTTGAGCAGGATGGCCTTATATGGTAGCATTCTTCCTATTAGGGGAAAAAGAGGGAGAAAACAAGAGAAGAATCATTAGCTGAAGTAAGAGATTACAAGCGGCAACAAATGTCATACCATGGAAAAAAGGTCAAGCGAACTCCAACACAGGTGTTACAAGATATAATTGAGGGCCACATGGAGGAAATTAAGATAGCAGGAGGAATTGGTTGTTTTGTAAAGGGTATATTTGAGATACCACAGAAGGCAACACAATCTCTTCCTTTAGACAGTGTGACTGAGCATAAACAGCAATGTGAAGCCACCAATTCAGCGTTTCCTAACAGGGGTGAAGGATTCTCTGTGTCTAGCTATCAAAGGATGCAAAGTGTCATGCGACTAAAGTTTCTGTAGGAAGAAATTTTTTGTCTTCTCTGATAAATAGGATCGATGCTATGCTTCACAAGCTAGGAAAAGAAATTGACGATGTAGATGCAAAAATTGGTGACCGATGGCAAATATTGGACAGAGATATTCGAGGGTACACATGGTAGCCAACGCCGCATTAGAACTAATGATCCAGCAAAGGCAGTCTGAATGGTAGAGCCAAATGTCAGAGCCACCCAACGTTGCCTCTTCGTGACCACCTCAACCACTTTTAGCACGCCTTTTTGATTTACGAAGAGCTGCCAAAGTTAATGTTACAGTCGGTTTTGCCAGAGACATTTTTTGTTCGGGCCTTGCATGGCCATAGTTGTCAAATTCTAATTAAATTGTAGTTAATGAAGATTGCTGAAGTAGATTAGGTAAACCAGCATAGTTGCAGTTAAATACTGCTTGTATTTTCATTATCAAGGGTTGGACCTTGTTAGACTCTGCGTTGTAAAGATCATTGTATTGGAGCACTGTAGTTTTTGCTGGGGCATCAATAATAAGAGACCGTTCACAGGATTCTTGAGATATGTTAATGGTGATGTTTCTTCTATGTTAATGTTTTTCTCTGCCTTTCATGCTAAGCATCAATTTGTCTGATTGTGAAATAGAAAATTTAGATTAAGATTTGCTAAGAAAGCACCTTAATTTTGTCTGTGTTTACTATCTTAATGTTTTCTTCTCAAGTATAGTTAAAGAATTCTTAACTGCTCTTTAGCTATTACTGAACTCATTGTTTTCTTCCATCTCATATTCACATTGCCTGTAAGATCCAGTCTGCATAGTTAGCTTTCCCTGTGAATGCCCTTGAAAAGTTGATGCACAATTCAGCCTTTTATGATTCCATAGCCCACTGGATTAAGTTTCATAGCTCTATCTGTCCAACCACATAATCAATCAAAACAAATAGCCCTCATAATTTCTATAACTAGCCTAATATCAGCCTTTATAACCATCAAGCTAAATCATAAAAACAAAGAGAGCCCTCTCTGAGTCTAGGAAGGATAGGTTCTGGACTCCAAAGCGGTTTGATGTTGTCCTCTGTCGTTTATTCTTGCCAATCTTATAAATTACAGGGCCACAACAGGTGGCACTAATGTTGCAGGCTAGCCAATCAAGATAGTCCTAGTCAACTTCTATGCCTATAGGGAATAGAGGCTTGGTCTCCAGCATCGAAATTGGTCCAACTTACCACTAGACCAAGCCCTATGTAGGCTAAATATTGATGGTGAGAAATCACCAAAGGGAGCCACTGATGTTGGAAGCTAGTCAATGGGGATAAACCTGGTCACTTTTGTGCCAAATAGGAATAAAACATTAGTCCCTAGCATGGTATATGTTCTTAAATTACACTAGAACGAGCCTAATCAACTCATATTTTTATTAGTAGGAATGATAGAGACGTGATTTTTAAGGATGGTCTGGCTTTAATATCTTCTCTAGGTTGTTATTTTATTTTTGGTCAAAAGCAGGGGAAACACTTCCCCACTATAACATGGGGAAGAGCACTATCAAACACAGTGGAACATTGGCTAAGTTGCCGCATTTGAGGGGTTTCTATGCCCATATAAAATCCATTTGGACTTGAATTTTGTATTTTCCTCTTGGCCTCATCATGGGCCCTTAGTAACACAATGGAGTGCACTTGTCAGGGTTTGAACCCAAGTCATCATATGCACTCCCCCTTATTGGTAGATCATTTTTTCTTGCAACTCATGTTGATGGCCAAAATCCCTCTTAAGGGTGCCACTAACGTTGCAGGCTAGCCAATCAAGATAGTCCTAGTAAACTTCTATGCCTATAAGGAATAGAAGCTTGGTCTCCAGCATCGAAATTGGTCCAACTTACCACTAGACCAAGCCCTATATAGGCTAAATTTTGACGGTGATAAATCACCAGAGGGAACCACTCATGTTGGAAGCTAGCAATGGGGATAAACCTGGTCACTTTTGTGCCAAATAAGAATAAAAAATTAGTCCCTAGCATGGTATATGTTCTTATTACACTAGTACAAGCCTAATCGACTCGTATTTTTATTAGTAGGAATGATAGAGATGTAACTTTTAAGGAGATTCTGGCTTTAATCTCTTGAAGAATGTTCTTGTTGATTTCCCTCTAAGTGTGAGATTTTCTAAACTAGCTCCTTAAATTCTGATGACTAGAAACACTAAAGGATATATGTAATTCCTGGGAATATTGTTAAATCTTTAAGTGAGAATGTCAGCAGCTAGCTATAATTTCTTGTTTTGTATCAATAGTGAATTGAAGGAATTTGGACGTTGGGAAATTGGACTTCACCTGTTGATTTTGGAAATGCACCACTCAGGTACACAAGATGTTATGGATTCTGTAACTTTTTTGTAAACTTCCAAAGTAAGAAGTTGGACTAAGCTAAGCAAGAATCAATATGATGAGAGGAAGGAAAATTCAATTGGGTTTTAGCATATGTAGAAATGGAGAAATCCCGTCTGGAATATAAGTGGTGTATCATTTTGTATTTGTCACAAGAAGGAAAATTCAACTGGGTTTTGGCACATGTAGAAATGAAGAAATCATGTCTGGAATATGAGCAGTGTATCTTGTCTTGTTTTTATGATTAACCTCCATATTATCATCTAGAGGATCAATGGAAGAAGGAAGGAGTCAAAGAATAGATGCAAGGTAACAAGGTTGTTTTGGATATTTGTGTAATAAAGAAGGGAAAATGGGCACTTAAAAGGCAGCCTTGTGCTCTCAAGGAAATGAACTATTAAGAGCAGATAAACAATCCAGGTTGGAAAGAGCAAATAAACAATAAAGACACAGTTAAATCTTTGCTCCATAAACCATACTGCAATAGCTAAAAGTCTAAGGATGGTTGGACAAAATTCTCATTGTAGCATCTGCTTGGCATTGAGAAGCAAGGACTGTAAGAAGGTTCTTGTACAATAATTTCTTATAATTTGCGAATACCATTGCCGAAACTGCATCTGACTTTCATGTGTGTCAGGGAAGAGTTCAGAAATTTTCTTCCTTATGCAGTTAGAGAGGAAAATGCTAAGGCTTGCTAAAATCAGCGATATGCCCGCTGCACAGTGGGAAACTAGATAGAGACAATTACTATTTAACTTTCAAGAACTTATGCTTGACTAGCTGAAAATTATTGAATTTTTTTTCTCATGACCTTGAGTACAAAGTCTCATAATCAACTGGATGAAAAATCAAGTCTATCTTTCAAATGTTTGAACCAGGACTATATAACTGATATTACAGCAATAAAAGAAATAATTCCAGTCTATAGAAAGGTAGCACAGTAGCAACATACTTGAATTTTTGGGGTGCTTCAAACAATCTCATCCTGAAGATAGGATTCCAGGTTGTTTGCAGTTTTTAATTGGAAAAGTTGGCTCTAATTTTGGAACTTTGTCGGCTCTTCTACAGGTATCATTTTGCACCAATTCTTCGCCAGGTCTTTTTCTTGGACTCACTAAAGGAGTTTCATTTTACGCATCCTTTGTATGATTAAACCTTCAATAGAACATTGGTTTGCCATACAAACTTTCTTAGAGAGAAACTGGCAACTCGGAGCAAGCTACAAGACCTCCTTCTATAATGGACATAGGTGACCCCAGAATGTGGCAACAGTTTTCCACTTCAGCCGTTGTAAAAGAAAACAAAGAGCTTCTCTCTGTAACTTCTAAGGCCTACTTGGATGGCCTATTCTGGCCAAAACAACAAAAAAGTACCTCTACGTTGTCATCTTGTGAAGGATAACGTTTCCCTCCATTAGTAACTTTTTCTATAGTCCCTGCTTCTTGATCCATTAGTTTTGACTTATCCATACACTAAAGAGCATTAAAGATTGTATTCTATTGCACAAAGATGATCTGAAAGGGAAAACCTGTTAAAGCATAGTATTTCAGTTGATGTATCAAATTCTCGGTTGCATACAAACAGAAACTGCTTGTTCCATAAAAATAGAAACCACTTGAAGATATATGAACCACCTGAACATCATAAATGTTCAGTCTCGTAACTCTTAAGTAAATCTGTAAAGAATGTGACATTATCCTTCTTGGCTTAGTGAAAGCCCTAATGTTCTATCCTATTTGACAGTCTTAAAAATCTCACAAAAGCCTGTAAATATTTTGGCATTCTGTACGCCCAGCCTCTAAAAGCCCTAACTTTCTATCTTCCTCTATGTAATTTGAATAGAATACCGTCAAATACCAGAATAATCAATGTCCATTCTCCCAAAACTTTGAAATGTGCATAACAGAAAGAGAAATCATTCAATCAAACTACTCGAAATGTATCAGAATCCCCATCCTTTAACTCAATGAATTTATTCGCAAACTCTGTCGTTTTTTTAAACAATTTTTTTTAGCACAACCTCCTCTAGTCCATTTATAGAGAGCCTTAGCTTATGAAATATTGTCTATAAGCCAAAATAGGGTTAAAATTTTCCATTGAAAGCTTATAATAATTGAACTGAAAGAACCAAAGAACCATTGTGGATAATTTAATCAACTTTTTTTTCTCTAATTCTGCTGCTTAAAACAGTGTTTTGAGCAAGACCTATTTCAACAAATTTAGTTCAGAGAATACAATGGCTTATTTAATGAATTTTCTCCAAGACAGAGCATACAGGATTCGTGACAGCCACAAGAAAAATTATGGGATTTTGCAATTTAAGCATTCTCTTGCAGAAAAATACCTTTTCTGAACTCGTTTTGACGGTGAAGAAACACAAATGATCTGTTGGAAGTCGTGCATGAAGGGATCTGGGGGCTTGGGGCTCGGGGATTTATTCCAGATCGATTGCAAACCGAGATGGTACAAAAGCGAGCTCCTGAGCTCGTTTCAGGGCAGGGAGAGGGATAATGCAATAGCGGCAAAATACAAAGACAGTGCATGAGCTCGTTTCAGGGCAGGGAGAGGGATAATGCAAAGCGGAAAAATAAAAAGAGGCATAAGGCGCCATATATTTGTATTTGAATCAAATGATTTCAAAGAAATTGGAATAGTTTAATATTTTTTTTAATTTGGAAAAATAAAAAAATCAAGAGGGCAAAGGAATGAAAATAAGTAATTGGTGGGATAATTATAATGGCTTGTGTCATTTTTTTTGAGTCACATTGAATCCATATATAAATCAATTTTAAATTAAATAATTATTCATTATTAAAGTGGGTTTTTATATAAATTATTTATTTATAATGTTAATTTGTAGTTTTTAATAATATATTTGTGTTAAAGAAAATTATTTAAATTAATGTTGTATCAAGATTTTTGTTAATTTTTCTACATTATATTCTAATTTACTTTAAATTTGTTTTAAATATGTTTTCACCTTTATGTATGGAGGTTATTTATTTACATATTTAAAGTTTTGTTGTAGTTCTTTTCTTAAAAAAATGCCTATTGTGATTATGATGGTGAGAAGGTATTCTAAATAACGTTAAGGATTATTTAGAATAAATAGGAGATTCTTTCCCATTATCTAAGACTAATATTTGAGAGAATGGATATACATTCCCTAATTATCACATAGCCAATAGGTTAATCTTGCATTTATTGCTTTCTCTCCATGGAGGTTCACTAAACAAAGGGAATACCTCCTCTTATGTGAATTTGATTGTCTCCACCTCTTAAAGGATTTTCAAACATTAAAAATTAAATCTTCATTACTTTAAAGATGTAGTCTTGTCGAATATACCAAAAACACAGTAGGATTCTTTCATTGTGGACAAAATCAAGTACATGTCTGAGGGAAGTATTCCTCTATGGATGGTTAACAAGTTCATCAATAAATACAAGCAAATGCTTCAATCTATATATTTAATGATCTTTAGTCATCATCTAAAGAGTTCAAGAATCAAATAAATTCCAACCTAAGTTCCAAGTATATGGTAAGCTTGTACTTAGAGGTTCTATTATTGTAAAAATTGACAACTATGGAAGTTGTGGCAAGGTATTGGAGGAGGGACTGTCATTTTGGGGGAGAGCTAGCCTCTTTTTAAATGATAGTTTCCAAAATTGAATCCATATTCAATGTATGTACGTTGTCTAGCTTTGAGTTTGGTTTCCCTTTCATCCTAGAGATCAGAGAAATACATGCAATGTATTATGACTTTCTTAGCCGTTTAAGTTAGTCATTTTTAGTTTGGTCACTTAAAATTTCTCAAATTTAGTATTAATTTAGCAGGTGAACTTTTACAACTTGTAATTGTAAGATCATTAGATGAGGTGATCCTCTAACTCAATGTTGTGTATATGGAAAAGCTAGAAGATGTTATTGAGAAGAGGAATATCATGATGTCATTGGTTTCAACTAAACACTAATGTAAACCCACTTTGAAACCACCATGGGGGATCTGAAGGGCAACATCTAGTGCTCTTGTGTGTATGAGGGTTCAAAATTAAGTCCCCCTCTTATTTGCATGAAGTGTTCCTAGTACAAATCCATCTTAGAGTCAAGGCCATGAAAATATGAAGTCCAAGTACTAAATTTATTGTTTATAAATAACCTCTTTAACAAATTGACACAAACGTATAATGATGTCATTTACATTGGAGGTGTTGTTAGCCACCTATAATATTTTGTTATACCAAAAGGTGGCTAAGATCTTTTTTGAGCCTCCAAGGAACAAATTTTATCACTAAAAATTGTTGGCTCTTGAAGTCTCTTTAAGGCCTCATGCCTCTGTCCCAAATCCTCATTTGCTGTCCCATTTTATACTCAGAAAAATCTGCTGATTTCATATAACAAACTGCTGAAGAAACCATCATTTTCTTCCCTTTTTTCTCCATATTATTCCTTTACTTTTCATAAATCCTCTTCTTTCCATTTATGAAAAATTCCCCTTTCATAGTTAAAAACTCACTTTTTAACTATTCCGAAACCCCCAAATCCATTTAAAACTTTGAAACTTTTCATGGAAAACAAGTTTTATTGCTATGGACCTAAGCCCCTTTGGGCTAAAGTCCTAAACCACTTCCCCCCACATGCCCATACGTTAAAACCAAACGCCAAAGCTTTTCGGCGCTAATCGCAATCGGAAACAACACAAATGGGTTGATCGGAAAGACCAGGCTCAATGGCCCGATTGCGATTGGCCCTTGTCTTTATACTCCCGGGCATATTATATTCCGTGAAAACCACCGGCCCCGCAATCGGGCACCTTTTCCCTTTAACTTATATATTTTTCGCCCAATCCATTGTAACTTGTTTTTATTGCAAAACTTTGGTTTTCATATGTTTAAAGGTTTTTTCTGCCGGTACGTAGGTCGAAGTAATCCTGACCGTTGATCTAGTCCTTCAATCCAACGGTCCGCGCACAATCGTATCGCAACTTTTCCCTGTTATGCAATCGTATGCCCATCTCTGTGACCTCCGATTGCGATCCCTCCGATTCATTCCCCGCCATTGATCTGGTCCTCAGATCAACGTCCAGCGCTCAATCGCAAGTTCCTAATCGCAAGTTTCAAATCACATGCGTTTTTGTTTCATTCCCGATTGCGATGGCTCCTATTTAATCTGGGCCATTCATTTCCCGCTGATCCAACGGTCATTGCTTGATCGCACTGGTCAACCGATCGCTAATCGCAAGCCCTTTCCACTGTCCTCCGATTTAATCCTAGCCGTCCATCCTCCCGAAGATCCAATGGTCCTTATTCCCTCCGATCACAAGTCTTGCCCCCATTTCAAAAACCCTCTGATTCATCTTCCACCGTCGATCTGATCTGTAGATCAACGGCCTGCGCTCAATCGCAAAGTTTCAATCGCAGTGTTTCAATCACATGTTGTTGAGTGACCTCCCCGATTGCGATCCTCCGATTAGATCTGGACCGTCCACGTGTCCAGATCAGACGGTCCAAAACCACTCCGCCCTATTTCTTCTCCCCGCTCTCATTTTCCTGTATTGCGCCGATCTCCACCGTTAGATATTTTTATCCGACGGCTACGCTCCTCCCCCGCCATCTGAAGCAGTTTAAACCTATTTTTCGCAGGATTTCTTAATTGTTTTGTGTTTGATGCAGGTGTTCTAAATGGTTTTCCATTGTATAACGAAGAAATGCCAAGGGCTGGGAATGACGATTCTCATGCCCTCGTTTCATTACAGAGAAGCCATCCACGGGGCTCTATTCCATGTTTCGTCAGTACTCTATGAGTATTGATGCCGTAAAGCCTAGTGCGGGTCTGCACATCGACAAGACACTGTTTTAATTCAAACACAGTTAAAGAGTATCAGTTTTGAAGACAGAGCACAGCAGATGAAGATTGAAGACAATTTTTATGGGGATTACGGCTAAGACAGTTATCAAAAGCCTAATCCCCAATCTAAAACACAGTTTAAAGGAAAACCTAAAGTGTTTTATCAGACGGAAAGCCTCCACCGCCACATCTGAGGCAAATTGATTCCTCAGCTACCACCAAGCCACCTGTTGCCTCAAACCTTTCAAACAGAGGCCGAAGTTATTGAAGAAGATCAGATTTCGCCTTAGAGCAACCAAGGAGTTACTTCTGCAGGGTAATCAATGCAGAAATATCTGCAGAGTTACTCCCCACATTACACAGAGCCTCAAAGTCAAAATAAAGCTCCCACCGAGCTTTGATATTTATTGTAAAAATTTAATACAGTGATCCACCTGTAAATTTCTCTCTCGAGCCCCTCGAAAGGCCGAGAAGTCTTGAACCTGTATTAATTATCCTGAGAGATATTTTATCATATCACCTCCTCATTCTTCTATAAATACCTCAGGAGAAGATGAGGAGTTGTTGGTTGCAGAACTTTGAAATACACTTGAGCTTGAGACTTCTTTTTGTACATAGTATTCACTGGCCCTTGAAGCTCTGTTTGTGCTAGAGTAGTTAGGTTGAATAGTGAAGATGATTGTTGAACTGAAACAATGGACTTGAAGTTTGTAGCTGGTTTGACATCAATATAAAAGTTGTTTCATGGGATCCTGATCTATATTGACGGTGATGTTATTCTCATTTGTAACTTGTTGTTTTATTTCTGTTTTCATGTTGTTTCATTCTCCACTGTAAAGAACAGTTTAAACAGGGTTAGGACCTGCTGTATATCAGTAACCTTCTCTGGCTGAGAAATATTTATTTGAATGTTTTCTTCCAATCTGTGTTATTCAGGTATGACTTAATTCAGTTTAGGCATGAGAATGCTGGCGTTCCCTCATTTTATCGTCCTAGTTGAATATTATTTTTGAACGTTACTTTCAGTATATGTTATGTGATGATGAACTGAAGGAAGATATGGTTAGCCCTGGTCCCAGACTTGTCTGCATAACTAACATATTGTTTCCCTTGGAATGTGTTAAAAGCTGGCTAGTTTAGAAGCACTTGCTAGATCTTAGACCATTCTGTGTTATCGTTGTGTTTCCCCTTGTTTTGTATGTTTTCTATTGGAAGTGTGTCAAAGGCTAGTTGGTTTAAAAGTACTTACCAGATCCTAGTCTGCTTTCGCGTCCTTCTTAAAGTGTTTTTCAAAGGCTGACTGGTTTAAAAGTACTTATCAGATCCTAGGCTGCTCTTCGTTCTGCATCTGTTTAATTCCCCTTCTTGATGTATCACTCCGTTCCATAAATCAAAATTTAAAGAGATCCTTAGACATAGATGACTAGCCCCTTGGATCACACTTGATGTTGTTGTTCAATTAAAGCCCAGATATGACTCCATAGCCCAATGGACTAAAAACCAGCGTTATATCTATCTATCTGCCAAAACTGTTCTATTTGCTTGCAACTTCTCACTTTTGAAACTTTGTACTTAGGACTTTCCCCTCAAGTAAAATTTCATGCTCAACCATCCAAAACAAAAAAAAACCCTTGGCCTTCATAACTAGCCTAATATCATTACCTTAAGCTTTTCAAAGACAATATCCATCTTTGCACATATTGGAGAGATCTCTCTCCAGATTCAGGAGGGCTAGATCCTAGAATCCCAAAGTTTGGTTGAAATGATGTTAACTCTGTGATTGGACTCTCCCAATCTTGCTAATAAATTACAGAGACCTAACATTTCTGGCGACTCCACTGGGGACCCTTACCCAGAATCTTCATAACATTTTGAGAGTCAAAAGCAGCATTTTCAAGCACTGCCAAGAAATGGTAATTAAGATGAAACTCAATTGAATCAGTGACAAACTAGGTCAGTCCTAGAATTCTTTCGAGTTTTTATCTAACCTTGGAAAATCAGCTAGCTTAGCCATAAGGATACACTGTCTTTGTTTCATAACCGTAGCTAAGTTTTGAGGCAAAGTTAGGATATTCTTCCGAACCACAAATAAAAGCAATTTAGAAAATACCAAAAACTTTTCAGATTGGTAGTAAAACACTAGTTTTGATATCTTTTGTACGTCTTTGATGTGTTTTACTTTATACTCTTAGACAGAGTCTAGAAAGGGCCAGGTAGCCTCCGGGTCTCATCCTCTTTTGGGGGTGACATATCTGGTGAATGCCCTCCCAGTCAACCTCTGGTTAGAGTTTGTTGTGTTTTGAGATATCCTTGAAAGGAATGTTTCACAAACACTGTGGTGGACAGTGTACTCCTTTGAAAAAACTCTGAACTTTCCACCTGGCGACTCCACAATCCTGAACAGACCTTAAGACTCCACTGGGAAGAACCCTTATCATTATAAAATCATTCAAACTCAGTTAGAGGACTGTGGGATTTGAAGTCGTAAAACAGATTGGTGAACCTCTCTAAGATTGTCATATCCGGTTGAACTTCTCTTGTTTTAGGTCTAAACAACATAGCATAGTGGCTTCTAAAAAGATTCACACTAGAGCCCATCCAGACCCTAACCCACCTGAGATAGTTGATAATCTAGAAAGTATCCTTTGGAAGTCTCCTAAGGTTAAATTATTAACTGTTTTCAGATCACCCTTGAGAGCTAATTCAGTCCCCGAAAATCTTTCAGCTCTGCAACAATCACAAACTGACTTAGTGAACCCATGTAGGACTAGGTCATTTGATGATATAATCCAGTTAGACTCTGAATCTTCACTTTCATCTCCTGAAACAAGTGAACATCCTGGTAGCAGGGAAACAACACCTCCTGATTTACATTTCCTTCACAATTTAGGTGTCTCCCATCCAAGATCATCTCAACAGTCTACTCCTGGTCCATCCACTTCTACTCACCCTACATCCACTTCTACTCACCCTACATCCACTGTTCAAACCACTTCACCTCAGCCCACTTTCCCTTCTGTAAATCCACCTCCACCTCCTTCCATGGCAACATGGTATGCTCCCTTAGTCCTTCCTGTACCATTAGTCAATCTTCCACAGGACTATCAGTCCAAAATTCCATTATATGATGCTAGTAATACCATAACAGCATCTCAACATGTGGACAAGATGAATGACTACTTTGACAGAAATGAAATTGATAATGACTCTGTCAAGTTGAGACTATTTGCTCAAAGTTTGGGGGGAGAAGTAAGAAAATGGTTTAAAGGTTTAACCCCCCATAGTATTAACGATCTCCAAGCCTTCCATCAAGCATTATTAAACAAATGGGAAGTGAGGAAGAATCCTCTCCAAGTCCTTGCTGACTATAACAATCTCCATAGGAACCCTGGGGAAAGTGTACAATCTTATTGTACCAGATTTAACAGCGTCTATAATGCACTTTCCCCTGAACTAAAACCTCCTCAAGGCTCAGCTTTAAACAAGTTTCCTGAAGGGTTTGATCCAGACATGACATATTCACTTAGAGAAAGAGTCTTTGCAACTCTTGAAGACATGCAAAGGGGTGCTCTTTCTGTGGAAGTAAACTTGATGGAGAAAAGAGAAAGAATGAAGAGCGAGAAGAGAGTATCTTTTAGAGAGGAATCCACCCCTTCCACTTCAAGCTCAAAGATGGAGAGAATGATGGAAGAAATGATGAAAGAGATGAGCATAATTAAGAGAGCACAAGCAAATCAAAATCAAACTGCTCCTCAAAATAGAAACCAGAATCAGAATGTTAGAAGGAACCAACCTCCAAACAGACCCAGGGAAGATGATCAACAGATCACTCCTCCCTTTCATCAAAACTATGTAAGTGAGGTTGAACAAACAGAAGACATAACAGAGGAAGAGGATATCAACATGTTTGGGGAAGAGGATGATGACTTTGAGGTTCATTATGATAATAAACAAGGTCTTTACACACCTTACGACGACAAAAGAAATGATAATGAAAATTATTATCGGGACATGGAAAATGTCGTCATAGAACCTCAAAGAGAATATGACCTTAGAAGCAAGACCAGTCAACAAGCCCCCAACACCAAAACCTCTGAAAAATCCTCTCAAAGCAGCACCGCAGCTAAACCCAAAATAGCCAAACAAAAAGACAAAATAGTGGTTGTTAATTCTGATAAGGATAAGGAGAAAAACACTCAAAATTCTAAAAAACAGAGTGAAGACATCAGCAGTACTAACGCTTCAGCTAGTACTCCTTCTGCAACAGTTGTGTCAAGTAAAACAAATCAGCAAGCTGTAATTGTTGATAGAGTGACAGCTAATAAGGTTGAAACAAGTGCTTCAAAGAATCAAACCCCTTTCAACCTTGAACAGGAAATATTAAAGATCAAAATCTCTGTTCCATTAACTGAGTTAGCTGCCCAACATGTATATAGGAACCAAATTTTGAAGGCTTTAAATATAGAGGAAAATGGAGATACAGTTAATCTTAGTGACGACCTACCAGAGTTGATTTTTGGCCCTAAGATTGAAGGGAAGCTTCAAGAAGGACCAGTTCCTCCCTTTTATGTGAGTTTGAACATTCATGACAAAATTCTACACAACGCTATGCATGATTCCGGGGCTTCTCATAATTTAATGCCTAAAGTTGTGATGGAGAGCCTTGGTTTAGAAATTACCAGACCCTACAAAGACCTATACTCCTTTGACTCAAACAGAGTAAAATGTCTAGGATTGATCAAATACCTCTGTGTTAACCTAGCCCAGATTCCAGCCAAATGTTTACTCATGGACATTGTTGTGGCTGATGTTCCCCCAAAGTATGGAATGCTTTTATCAAGATCTTGGGGAGCTAAATTACAGGGGACTATGCAGATGGACATGACATATGCGACCATCCCGGTTTTCAATCAGACCAGAAGACTTTATAGGGAGTCTCATATGAAATACACGGTTACAAGTCAAGACAGACCACGAAACTCTCCTATATATTCTGTCAATACAGGCCTTGATTCTTTTATCATGTTTAACAATGAGACTCCTAGTGAACAAGTCACTTTAACAGAATTAAAGGCTGACAGGGAAGAAGAGTATAATAACGCAGAAGTGTCCAAACATTTTGCCACATGTGAAAACATTAGTAAACAAAGCATAGGTTTTGATTTTCCGGTTATGAGCCCATTGTTGTTAGGACTTAACAACCCAGAAAATACCCCTAACATTTCCGGCAACATCCCTCAATCTATTGAAGAATTTGAGGAGTAAAAAAAAATTCAATTGGGTGCTGCTAATCATGAACAGTCAGAAGGCACCATAGTTAAAAAGGAAAATCACCAAACAGACGAAACCAAAGACAGTCCTTTATGGAGTATGTATTTTGATGGGTCATGCACTAGAAATAATCCTAGTGCAGGGGTTTGGATCATTAACACTGAAAACAACCACACAGAATGCATCTCATGCAAATTAAACTTTCAGTGTTCCAACAACATAGCAGAATATGAATCCCTTCTCTTAGGCTTGCATCTCTTGAAGAAATTAGGAGACAGAAGAATTAATGTGTACGGGGATTCTGAGTTAATCATTAGGCAAGTCAATGGGGAGTATAATGTGAATCATCCCAGACTTAGAGCCTATCGGAATGATGTCATGGATCTGTTGACAACATTTGAGGAGTCAAACCTGAGTTTCATCCCAAGGAAAAAGAACATTATGGCCCACAATTTAGCCTTTGCGGCTAGAACATGTCTAACGCCATATGAGACTGGAGACAACACAACTCCGATAAAATTTAGACCGGCAGTGCCTGATAACGAAAAATATTGGCAAGTGTTTGACAATGACAAACAAATATAAGACTTCATGCAATTCAGAAATGAGTTCGAACTACACAGTTCAGATTCAGATTATGATACAGACTGCAGTGAAGAAAACTTTCTTGGTGAAGAAGAATCGTCTCCTCAACCTGCCAATATTAACCTATTGTCTAGCGAACTTAGGCACAAAATAGAATTAAGTGCAGAGTTAGAAACGGAAGAATTACAAACTCTGCAGTCTAAAGATGAAAATTTTCCGAGTGGTCTAACGCCTTTAGAGGAGTTGTTCGATTTTAACGATGTGGCCAATAAACCAAAACTGGAACCTGTAGAGACTGAAGTAGAGGAGTGCAATATAGGCAGTGAGGAAAAACCGAAAATGATCAAACTGTCCAAAACTTTGCCAGCTCACATTAAACTCAAATACATAGAGCTGTTCCAAGAATTTTCTGATGTTTTTGCTTGGAGTTATGAAGATCTCAAATCCTATGACACTGAAATAATACAGCATAAAATCCCTCTTAAAGAAAACCAAAAACCATTTAAACAGAAACTGCGCAGAATAAACCCTGTCCAGTTGCCATTGGTTTAGAAGGAGATCATGAAAATGTATGAGGCTGGCATTATTGTCCCTATTAGATATTCTGAGTGGGTATCTAATCTAGTGTCTGTTAGGAAGAAGACTGGAGAAATCAGGCTTTGTATAGACTTTAGAGACTTAAACAAAGCTTCGTTAAAAGACAACTACCCTTTACCAAAAATGGATCACATTTTACAAAGGGTGGTGGGGTCTAAAAGGATTTCGTTGCTTGATGGCTATTCATGGTATAATCAGATTTTAGTTCACCCTGCTGATCAATTAAAGACAGCTTTCACTACTCCATGGGGCACTTTCATGTATGTGAAGATGCCTTTTGGTCTAATGAACGCCGGAGCAACCTTTCAGAGAGCCATGGACATAGCATTCTCGGAAGAATTGGGCTTCTTCATCATTATCTATCTAGATGATGTCACTGTGTTTTCAAAAATAGATGAAGAACATTTAGAACATTTGAGAAAAGTTTTCGAGAAGTGCAAAAGGTTTGGAATATCTTTAAACCCTAAGAAGACACTATTTGGTCTCCAAGAAGGTAAGCTTCTTGGACACATTATTTCAGAAGAGGGTATAAAGATAGATCCTAAGAGGATTGAGGCTATATTGCAAATCTCTCATCCTCGAAATATCAAAGAGTTGCAGTCTTTCATTGGAAAGATTAACTTTTTGAGAAGGTTCATCCCTAACTTGGCAGAGCTCCTTAGAAATATCACAAACATGTTCAAGAAGGAGCAAGGGATAAAATGGACCTTGGAAGCAAAGACATCCTTTGAGCTGGTGAAACAAGCATTAACCAAAACACCGGTTCTCATAAGCCCTGATTTTTCGAAAGATTTTTATATCTTCTCATTTGCATCAGAACATACCATTGCTGCTGTCCTTTTACAGAAAAATCCACAAGGACAAGGGCAGCGTATTGCATTCTTTAGCAAGGCATTGAGGGATGCCCCTTTGAAGTATAATATTATGGAAAAGCAAGCTTTTGCTTTGGTTAAAGCATTGAAAGACTTCAGAGTATACATCCTTCACTCACACATCATTGCCTTTGTCCCAAATTCAGTTGTAAAAGACATTCTAACACAAGATCCAGATGGTAAGAGAGGTAAGTGGATTGCTGTTATTCTTGAATATGATTTAGAGATCAAACCCACTAAACTCATCAAAGGCCAAGGTCTAGCTAGATTAATGGCTGAATCCAATTTTGAAGTTCTTGATATTAATGTGATTAATGCTTTGGACAGCCAAGAAGAATTCTCAACTCCCATTATTGAAAACCATTTTCTGAATTCTCCTTGGTATGCTGATATCGTTTATGTTTTGCTTAATTTAAACACGCCTCTTGGTTTATCGAAAACGAAGGCAAGGTTCTTAAAACTGAAAGCAGTAAACTATTGCATTATAGATAGGTGTCTTTATTGGAAAAATTCTAGTGGTATATTGCTTAAATGTTTGCCCGAGTTTGATGCAGAGAAGATTAAGCAGGAATTTCATGAAGGAGAGTGTGGAGGCCATTTGTACTGGAAGTCAACAGCCAACAAAATTTTGAGGGCTGGTTTCTTTTGGCCCACCCTTTTTCCTGATGTTCACAAAATGACAACTACTTGCCATAAATGCCAATCGTTTGAGGGCAAGAGAAAATTATTACCCCTTCCTCTGCATCCAATCACTGTTGAAGCTCCTTTTCAACAGTGGGGACTTGACTTCATAGGTGAAATCCATCCCTCATCTTCTGCCCAGCATAGATGGATCCTTACTGCCACAGACTATTTCACTAAATGGATAGACACCATTCCTTGTAGGCAAGCCAATGATTCAGTTATTACAAAGTTCATAGAAACCAATATCCTTTCCAGATTTGGCTGCCCTACCAAGATCATCACGAATAATGCAGTAGCATTTAGAAGCAATAAAATGGTTGACTTCTGTCATAAATACCAGATAACACTAGGGCACTCCACAGCCTATTACCCTCAAGGTAATGGACTTGCAGAGTCCTCCAACAAAAGCTTAGTGAACATAATGAAGAAACTGTTGGAAGACAATAAGAAGTCTTGGCACACGAAGCTGATCCATGCACTGTGGGCTGACAGATTAACATTGAAAAAATCCATTGGTATGTCACCCTTCCAGCTTATATATGGTACAGATGCAATTTTTCCTAACAGCCTTGGTGTACCAGTTATGAAGTTAATTCAAGAGTTGCAGACTGAAGATAATGAAATGATAAGAAGAATAAATCAGACCATTCATCTTCAGCAAATCAGAGAGGAAGTGTACAACAAAACATTGCAGAAATAGGACAGCATTAAGAAGCTTTTTGACAGAAGAACAAAGGCCAGCAATTTCAAGATTGGGGACAAAGTGTTAAAGTGGGATTCAAAGAGAGAAGATAAGGGAAAGCATGGTAAATTTGACAATCTATGGCTTGGCCCTTACTCTATTCATTCAGTTGCTGGAAACAATGCATTCTTCTTACAAGAGCTGGATGGAATAGATTTGTTTGGTGGTCCAGTCAATGGCAGGATACTCAAGCATTACTTGTCTTGATTCATGATATGTTTTTAAGCCTTCTTTTTTATTTTTTCCATTGTAAACATTTCATCCATCATTGCATTCAAAGTTATGAAAAATCAAAAAATACAAAAACAAAGAAAAATAAAAAGAGGGCAGAAATGAAAACAAGAAAGGCAAAGCCCCATGCCAAAAAAGAGAAATAAATTCTGAAAGTGTGCAAGCTCAAATGCCACTCCTCAGAAACACACTTCTAGTTAGTCAAGCTGTTTAAACTTGACTAATTAGCTTTAAATTTTCTGCTGATAGGTTAGTGAATTTGATTTGCCAAACTGTTTAATCTTGGCTCATCAGTAGATAGATTAGGATAGAAATTAAGGTTCAAACATGTTCAAAATCTGAACCAAAGTTTCCAAAGAGAGATGACTCAAAACTTTTTTATTTTTCTGAGTCATAAAAGAGAAAAATTGGTTCTAATTTGCCCAAAATCTGAACCAAAAAACAAGGAAGAGATAGCTCAAAACAAAATTAAAAACAGAGTTGTAAACAAAAAGAAGGCCATAATGAGAAACTTTCAGATCTTAAGCCTTCCATTTTGATTTAATTTTCTGCAAATAATAATCTATGTGCAGCTTGTTTTTATGCCATAGATCACAGCAAGTCAAACAGCTTAATCTTGACTTCGCTGTTTTTAAATTTCTGTTATGGAATTTAGAGAATGAAAGTCTGTTGGACTGTTTAATCCCAACAGACAGTAGACTAGGTGGAGAAATATCTGAGCTCAACCGTTTAATCTGAGTTCAGGGAGAAATAAGGAGTAGAAGTAGATTAGATTTCCTGTTTTTAAAAGAATAAAATGTTGTGAATAGAGTTTGCCAATCCAAGTGCACTCTAAGAAGAAAAAAATGTTAGATCTGTAGGATTGGGTAGGTAGCAAGCTTGTCGATAAAGGTCCATTGTTTTCATGGCTGCCAAATATGTTTTTAGAGAAGATCATTCAATCACAGGAGGACAGCCCAATGGATGAGGCAACTAATCAGCCTCCCAGAAATCAAGTCTGAATTCTTGATGCCTTCAAGAAGGCACCATCCACAAGTGGAGCCACTGTTAGCCACCTATAATATTTTGTTATACCAAAAGGTGGCTAAGATCTTTTTTGAGCCTCCAAGGAACAAATTTTATCACTAAAAATTGTTGGCTCTTGAAGTCTCTTTAAGGCCTCATGCCTCTATCCCAAATCCTCATTTGCTGTCCCATTTTATACTCAGAAAAATCTGCTGATTTCGTATAACAAACTGCTGAAGAAACCATAATTTTCTTCTGGTGCGTAGGTCGAAGCAATCATGACCGTTGATCTAGTCCTTCGATCCAACGGTCTGCGCACAATCGCATTGCGACTTTTCCCTGTTGCGCAATCGCATGCCCATCTCTACGACCTCCGATTGCGATCCCTCCGATTCATTTCCCGCCGTTGATCTGGTCCTCAGATCAACGACCAGCGCTCAATCGCAAGTTTCTAATCGCAAGTTCAAATCGCATGCGTTTTTGTTTCATCCCCGATTGCGATGGCTCTGATTTAATCCTAGCCGTCCATCCTCCCGAAGATCCAACGGTCCTTATTCCCTCCGATCACAAGTCTTGCCCCCGTTTCGAAAACCCTCCGATTCATCTTCCGTCGTCGATCTGATCTGCAGATCAACGGCCAGCGCTTAATCGCATTGGAAATTTACATCGCATGCACTTGCCTGCCCCCCCCCCCGATTGAGATCCTCCGATTAGATCTGGACCGTCCACGTGTCCAGATCGGACGGCCCAAAACCACCCCGCCTTATTTCTTCTTCCCGCTCTCATTTTCCTGTTTTGCGCCGATCTCCACCGTTAGATATTTTTATCCGACGGCTACGCTCCTCCCCCGCCATCTGAAGCAGTTTAAACCTATTTTTCACAGGATTTTTTAATTGTTTTGTGTTTGATGCAGGTGTTCTAAATGGTTTTCCATTGTATAACGAAGAAATGCCAAGAGCTGGGAATGACGATTCTCATGCCCTCGTTTCATTAAAAAGAAGCCATCCGCGGGGCTCCATTCCATGTTTCATCAGTACTCTATGAGTATTGATGCCGTAAAGCCCAGTGCGGGTCTGCACATCGACAAGACACTGTTTTAATTCAAACACAGTTAAAGAGTATAAGTTTGAAGACAGAAGCACAGCAGATGAAGATTGAAGACAGTTTTTATGGGGATTACGGCTAAGACAGTTATCAAAAGCCTAATCCCCAATCTAAAACACAGCTTAAAGGAAAACCTAAAGTGTTTTATCAGACGGAAAGCCTCCACCGCCACATCTGAGGCAAATTGATTCCTCAGCTACCACCGAGCCACCTGTTGCCTCAAACCTTTCAAACAGAGGCCGAAGTTATTGAAGAAGATCAGATTTCGCCTCAGAGCAGCCAAGGAGTTACTTTTGCAGGGTAATCAATGCAGAAATATCTGCAGAGTTACTCCCCACATTACACAGAGCCTCAAAGTCAAAATAAAGCTCCCACCGAGCTTTGATATTTATTGTAAAAAGTTAATACAGTGATCCACTTGTAAATTTCTCTCTCGAGCCCCTCGAAAGGCCGAGAATTCTTGAACCTGTATTAATTATCCTGAGAGATATTTTATCAGATCACCTCCTCATTCTTCTATAAATACCTCAGGAGAAGATGAGGAGTTGTTGGTTGCAGAACTTTGAAATACACTTGAGCTTGAGACTTCTTTTTGTACATAGTATTCACTGGCCCTTTAAGCTCTGTTTGTGCTAGAGTAGTTAGGTTGAATAGTGAAGATGATTGCTAAACTGAAACATTGGACTTGAAGTTTGTAGCTGGTTTGACATCAATATAAAAGTTGTTTCATGGGATCCTGATCTATATTGACGGTGATGTTATTCTCATTTGTAACTTGTTGTTTTATTTCTGTTTTCATGTTGTTTCATTCTCCACTGTAAAGAACAGTTTAAACAGGGTTAGGACCTGCTGTATATCAATAACCTTCTCTGGCCGAGAAATCTTTATTTGAATGTTTTCTTCCAATCTGTGTTATTCAGGAATGACTTAATTCAGTTTAGGCATGAGAATGCTGGCGTTCCCTCATTTTATCGTCCTAGCTGAATATTATTTCTGAACGTTACTTTCAGTATATGTTATGTGATGATGAACCGAAGGAAGATATGGTTAGCCCTGGTCCCAGACTTGTCTGCATAACTAACAGATTGTTTCCCTTGGAATGTGTTAAAAGCTGGCTAGTTTAGAAGCACTTGCTAGATCTTAGACCATTCTGTGTTATCGTTGTGTTTCCCCTTGTTTTGTATGTTTTCTATTGGAAGTGTGTCAAAGGCTGGTTGGTTTAAAAGTACTTACCAGATCCTAGTCTGCTTTCGCATCCTTCTTAAAGTGTTTGTCAAAGGCTGGCTGGTTTAAAAGTACTTATCAGATCCTAGGCTGCTCTTCGTTCTGCATCTGTTTAATTCCCCTTCTTGATGTATCA
Source organism: Pinus albicaulis (assembly GCA_034641835.2). NCBI lineage: Eukaryota > Viridiplantae > Streptophyta > Pinopsida > Pinales > Pinaceae > Pinus > Pinus albicaulis. Next base: position 299,485,314 of record CM076583.1, on the reverse strand, counting down.
CTCCATTCCATAAATCAAAATTTAAAGAGATCCTTAGACATAGATGACTAGCCCCTTGGATCACACTTGATGTTGTTGTTCAATTAAAGCCCAGATATGACTCCATAGCCAAATGGACTAAAAACCAGCGTTATATCTATCTATCTGCCAAAACTGTTCTATTTGCTTGCAACTTCTCACTTTTGAAGCTTTGCACTTAGGACTTTCCCCTCAAGTAACATTTCATTCTCAACCATCCAAAACAAAACAAAACCCTTGGCCTTCATAACTAGCCTAATATCATTACCTTAAGCTTTTCAAAGACAATATCCATCTTTGCACATATTGGAGAGATCCCTCTCCGGATTCAGGAGGGCTAGATCCTAGAATCCCAAATTTTGGTTGAAATGATGTTAACTCTGTGATTGGACTCTCCCAATCTTGCTAATAAATTACAGAGACCTAACAGGTGTATGTCACGTGAATTGTGTTACAACTTTAATCGCTCCCCCACAAAAAGGTGTCATGCTCCCTTGTGATGGTGCATCAACCCTAATGGAGAACAATCTCGTGATGTAGAAGGAATTTAAACATGATGTAACTTTAATTGTGCCCTACATTCACCCCTTGGCTCACCACTCGTGGAAAATGTGAGGCTATTTCAAGAATTGATGTGAATAATATCATTTTATTTTCTCTTATGTATAGTCTTATACATTGACACAATTGTGGTTTTTTAGCAAACGAAATATTTCTATCAAGGGTTAGTTCCTTGTTCATTAGGGTTGAATAGGTTGTGTCATTATGAGTGATTTATTCATTGTCAACTCCTTATGTGGGAGAACACTACAAGCTCCATGTCAACATGAAGAGTAGATATTGTGAGCAATTCTTATTGAGGTTTTTCAAATTATCCAGTTGTTCTACATTTGGTATACATGTTATAAGCGCATTACACACAAACGCACACCCTCGAGACCAATACCCGGTTCTCTAAAAATCAAATGGTACCAATATTCTTAGTTAGAGGTGAAGGATTCTCCTAAGAGGTTATTTTGTTGGTTTGAGGTGTTGTGTTTTACCTTAGATACTAAGTGGTTAAGGGCTTCAAGAGTTAATATTTAAGGGCCAAGGGCTTGGGGGGAAAGGGATTTAGGGGTTAAGGGCTTAATAATTAAGGGATTTAGGTATTAGGGGCTAAGGGGTTATGTTATAAGGTGTTTGGGGGTTATGGATTAGGATTTAAGGGTCACAGGTTAAGAGAATAAGGGGTTAGTGCTTAGGGGGTTCATGGATTCTAGGTTATGAGTTAATAGCTTAAGGTTTAATGCGTCAAGGGTTCGGTGGCTTATGAGGTATGAGTGTAGGGGTTAATGGAATATGGCTTCAAGGTTAAGGGATAGGGAATTTAATGGTTATGGGTTAATGACTTATTGGTTGTGATAATGGGGCCCCTAATGCCCTTATCACCACTATGAGGGGTTCCCCTTTCAATTTCTCTTGTTACCTTCCCTCTAGGCCCCCTAGCCCCTATGACATTAGGTCTTAATCCCCCTTCTCATTCTCTAATGCCTAGATTATAGATCATAGTAAACCATGCTTGGACATCCCACTTCTACCCATCCATGCTACATGTGTGTCCCCCAGTCCTGTTTAATACACCACAAAATACTCCTCCCACCTTTTCGGTCATATCATTCAACTTATCCTAACATTATGGGTGAAATTGGTGTCTATGTTGTAAAGTGAACAGAGAAAAAATATTACTTGTTTTTTCTATTGAGAAGATGTAGAAATTAATTGTCATGATTGGAATGTGCATGCATCAATCTAGATTGGCTTGTTTTTCGAGCTTAGACATGAATAATCATTTGGTTATACTCCATCCCATCGATGGAGTCTGATGTATCGATGGGAAATTTGAGAGATTATTTTGAAAGCTTGTATGTTGTGGTATTTATCTCCTTTAGAATGTATCTGAAAGATAGCTAGTCCAAAGAGTTGGTGGAATATATGATATCTTGTAGGATGGGGTGTAGGTAGATGTTTTCTATCATGAATTATTGACCCAATTGATCATGATTTTTGAATCCCCCATGATCTATAGGGATTTGACTCTTTTGATGGATGCAATTTCCAGAAGGGTACAAAGAGCAGTGGAATCAACTCAGTTGTTGGAGCCTTAACTTTGGGTATGTCTTACGTTATCGCTATAAGACTGGGAGAGGAAGAGTACCACACCCACTTTGCAGCTAGGTGGGATAACTTGTGCAACACCATCAAATAAGTCACAAGGGCATCCAAGAGGGAGTGGAGGAATTACCAAAATCCATTATTTTGTGGTTTAAGATGAATCTTGTCTTCTAAACACTATTTTTTATCAATTTAGATGTGATATTTGTTAGAATTTCTTGTGAACAAAATGTGTTTTTTTTTCCTATCCCACAAGGTATTGCTGATTAGAATGCATGGGACACCTTTAGAATAATCTTCCATGATGTTGAGTAGCTAAGTTTTAAAATTTTCTTCCAAGCTTAGATAGGACAACGAGCTTTTCATGTTCAATTTTGCAAGGGTGGTGGTGATGACCTACTATTGTAGAGGTAAATCCCCTCTGCAGATAGAGGCAATCCCTACTAGCCCAGATTGGGTCTAGCAACAATCATATCATGCTAAGGTGCAGCTTTCTAATTGCAATAGACCAAATTGCGAAGAAGTCCTACCTCAAGTCCAACGTTGTTGTTTGTAGAGAAGATGGCGCTCCCGTTTCGTTGCTCCAACAGATCACAATCCTCTCACTCACTGTGATCGAACACCTGCACACACAAGAAACACGACAAACACAAGCGTAAAACCCGATATATACAATTATGTATCAGTCAGAGAAGACACAACTCATGATCATAATGAACAATACGAGTGGAACCATAACCAATAGTCGCTTATTAATAATCATACAAAGGAAAATACAACCTGGCTCTGACGCTGAACCTTCCTTCGACGGGCCGTCAGCGGAATACGTCTCGGTAAAGCTTGTCGGGAATGGGGACAAGCCTCTCTCTTCGATCTTCAATCTCCTTGCTACTGATTTGGCTCTATGAGGACTATTGCAGCATTCTTTAGGCTATGAAGGCTCTTGGAGACTCAACCATTCAACCCTTTCATCAATGGAAGATGGCTATATTTATAGAGGAGAGGAGGAGGTTGGGATCCCTACAATAATGGAAGGGAGGCCTTATCCCTTGGGAGGTTCCCCATAAGGTGGAAACAAGAGGCCAAAGGAGGAAGGCCGTGGTTATTCAGTCGAAACCACTCCTCATGACTCATCCACAAAGTTGTTGTAATCGAAACTTCGCCTCCTTTTTAAAAAAAATTTCCATAAGAAGATTGGCGCGGGTGCTTAACTGGGACAGAGCGCCAATTGGCGCAGGCTCAGTGTTAATTTTCCTCATTGGCACGAGGACATAACGACCTACCAGCACCAAGGAAAAAACAGGTGTTTTTAGGGGTCTGCTCAGGAAATGATCAACAGAAGAAATGTTGTCCTCATGGAAAGGGATGCAATGATGGTATTTGCAAGGCATGACACTACTTATTGGTCACAGAAACGACCTCCAATGGGCGAGATGGGGATTGTAGGGACGGTGATAAATTACTGTGTAACACCTACACTATGTTGGGACAAGAGATAAATAAGTGTGAAGAAATATCATCATATGACTTGCATAAAGGATAGATGTTGGGGTGATTCGTAAACTATCATGGATATTTCTCATGAAAAAAATGTGTTTTTGTTCCAATCCCACTAGATATTGTTGATTATAATGCATGGGAATCCTTTTTAATAAATCTTCCATGATGTTGTGTAACTAAGTTTTGAAATTTTCAACCAAGCTTAGATAGGACCATGAGCCTATCATGTTCAATTTTGCATGGGTAGTACTAGTAATGTCCTGCACTGTGTTGGGACAAGAGATAAATAAGTGTGAAGAAATATCATCATATGACTTGCATGAAGGATAGATGCTGGGGTGATTCATAAACTATCATGGATATTTTTCGTGAACAAAATGTGTTGTTTTTCCAATCCCACCAGATATTGCTGATTAGAATGCATGGGAAACTTTTTTAATAAATCGTCCATGATGTTGTGTAACTAAGTTTTGAAATTTTCTTCCAAGCTTATATAGGACCACGAGCCTATCATGTTCAAATTTTCAAGGGTGGTGGTGATGACCTACACCATGTTGGGACAAGAGATAAATAAGGGGTGATTCGTAAAATATCATGGATATTTCTCGTGAACAAAATGTGTTGTTGTTCCAATCCCACTAGATATTGTTGATTAGAATGCATGGGAAACCTTTATAATAATATTCCATCATGTTGTGTAACTAAGTTTTGAAATTTTCTTCCAAGCTTAGATAGGACCACGAGCCTATCATGTTCAATTTTGCAAGGGTCGTGGTGATGACCTGCACTATGTTTGGACAACTAGAGATAAATAAGTGTGAAGAAATATCATCATATGACTTGCATAAAGGATATATGTTGAGGTGATTCATAAACTATCATAGATATTTCACTAGACAGTTCATCATAACAGACCAGATAAAACTATATTTAAAAATGAATGAATAAGAGTTTGTGACACGAAGTGTCAGTGAGTTTCGGATGTGCTAAGGAGGGAGTGACCAATAACCCAAGATTCTCCCTCAACTTGTCAAACTTCCCCTTTGTTAGGAGCTTTGTCAAACTATTAACCATATGCAACTTTGTCAGAATGTGGTCCAACACTACCAACTCCCTAATGAACTTGGAATCTTAGGAAATTGTATTGAATATCAATGTGTTTGAAATGGTCATGACACATTGGATTTTCATAGAGCTTGATGTAACTTTGATTCTCACAAGAGACAATATTTGGCTTCAAAAACTGATTGGTTGACTCTACAATCAAGTTACAAATCTAGATAGCTTCATAATAAGTATATGAAACTTCCATATACTTTGCTTCAGTGGAACTGAGTGCAATTGTTGCTTGCTTCTTGTTGATTTGATGAAAATGATTTATAAAATGATAATAATGATGTTTAAAATGAGCCTTATGATGGTCTAATTATACACATTGATTGTTCACGAGGTGTAGGGGTATGTTTATAACATCACTGCCCTTGAAAGCTTTGTCCTTAAAGCACAGTAATTAGAATTTTCTTTAGTTAAGCACATTTTTGTGGTGGAATGAAGTTTATCAGATATATATTTATACTTTGTAGAGGTTTGACTTTGTTTGTCCTTTGAGTGTTGGTGAGGTTTCTTTGTATTTTTTGCATCATAGTCTAAAGTCTTTTGACCTGATTGTTTAACATGAAAGCTTTATGCTTATTGGCAATATATTTGAAATACCTGCATGATTAAGAAACTGTTATGGTTAATTAAATTACTAATTAGGTACTACAGAAAGAGGATGATGCTGAGAGGGCTTGCCTGGGTGACTCTGGGAGAAACCCGGAGGTGGTCAGATAAAGCTCTTCTAAGTTACAAATCTGAAGAGAAAAAACTGGTGATATATATGTGGTTGCTCAACTTGGGTTGTATGGAAAATCTTAGCAGAGAGTGTTTACCTTTCCGTGTCTTCACGAAAGTAGGTTGTATGGTCACAAAATAAGATCACTACATGTAGGTGATGGTTCTATAGTAAGTTCTCAGCCTTATCTTCAGAATGGCTAACAGAGAGGATTAAGTTTGAATATAGGATATAATTTTATGAATTTGGAGATTTAGAGTTAAAGAAAAAATTGTGGTGATGTTTGGATGGGTGCTAATTTGTAGGGTTTTCCACTTTTATAATTTTCTTTGTTGTGCTTTCTACCATGCTACCTGGTTTCTTTCCTGTTGCCCTAGCATTTTAACTTTTTTGATGTTTACCTCTCTATTGTTTCTTGCCCCATTTGAAATGTCATCCTTATTTGGTAGGTGTTTTCTTCAATATAGTGTGAATATTTTTCCATCACACAACTTCTGTGGCGTTTGTCTACGCAAATAGCTTGTAAGGCCCATTCATCAGGGTATTTGATGAAATAAAATGATAATCGATGATCACCAACTAATGGTACCTACAAAGATTTACTCTAACAATTCTACAGTTTTTCTGTGCCAACAATTATACAACATTTTAACCTCATGAACTAGTCTCCTCTGTTCTCTTAGCTGATGCTATAAGCACTTATTGCTGTTGTCAAAGCTTTTACTCTCTAGTCCCATTGAGCTATTTCAGTTATTTGTGGACATTGATCTATTTTCATTTCATTTCTTCAATTTTTTCTGACTGTTGTGCATTACATTTGGTCAATGCCTTATTTCTTACCTATGCTTTTTCTGCATAAGCATTCCAGCCAGCCAGAGCAGCAGGGGTAGCAGGAGCCACTCAGTCCAGCCAAAGCCCACTAGGGGCAGCGCAGAGGCATCAAGAGCCATGCAGGGCTGACACAGGCCTAGTTAAGGTAGCACAGGGGCAGTGTAAGCCCTTCAGGTGTGACGTAGGCCCTTACTGAGCAGCGCAGAGGCTGAAACAGGCCAGTCAGGCTGACGTAGAGGGATTCAAAGCAGCGTATTACTGCCATTTGTATTTCTCTGTTGGGTGAACTAGTTTTGGTGCCCAAGATTGTTGTACTTAGATTATGCATAATAATGAAAACTCTCCAGAGCTAGCTGCACTGGTTTTCATGCATTTGGTTTTTTTCCGGGGACAGTTGTCCAAAAAATCTGTGTGTCACTTTGTCTATGAGCATGTTATTCAATATTTGATCTGTATGTGTAGGTTGGTAGTTGTATTTACTATTTACTTCACTAATTTATTGAATATTTCAGAAATTAACTTGTAACTTGATTCAAGTAGGATAAGTAAATCAAGATATTGCAGTAGGGTTTCTTATATTAAGAGATTTTCACATTCCCTAGGTCTAGCCCCATTAGGTCACCTTGGCAACAATTTCCCAAGAATCTAGCTAGAGGAAAACTTCTATATCCTAGAGGCAGTTGCGTTGTTGGGTGCCCTCACTCTCCTTAGAACTTGGGCCAATTCTGACAGTGGAATCTCCGGATACCTCAAGCCCTAGCTCTAGGATCAAGTTTTGCCTAGGTGTTCCCAAGGATAGAACCTAGCAGGGTCAATTTGACCTATCGAAGTAAAAACTTTTGTCTGATCCTTTCCCCTCACCTTGTCCAGGATAGGAACATCATTGGTTACTAAATTCCATCCTCGAACCTGGGCTGGGTCCACTTGGCCCCGTGTGGTCCCATTTGGTGTCAAAGGCCTTTCATCAAGGACCATTTGGGAATCCAAGTTCCCAAAGGATTTTAGGGATTGAGAACTTCCTTCACAAGTCTTTTTCTTCTCCCTCAACCCTTCAATCCCCCTCCTCTCTCCCTAGAAGATAAATTCCCTTGCTTAAAAGGAAAGCAAGTCCCACTCTTTATTCTATCTTAGGGAAATGGTTTCGAGGGTCACTTCCCACCTATTCATTGACCTATACTCTACAAGTGATTTCCTAAACTACGGGGACTCCACCCATCGGTGAAAGTCCGTGAAGAGCAAGGAGCCTTAGCTGTGGTGACAATGGGCTAAGCCTCCATCATTTCCCTTGTCCTAACAGTTGCCCTCTTAGGAACACCTTTTAGGTCCACTACTAGTTTGAGTGGTAACAAGTTGTTCACAATTCCATTTGTGAACAACTCTTTGGTATGCCACTTTTGCCATACTACAGCTCCAAGATGAGAAGTCCAGGGCTATGGAGGTTGCCCTTCTTCTCTCTGAATCAATCCTCTACAATATAGTGAACTAGGGCTAGTTGGTTGGCCCACTTGACTATTACTTTAGTCCTTCAAAGTCTGCACATCCTTAGGCCCTATACACCTACCTTTCTACCAATTTTTTTGTCCTTCACCAGAACAAGAGTCAGGGATTTTCTTTGACAATAACCTAACAACCCTCCAGCTGTACTTGGACTACCATCAATCTGCCCAACCACAGTCAATTCTTTTTACTGATCTAGGGCCCACAATATTGTCTTCATCTAGGGCTCTTCAAATCTGCCACCTAACAATGGTTTGAGTCCTCTCAAGATCACTGTTCTTGTGTATCGACAATTTGATCTAATTTTTTGTCCAATCTATGAACAAATATGAACTACTCCTCTTATCATGCTTCTAACAATCTATAGATGACTGAAATAGGGTCACAAATCAGCCACTAACAGTTCATTTACTAATTTTTCATAGGTTTCTTCAGATCTTTGTCTAAAACTCTATGGAAAGTCCACCAAAATCAACTCCTCTGCATGTAAATCCATTCTTCATATGGCACATTTCTTCTGCATGCTCAATCTTCTGCTCAAGTTCCACCCTCATTTGGATTTGTTGTCTCCACACATACTGAATCTGCAAACCATCTTCCAGATCTGTGGTCTTTATTGCATTATAAATAAACCTCACTCTAAGGGTCATAACCCGTCTTCTTCTACGCAAATTTGTCACAGTCTTAAGGGCATACCTTATGAAATAAACATGCTAGGAAATTGTCCTGACTAGGGAATTATACTTATGTACTTCTAATTGTTGTATAACAGACCCTATTCACACATTAAAAAACACGATTTTTGCCTCCATAAGAGACTCGACCTAGCTCATATGGATCCATAGATTCTGGGCATTTCTTTGACTGAATCTTGACATGACCTTTAGATCTCAATGTCGACCCTCAAATTAGGGTTAACTCAATCAATATTACACCTGCGTCGACTTCTATTATGGCTCTAAATTATAGTGCAAGCCATCCTCCATTTATGTTGGTCTTTATCATAGACCTTGCAGCCTACTAACCACCACAAGGCAAGATGGTATCAACCCTCTCTTCTATTTCATGTAGAAAATCTAACCAATGGAATTCAATCTGATCTTGTAATGTACTAGAACAAGATACTGAATCCTTCCTACAATTTGTGGAAACAAAACACGATTGCACAATCACATATAAGTAAGAGAAAAAAGTTATCAAATTCACAACACAAGATGTATCTGGGGAATCAAATGCTCAAAACCCTCTATCTCTATTTTTTATTAAGTCAAGGAATCATGAAACAATACAATGCTTAATCTCTCTTGATATTCTCTAGCACTCTCGCAATTGTCTCCTGCTAATCTAGGAAAAATCGGTCTAATACTTAGCCAATTATCAGCCTTCCTTTAGCCTGCCTTGCTCACACAATTCCTATGGAATTATCTCCATATTAATTAGGAAAATCAACCTTCCTTGATTGCGCAATCCATCATGGCATCCCAATGACTTTATAATTGCACATGGGAAATTTTATATAAATACAACTGATAGTTATGTTCCTTTGAACTATGTTACAATAAGGATGAAGGGTCTTTTCATTATTTAAAAATAAGATAAAACCCTAATCAACCAAAACCCTAACCTGAGGAGATGTAACACCAAGATTTTATGGGCTCCGTTGGGGTTAGTTGGGCAGCCAACTTCCCGGGGTCGTAACTTGGTCATATTATCTTCGTTTGACGCACATGATACCTCGTTAGAGATATATCTCTGAGGACTACAACTGCTAATGCGATTTCTATGAAATCATGAAACCTTTCATGCCCAAAAAATGTCGTTTGGGGTCTCAAAACGGCTCCGGAAGTTCAGGACCCGAAAAATTGACAAAAATAGTAAATTGTGCTATAAGTAAGAAAACTGAAAAACTGAAAGAGACAATGGAGAGGGCCCAAGTGGAATAGGCGGGTGGCCACCAATATCCACCTCTAACACCTTAAATCGAATTTCTTGAGCTAGCTCAATCATCATGACTTAGTTAACTGACACAAGTTGTTATGAGACGAAGTTACAGTTTATTGTCCAATTTATTTAAGGGAAAAATAAATTAGACGCCTCATATTCTTCACTCCTGGTACATCAAAATTCCTCACCAATGTGGGTGCATTTTTTTTGTCCTTTCTAGTTGCCAATTTCATTGTTTCTTGTTGCAAATTTCAACACTCCCTCTCAACAAGAAAGGAATTCAATCTATCCCCATCCGGTACCTTTGGAATGTTCTGCATGCTACACTTCTCTAGTGTTGTTTGCACCTGCAAATCCTGAAACTGAATAGCCTCCGAACAACTAAATCAGTATAATGCATCTGTCATGAGAGTCTTCTGACTGCTGCTAGCTACTGCACCTGTCTAGTACTAGATTCTCTGCGCTGCTGCTGACATCTGCATCCGTGCCCTTTGAACTGTTGCTAACTCTGATTTGTGCTCCAGTATTTGACATCTGTCACTCTGATTTCTGTCTTGCTGACATCTGACTACATCAATCTAACTGATCCTTCCTACTACTGTTGTACTGTGGGCTCCTCGTAGCCAGGTTCGATCCATGAGACACGTCATCTCAAAGGACCTTGCCCAAATTTCTTATCTTGGGATTATGTCTACACATCACCCCACCATACACCTCGAGGTATGGCTACTCCCTCTTCCCATCTAGCTCGAAATTTCCCCTTCATGGAGGTATCTACTTGAGTGGATGCTTCCACTTGGTCTCCTCTCTGTTTCTCCTGAGGATGCATGTTGAGAGGTAATTTATGCTCCATCTAAACCACCAAGTCTCTAACTTCTACCTTTCTCCTAAAAGCTTTGCATGCATCTAGTACCTCAATTACATATAGGTTCTTAACTCGTGCATAGTGTAATTTTCCTTGACGTTACAAAAAATTTCTAAAAAAGAGTTGATTTTAAATCGATGATATCACCCTCATTCGAGCTCCGATTCAACCGATTTTTTTTTTTCCTAGATTTTCACAAGGAATCCAAATATTATATTTTTTTTTGAAATTTTTACACCAATATATTCAGATATTCTCTTCACCGCCCAAAAAATTCCTGCTCTGATACCATGTAGAAAATCTAACCAACGAGATTCAATCTGATCTTGTAATCTACTAAAACAAGATATTGAATCCTTCATACAATTTGTAGAAACAAAACATGATCGCACAATCACATATAAGTAAGAGAAATAAATTATCAATCGCACAACAACATGATGTATTTAGGGAAAGAAACTGCTCAAAACCCCTCTATCTCTATTGTGTATTAAGTCAAGGAATCATGAAACAATAAATTAATGCTTAATCTCTCATGAGATTCTCCAACACTCTGTTAATTGTCTCTCGTTGATCTAGGCAAACTCAGTCTAGTACTTAGCCAATTCTCATCCTTACTTCAACCTGCCTTGGTCATGCAATTCCTAGGGAATTAACTCCTTATTAATTAGGAAAACCAGTCTTCCTTGATTGCGCAATCCATCATGGAATCCAAATGACTTTATAATTGCACATGGGAAATTTTCTCTGAATACAACTGATAGTTATGTTCCCTTTAACCTCTGTCTCAGCTGGGTATTCCTCGAAACTGACATGCATGCAACTATTAATAGCGAATTTTCAGTTATATGATTGATCACTCATTGTGAATTAAATCTAATTTAATTCACTGGACCTCTCACTAGCTCATCACTGAGTTAGAACTAGTTAAACTAATTTTAACTCATTTAATTGAGTTAATTACACTTCCACCCCACTAATGCATCAACTTCAACTGGACCCCAAAAATATTAGAATCCCTCTAGATGCCTCATCTTAGACCCTCAAGTACTTGAATTTCTTGAGCTAACTTGGTCATCATGACTTAATTAACTGACACAATTTGTTATGAGATGAAATTACAATTTATTGTCCAATTTATTTAAGGGAAAAATAAATTAGACGCCCCACATTCCTCACTCATGGTGCATCAAAATTCCTCACCAGTATGGGTGCATTTTTTTTTGTCCTTTCTGGTTTCCAATCTCATTATTTCTTGTTGCAAATTTCAACATTTCAGAATTTGATGCGGCCTTCACATAAAGACACCATTGAAATCACATGCCCAAATTCTCATGAGAAACCTCTCTTAAGCTCGATCTGCCAGAAGAGAACCAACAATATGCCATCCTACTTCCTAGCACAAACCGACCATTAAGGTATGCAACATTCTTTTGAACCCTCACATGATGATCTTGCTCTTGGAGGATGATCATGACCTCCCTTTAGCAACCCTTACTTGGCCCTCATACTCTACCTACTTTAGGACTACATCTCTCTTCACCCCCTTGACGTGCCAGATAGTGGGCATACATATCAAACATGCTAAGATGTGCCAAGTGATAAGGCATGCCAAGATGTGCAAGGGTGTGTCAATGCGTGTCAGGGACTGTCAAGACAACAAAAGGGAGAAAAAAGTTAAAAATACAAGGAAATGAACACATAAGAGGTTTAACAAGTCATCAATTTACCTTTTCCAAGAGGGGCATGCTAGGCACACCAACACTAGGGGGCAATAGGTGCCAAGTGCAAAGTATTAGTGCATTCTAAGTGCCAAGTATTCCTTTGTTGCTTCTCATCTACTTTCGAACAATTGATCATCACAAATAAATTTAATATTAAACCATGCCAAATCATACCGAGGCATCTCAACGTATTCCAATCATGCTAAGACTTTCCAAGTGCCAATATGTGTCAGGGACTAGTGTTATGCATGTTATGAAGTGGAAGGGAATGTTGAAGAGTGCTAAGGTGTGCTAGAGAGTGATAATGCATGTTGATGAGTGTTAAGGATTAATAGGAAAAAACATTAAGGGAGCACTACGTAAAAATTCATGGAAGTTAATGAATATGAGGAACTTGTGCCAGAGACTAATGTTAATGAATGTTAGTTGTCATGCCAAGGAGGGAGTGACAAGGTATGCTAAGCATTGGTAAGACATGCTAGGTAATATGAAGGCATGTCAAGAATTCCCAAAGTGTGCTTGGGAGTTCCAGGGTGTGCTAATTATATCATGTGAAAATTAATAGTGCCAAGATATGTCAATACATGCTAGGTGCTAAGGATGTGGCACAGGGTGCCAGGGTATGTCAATATGTGTCAAGGAAACAAAAGGAAGAACCAATAAGAGGGTTAATAAGTCAAGACTTTATCTTTTTGAAAAGGGGCATGCTAGGCACACTAATAATAGGTCCCAATACATGCCAAATGGCATTGTGTGCCAAGTGCTAATGTATGTCAATGCATTGAACCAAGGTGTTCCAGGGCATGCTAGGGACTATATGCAACATGCCAACACATGCTAGGAGAGTTCCATGTTGTGCTAGCGCATGCCACCATGTGCTTGGGCGTCAGTGTCATCACAAGATGTTCTAGGTACAATGATGTTCCACGACATGTGAGGTGCTAAGAAATGTTAGTGTGTGCCAAAGCATTAATTTAAGGTGTGCCCAAATTGTTGAGGATTGTTAGGTATTTCTCATTAATAGAATTGTCAAAGCTTGATTATGTATTAAATAATATATTTCCTACACACAATAGTGGAACTTTATCCAAAGGTAATTTGCTAGATAATAAACTTAATATGAATCATGTGTTGACTCATAGGAAATCTCTATTCGACTAGTCATTACTTGAGGGAAGATACACACTAATTACTTCTAAAAAAATTGGTTGACCCTAACCACTATGGCCTTGGACATATTATAAAAAATACTCCACAATACTGGTATTAAATCGTTATCTTTTGATAAAAAAAATAATAACAGGAACATGGTGTCATCAAAATCCCATTGGAATGATCAATGATGACGGGCATTTTTTGACCGTCACCAAAAGTAACAAAAAGAGCATTGGTGAGGGTCATTAAAATTTCGTCACTAGAAGTGTCACCAAAGAGAGAATTAGTGATGGGCCTTTAACGACCCTCACCAAAAGTGTCATTGAAAATGTCTTTGGTGATGGACCATAAAGGACCATCACTATATACACTTACAGTGACGGTATTTTAATGATCAATGATGACGGAAATTTTTTGACCGTCACCAAAAGTAACAAAAAAAGCATTGGTGAGGGTCATTAAAAGTTCGTCACTAGAAGTGTCACCAAAGAGAGAATTAGTGATGGGCCTTTAACGACCCTCACCAAAAGTGTCATTGAAAGTTTCTTTGGTGATGAACCATAAAGGACCATCACTATATACACTTACAGTGACGGTTTTTAAAGGACCGTCACCATATGTGACATTGGTGACAGACCTTAAAGGTCCGTCACAAGCATGACCCTCACCAATGTGCTTTTTTTCTTGTAGTGATTATTGGAAGCAGGACCAATGCAGACCCCTCTTGACACTAACAGCTGACCGGATGGATAATGAAGCACCCAAGCCGCGGAAGCTAAGTTCTGGGTGTGTCTACTAGCACCATCGGCGAAACCAAAATGACTCATGACATCTAACACAACCTGCAAAAGCAGATCAAAAACATCACCATCCCATCAAATATCGAAAATCAACCAGATATGTACAAAGAAAAAACTACTATATACAAAAGCAACATGCCAGGCCGAAACCTAGGCATAATACTTTTTCAAATAGAGCCCATTTCGAGGCTCCGGCAACTCATTCCCTTCAAAATCAACCAAGGTATACGCTCCTTTCTTAAGGAATTTTTTAACGATGAAGGGGCCATACCACATAGACTTAAACTTTCCTTCCCCCAGGGCATCTTTTTCTTGGGCATAGACCAAAACAAGGTCACCTTTCGAAAAAACCCTAGGTTTGACTGCCTTATCGTACTGAGCTTTAACTCAGTTTTTATGTGCTTCATTCATCGTGGCGGCATCCCGATGTTGCTCATCAAGATGTTCCAGATGAAGGAGCCGTTCTTCAAGACTAGAAGTGTTAGGAATAAGTTCAACAACTAATTTAAGAGAAGGAATCTTGCATTCAATGGGAAATACGGATTCCAACCCATGCACTAGCTGAAACGGAGTAAAGCTAGTCGCAGTTTTCACTGACGTCCTGTATGCCCAAAGTGTAGGATATAGCATAATATGCCAGTTGGATCTAGCTTTATCAATTTTCCTTTGAAGAATTGTCTTCAAGGATTTATTCATGGCTTCCACTTGCCCATTGGCTTGAGGATAATACGGAGATGAATGCTCCTGCCGGAAACCGGATTTGAGAGCCAACTTCGAGATTGGGTGGCTAAGACCTGGTCTCAGAACAATTATCTGTTCTTCTCCTCAGAGGGATACTTTATAGTATATTTCAAGAACCAGAGGGATCGACAAGGGATCCTTGAGCTTGCAACGTGGTTTTGGGCTGATTAGGGCTCTCCATTCAACCATGGTTTGTAGATTTTAACCCCTAATAATGCCAGATTTGGCCATTCTTATTTGGGTTCAACTCCCTAATTTACCTCTTAACTTAATGCACCCTGATATTTTAGTCGATATTGGTAATGCCCTAGGCTAATTCATTAATGTCAACACGCACAAGCTAGTGAAGGGTATTGTGACCTTTGCACGGATATGCGTGGAAGTTGATTTTAGCAAGGGATTACCTGATAAAATCCTCCTAAATTGGAGGGGAGCTATTTAATCACAAGCACTAGATTATGAAAACACAGCCTTTCGTTACAAGTCTGCCAATAGCCAGGTCACCTCCAAAATGTATGCCCTTCTTCTCAAGGGCGCCCTCTCCACCTCACCAATAATTTATTGCTAGTGTTCAGTGAAAAAGAAAAAAATGTAGAAGAATAACACTTCACCCTTTCCTTATTCTGGTTCATACATATGGTCTATTCAGACACACATTTCTTTGAGAAATATAAAACCTATACCAACTTTTCTACAGATCCATTGGAACAAACCGTTGTTTCATTCACTCCTTCGTATGCCTAAAATGTTGATGTTATGTATTTGACAAACATCAAGTAGTAGGTCTGACATGTCTTTGACTTATCCTTCCAATTTAATAAATTTCTTGAATTGCTTTCTCCTTTGACTTTTTTATTGTTATATTTGAATTTGGGTCAATCTTTCCAAGTTTTACAATCACTGGATTGTTCAATTTGAGTTTTCTATATGACAAGTTTCTTGAACTAGATTTGTGATGTTGTTTCTTTCTCGAACATACGCTTTTATTTTGAATTATACTTTTCTAATACTTTTAGGATAATAATAACTTTCATGGCTAGGTTAAGTGTTGCCTTGACAAAACGGGCATCTTTGCAAACTAACTTTTCAATGTGGAAGATCTATTTAGGAGGGTGTTTCTCCATCATTGTTTTCTGAAATATTCCTTTACCTAATAACACAGACTTTCTAAAATGGTCTTCAACTTTTCACCATTATACTTATAACAAATTGTATTCTATAAGAGTTGCAGTCTAAACTTGTCTTTGCTTGAACAGACATTGTAATTGTAGCAAAGCATAGATAAACATGAAACTCTAATGTGTTTGGAAGAAATTCGGTTCATGCTTCTAAGAAGACTTAGAGAACATTGTGGCAGAGAACTAAATGTTATTCAAGAAACTCTAGCATTTGCTAGTGACAAAGATGAGGAAGAGGATATACATTCAAACCGTTGTGCTCACCAAAAATCTTCAACCAGAGAAGCAAATAAAACAGTCCACTGTAATTAAAATGAAAAAACCGATGAAAATAGTAAAAATTAAAAAACAAATGCTAGAATGGCCTTAATTATTTTCTTAATTGCAGTATCCAATTCTTGAATAATTCAAAGCCGAAGCACAGAATGGTCGGTGTAGTAGTATCCAAGGTTGCACTAATAGCTGTGAGCATGCTCATAGTGCTTCAATTACAGCATACAACACTGATCCCTAAAAGGCTAAAGGAAGTGGTAGCAACAAAAGTTTAAGGGTTGCAAAGAATACTAGACATTTAAAAAGGCAAGAAGGACACACCAACATTGAAGATCATTTTCCAAAACATTCAATAGGTGAAACGACAAAGCTTCTTGGACAATACAATTTCAAAAATTTAGATGTGTTCATTTGTAGGAGTTGGCCTGCATTACAGGTCCCCTTATTTGTTGTGACTAATCAATCAATAACTGCAATCACGGCCTTAGTACTTGTCAAGGGGTTATGTATTCTAAATTTGTTATCCTTGTTACTTGGTAGAATGGCTTTCATTCACATTGTAGGTGGGAGCCTTATGAAGGAAAGGGAGATTCATATTTAATGTGGTTTCTGTTTTTTCAAACACAAAAGTTTTGCAGAATTCTAGCATAGATTGTGAAATGTGTGGTATATGAATTAAGTATATAGTGCTTCTTAATAGGGAAAATTTCTAAGATAGTGTAGTGTGGTATTTGAAGATGCCTCATACAGTTTGTTGAAGGAAGTTGTCAACGACTATAGTCTTTTACTGGCTGATTGACTACTCTTGTGCATCCAAATTTTTTGCAGAATCACTCTAGGTTTGATTTTCTCTTTTACTCAGTGAGTGATTACCCCTTTACATCCCAAAGTCTTGTGGAATTGCTTCAAGTTTTTTGAATTGGGCCTCGCAGTTTGTAAGAAAGAGTAAAATGATTGCGGAGTATTGGCTTATTTCACTCTTTGCAGAATATCTAAAAAAAAAATTAAGTAATTTCTACTTATGAATCATACTTTTTAAAAATAAATTCTACTTATTTTCATAATTTAAGAGGTTTCACCGATCTAAAAATAGAGAATAAATAAATGAAACAGAAGCTTACTGATGGTGACATTGTCGTCGGGGTCTCTGAAGCATCTTTTCTATTCCCTTGAGGCTGAGTGAGGTGCAGAGGATTCTCACAGCAACTCTGTTGGCCACAATGATGGCCTTCATCTAAACCTCTCATTTAGATCTTCTATTCTTGCTCCTTTATTATGAAAAATGGCCTCCCCAACTCATCAGAAGCCAACGTCATCCCTACAAATAGTAACAAAATGCAGCACAGAGATTAAGCCGAAACATACAAGCATGGATGCGAAAAAAATAGTAGAACCAGATACCTGCGTGTTCTCCTCTCTGTGGAACACTAAAAATTGTGGAAAAGCAGTGAAAAAATGTAGCGCCGTCCGTCAATGGACTGAAGAGCCGATGGTGGGGTTCAAGATCGGATATCCGGTCTGCCCCTGGTAAAACCCCAAATCCCTCTCTTCAATCTAGTTTTCGCTCCCGCCCCTGTGCAAAGGTAAAATATTCAATTTAGATTCTTGGAGAGTAAATGTTTTCGTTCCCACCCTGTAAAAATCGAAAAAAAATACCACTTTGGAACATTTGGGTTGCCACGGGTTTTGTAAATCATCCAAAAAAACAAAAACAAAAATCCTATAATTTTGTTTCCAAAGTTTTTTTAATAGTAGTTGAAAGCATTTATGGTATATTTTTGGTTGTGATGAAAGCATTTTTTTTTTGTTATATTTATTATAATAATAATAATATATTTTTAAGATTATTTATTTTATGTAATTATTTTATTATTAAAATTTGTTAGGATAGGAATGTTGTATTTTTGAAATTTTAATGTGAAAGTATTTTTTGTTATATTTATAATAATAATAATAATATATTTTTAATATTATTTATTTTATGTAATGATTTTATTATTAAAATTTGTTAGGATAGGAATGTTGTATTTTTGAAATTTTAATGTGAGTATTTTTAACTTCGTTGTATAGAAAAAAATAATAATAATAATAATAATAATAATTATATATATATATATATATATATAATATTGGGTTGGTGTTAACAAAAGAGGGTTTATGGTAAGTGGGTTTAATAGTTAAAAAGTGTTAGTCTCTTAAATGTCATATGACAAATTTGGAAGGAGTAGGGTGTATATTCTTCTTTAGGTTAAATATATTCAAATGGTTGTGTGAATGGGGTTGTAAGAGCCTATGTTTTCATCTTGAGAACATAGAGTCATCTCGAAGTCACTCTCATAGTTTAGGTTGTCATAAGTAAAATATGTGTTTTGTCTTAAGATGTGGACATTTCATTTTAGGGAGTGTGATAATGTGGTTTTAGCGAGGCATTAAAAGATGGAACGAGCATGTACATTTGGTATGCTAGTGTTGTGTTCTTCTTGAGGCATGAGTGCACATCTAAGAAGACTCTAACAAGGGTTGAAGAGGTGGAATACTTAGAGAATTTTTGTGGGTTGTAGTCTCACTTAGAGGTGTAGAAAAGCAAGTTAAGCACCATGAGAAGTTTTGAAGCAAACTTAAGATATTTGACAAGTTGCACGAAGAAAACTTAGCAGTGGTATTAATTGAACATTCTTTGATTGAAGTTGATACCCTCTCCTTGGCACTACCACTTTGCAAGACAAAGAAGAAATATGAAATATATGTGGAACCCACTAAATAAGTTGGCAAGGTTGTTGCAACATATATAGGTGGTTTTGTCGTGTTGCAAAAGGAGTTATTGGAACTTAGAAGGTGACCATTGGAGTAGATTTTTCATGGAGTGTCGGGGAGGTGCAAGGGTGTACGACACATATTACAGGTATCTTGTACTTTTGGTGTGCGTTAGAAATGTTAGTGCATTGTGTTTGATGAGCAATAGCTATATAATGTTTCATGAAGGAAAAAACCCACAAGTTTGAGATTTCTTAACCATTTGGCATTGTAAGATGTGTTATGCCCTAGTTTTGAGGAGATAATTAGAACCCTCTCAGAGTATGATGGGTTGTACCATGGACTTAGGTCCACTTGCATGGGTTGAGGTGTAAAGGTGCCTCGTGAGTTGAGGAAAATGATTGCAATGCTTACCTATATAAAGTGTTTATGATATAATATTAATGATTTTTTTTGGAGAATGGAAGAGGAAGATAAGAAAGGAGAGGCACTAAGGTTTACTGTAAATCAATCAAAAGAAAGGAAAAATGTCTCGTATTAGAGATATTTTTCAAGTTGCCTCTTCAATATTATTAAATTTCGTTGGAGCTATGGAGTTAGCCTCAAAAACATTGATTGGATACTCGAGAAATCCAAGACCTGACATATCCAAGCTAGTCCATTAGATCGATTCGTCTTGGGTAAAGGTTACAAATTCTAAGGTGAAAATCTCCCATTTTTAATGTGGGTTTTAAACCTTTGATTTGAAAATGCTAAAAGCAAGGTCATGATCTTGAAAGGAGGTCCTTAATTTTACCAAAACTCAATGCCAATGTTTAATCCATGGTGTGATTCTTTCTATTTGGGTTTTGCCTTAAACATTGAGATATATCTTTGGGTCTAGCTATTAGTGTATCGTTTCATTTATGTGTTGAGAAGGTCTTAAGGGTTGTAGGGGATGCGATGGTTATTTTCCAATATCCCTCCCTTGAAACCTTATAAAGAGATAGTGTGCCCCATTTTGTTGTCATAATATTTCAACCATGAGCTCTTCTTATGAGTATGCCCTTTAAGGGAGGGTATGTAAAGGAAGTAGAAAAAAACAAAATTTCATGTTGAGTCCAAGGAGGGGTATAGATTGTAGGTGTCTCTAGAGGTCTTGACAAAGGTGAAGGATAAAGGAGTTTACCTCTTATTGAAACGCCTTCCATTCCACCATTTGAGTTGCTAAAGGGCACTGACTTTAAGGGTCATAGGTGAGTTCTCACGAAGATCTTAAAAATAAGAAGGTAGGTGTGATTTAGCATAGGATTTATTCTTCAATGGTTGACTTTTAGGGTGAGATTTCCTAGTAAATGGAAAAAATTGAAGCCCTACCACTCATAGATTAAGTAGAGTATGAGAAAATGTTTCCTAAGTTTCAAAAATTCTCACCATATATTGTCCATGATATCCATGACAATTATGTTCAATTGTCAATAACTCATGTTATGATATCATCTTTGATTCATGGCACATATAATTCTTCAACTAGTGGTGGAGAGTCCAACCAATGAGTAGGTAAGGTTGTTCATTTACAAGGTTGGCATCAATGAAGTATTCTCCCTCTCTGCCCAACTCTAAGAGGAGAAGTATGCATAATGGACTTATTATTGTAAACAATTGTAAATATTGGGTTATCTTGAAGTTCAAGGGCTTGAAGTTTTGCGTCAGTGACTTCTAGGTGTGTTAGGTGTAAAGGCATGGTAGGATGCGCTAGGGAGTACCAAAGAATGCCAAGGAATGCAGGGGATTCTAACAGGTGCCACATAGTGCCAAGGGATTGTTAGACATGCTAGGTGTTATTGCATGTCAAGATGTAAAATATGCTGCTTAGTTGTTTTACGACCACGAATGGATGTGAGCCTTGTCTTCGTAACTTATTAAGTTGTTTGATTTGAGATTCGGCGTGAGTATCCTAAGATGAGTTATAGGAAGTTCTTAAGTGAACAAGGAATAGTATAGTTGTAGTAACTGTAACTTGGTCAGGCTATTGTAGTTGAAGCAGGATTTGGTTAGGTTCCCAAGTTGCAAAAAAATAAGGGTAGTTGCGAGGGCATGATAAATAAGGAATGATAGGGTGTGCCATGGAATGAAAAGGTGTGCTAACAAATTCTAGATAGTTTCAAAGCATGTCGAGGAGTGTTGGGGAGTGTCAGGGCATCACAAGGAAGAACTAGTTCAAAATGCATGGAAATGAATGAATAAGATTGTGTGCCAAGGAGTATCAGTGACTTCTAGGTGTCTCAAGGATGAAGTGTGTTAGGATAATTTTAAAATAGGACTTGTAGGAGGAAAGCCTACGATTGCAGTAATGGGCTAGAAAAAGCAATCGAGACTTTAGGTTAGACCCTCCCCCCACAGACCAGACCACTCAGCACGAACGGCCAGATTCTGACATGGGCACCTCAATGCAGCAACAGACACCGGTGTCCCCTCCTGAGAATTCCAACAGATCAGTGGCCAGTGGGCAACCTTTGCAGGAGCGAATGCCGGAGCAGGGCGCTTCCGGCACCGCCAACGTAGAAACATGGGGTACAGCCCAGTTGTACCTATTCATTCAGCGGGCGGCCCTGCAGGCCGAACAGCTTCATTCGGAGCTGCAGCAGCGATGCGATGAGCAACACCACCAGATCATAGCGCTTACCGAACAGCGCAACCAGCTGACCAAGGAGAAGGCCTACCTGCAGTAGCAGGTCACCATTGCCGCTCAGGCGTTCTCAGACCTATGGCCCGCTTTAAGGGCTCACCATGCCCCACTCCCTAACGATATAGCGGAGAGAAATGTGGTCGTCCAGGCTTACCACATTCGGTCTGCCTTCACTGGTCTACGCAGGGAGAATCAGGATCTTCAAGCGGCGTTAGCCGCACGGCCCGCGCTCCTCGACCCACAGATTGTATATTCCAAACAAGTAGCAGCCGAGCAGACCCAGGCAGCTCATATGCAGGAGACCCTTCACTCCACAGTGCGCGAGGCTTACGACCTCCTGCGAAGTCTGCAGGAGTGTTCACTCGCCCTCACGGTCAAAACGCAGCCCATCTCCGCCCAACTGCAACAGATTTCCAGGGAAATTTAGGAGACCGCAGATCCCGCGCGGTTAGATCAACTATATGCCCAGGTGGACGAGCTTGAGGTTCAAATGCAACAGACCGAGGCCAAATCAGCAATGGCCAAGCAGATAATTCGGGAAATCCGTCCGCCCATTCAAGCCAGTGCCAAATCAATACAACAGCTAGCTGCAAAGGCCGAGACCCAGATTACCATGATGTTCGGGGCTGTCCCGACGAATATAGAGGAGGCCGCTGCCACCAGGATCACTGAGGAAGCCGATTCGCTAATGCAGGGATGGTAGCAAGCTGTGTCGGACTTCACTGGGCTCAAAGATATAACGCTCCGCAGGGTCCCGGAGTTGGGGCCCTTGTTTGAACAGCCGATTGGAGGAGCACAGCAGGAAAGGGCACGAGATGAAGGCACACAGGCCAAACAGGGCACAGGATCCAGCATGGCAATGGAGGTGGAAATTGTCATTTGTGATTGACTCGGGGACGAGTCAAGAAACTGTGGTCGGGTCCTGTTGGGGCTCTTGTTTTTGAAATCTTGGTTAGAACATTTTGAATTTTGACCTTTTGAGTTGTGGCATGAAGACACATGGTAATCGCGACCACATCGCAACTACCAGGAGTCGCGGAGCTATCAAGGTGGCGCGGAAGTATGAGATAGCTGAAGAAAGAACACGCACAAGTACAGATGAAGAAAACAACAGCAGAAGACAGAAAGAGGAACATGCAGATAACAGGAGAGAAGCTGGAAGCAGCTGAAGAAAAGACACAGAGGAACTGATAGTCGCGATAGCGGGTGAATAAATAACAGTCACCCGGCTGAAAGAGAAATATGTTGCAGATATTGCGAGGCTTGCGACAGGAAAAGAAGCACAGAGCGACTGCAGGAAATCATGCATGACACTTCTATGGTTCCTAACCTTCTCTATTCTCCCTTTCTATTCCGTAAGACATCTGTATCAGAGTTGTAAGCTATCGCTGAAAATGCTATGTAATCATGTGCTTGGCCAAGAGATTAATATAATGAAAGGTTGTTGTCTCAATAAGGGGTTTACATGCATGTAATGAGTTTATGCTAGTTTAAAATTTTATTTGCTAATGTCTGAATGCTTCTTAAGTGCTCTTGCGTGCATAACTCTGTCTATATAATCGATGCATTGTCCATCATGAGTTGCGACTTTGTTCCTTGCTATTGATCTCATCCCCTTCTGCATGTGGTTGCGGCACGCCTCGGGTGAGACTCACTGCTCTCCGGAGTAGGGTGAAAATGCCGGCGTGATCCTAGACTACATCGGACCCCTTTGTTGGCCACAACTCTTGAACCTGGGTCTTGTCCGCGAGACCTTACTTCTTTCCAACACCTTTGGCTAGTGACTTCTTTCTTACCTATGCTTTTTCTGCATAAGCATTCCAGGCAGCCAGAGCAGCAGGGGCAGCAGGAGCCACTCAGTCCAGCCAAAGCCCAGCAGGGGCAGCGCAGAGGCAGTAGGAGCCACGCAGGGCTGACGCGGGCCCAGTCAAGGCAGCATAGGGGCAGTGTAAGCCCTTCAGGTGTGACGTAGACCCTTACTGAGCAACATAGAGGTCGACATAGGCCATTCAGGCTGACGTAGAGGGATTCAGAGCAACGTATTACTGCCATTTTTATTTCTCTATTGGGTGAACCAGTTTTGGTGCCCAGGATTGTTGTACTTAGATTCTGCATAATAATGAAAACCCTCTAGAGCTAGCTGCACCGGTTTTCCCGCGTTGGGTTTTTTCCAGGGACAGTTGTCTAGAAAATCTGTCTGCCACTTTGTCTATGAGCATGTTATTCAATATATGATTTGTATGCGTAGGTTGCTAGTTGTATTTAATATTTACTTCGCTAATTTATTAAATATTTCATAAATTAACTTGTAACTTCATTCAAGTAGGAGAAGTAAATCAAGATACTACAGTAGGATTTCTTAGATTAAGAAATTTTCACATTCCCTAGGTCTAGCCCCATTAGGTCACCTAGGGTAACAATTTCCTAGGAATCTAGCTAGAGGAAAACTTCTATCTCCTAGAGCCAGCTGCGTTGTTGGGTGCCCTCACTCTCCTCAGAACTTGGGTCAATTCCGACGGTGGAATATTTAGATTCCTCAAGTCCTAGCTCTAGGGTCAAGTTTTGCCTAGGTGGTCCCAAAGATAGAACCTAGTAGGATCAATTTGACCTATTGAAGTAAAAACTCTTGTCTGATCCTTTCCCCTCACCTTGTCCAGGATAGGAACGCCATTGGTTGCTAAATTCCATCCCCGAACCTGGGTTGGGTCCACTTGGCCTCGTGTGGTCCCATTTGGTGTCAAAGGCCTTTCATCAAGGACCATTTGGGAATCCAAGTTCCCAAAGGATTTTAGGGATTAAGAAATTCCTTCATAAGTCTTTTTTTCTCCCTCAACCCATAAATCCCCCTCCTCTCTCCCTAGAAGTTAAATTCACTTGCTTAAAAGGAAAGCAAGTCCCACTCTTTATTTTATCTCAGGGAAAGGGTTTCGAGGGTCACTTGCCACCTATTCATTGACCTATATGCTACAAGTGACTTCCTAAACTACCAAGACTCCACCCATCGGTGAAATTCCATGAAGAGAAAGGAGCCTTAGCTGTGGTGACAATGGGCTAAGCCTCCATCGTTTCCCTTGTCCTAGCAGTTGCCCTCTTAGGAACCCCTTTTAGGTCCACTACTAGTTTGAGTGGTAACAAGTTCTTCACAATTCCATTTGTGAACAACTCTTTGGTAAGCCCACTTTTGCCATATTATAGCTCCAAGATGAGAAGTCCAGGGCTATGGAGGCTGCCCTTCTTCTCTCTAAATCAATCCTCTACAATATAGTGAACTAGGGCTAGTTGGTTGGCCCACTTGACTATTACTTTAGTCCTTCAAAGTCTACACATCCTTAGGCCCTATACACCTACCCTTCTACCAATTTTGTTGTCCTTCACCAGAACAAGAGTCAGGGCTCTTCTTTGATAGTAACCTAACAACCCTCCAACTGTACTTGGACTACCATCAATCTGCCCAACCACAGTCAATTATTTTTACTGATCTAGGGCCCACAATATTGTCTTCATCTAGGGCTCTTCAAATCTGCCACCTAACAATGGTTTGAGTCCTCTCAAGATCACTGTTCTTGTGTATCGACAATTTTATCTTTGTTGTCCAATCTATGAACAAATATGAACTACTCCTCTTATCATACTTCTAACAATCTGTAGATGACTGAACTAGGGTTACAAATCAGCCACTAACAGTTCATTTACTAAATTTTATAGGTTTCTTCAGATATTTGTTTAAAACTCTATGGAAATTCCACAAAAATCAACTCCTCTGCATGTCAATCGATTCTTCATATGGCACATTTCTTCTGCATGCGCAATCTTCTGCTCAGGTTCCGCCCTCCTTTGGATCTATTGTCTCCACACATACTGAATCTGCAAACCATCTTCCAGATCTGCGGTCTTTATTGCATAAATAAACCTCGCTCTAAGGGTCACAACCCGTCTTCTTCTACACAAATTTGTCACAGTCTTAAGGGCATACCTTATGAACTAAACATGCTAGGAAATTGTCCTAACTAGGGCATTATACTTCTGTACTTCTAATTGTTGTAGAACAAACCCTATCCACACATAGAAAAAACATGACTCTTGCCTCCATAAGGGACTCGACCTAGCTCATATGGATCCATAGATTCTGGGCATTTCTTTGATAGAATTTTGACATGAACTTCAGATCTCAATGTCGACCCTCAAACTAGGGTTAAATCAGTCAATATTACGCCTACATCGACTTCTATTATGGCTCTAAATTACAGTGCAAGCCCTCCTCCATTTATGTTGTTCTTTATCACAGACCTTGTCGCCTACTAACCACCACAAGGCAAGATGGTATCAACCCTCTCTTCTATTTCATGGAGAAAATATAACCAAAGGGATTAAATCTAATATTGTAATGTGCTAAAACAAGATACTGAATCCTTCCTACAATTTGTGGAAACAAAACACGATCGCACAATCACATATAAGTAAGAGAAACAAGTTATCAATCGCACAACACCAGATGTATCTGGGTGTTAAACACCATGTTGAAGCACACACATGGTGTATGAGGAGAATAACACACACACACACAAGAGAATCAACAAAGAGCTGAAGGATAAGCGTGAGGCTCTCTTATTTTCCATTATACAAAGATGTACATTTATAGTACAATGGTGTGACTCTTGGTTTCACATTCCAAGGTCACTTGGACTCCATTGTGACTTTTCGCATTCCACACCTACCCATGAGGATTAGGTGTTCCAACATCCCCCCTTAATCCGAAGGGGTATGTGTGAGTCCAAGAAAAGAGTTGTAATACAAATCTG
Organism: Pinus albicaulis; assembly: GCA_034641835.2. Taxonomy (NCBI): domain Eukaryota; kingdom Viridiplantae; phylum Streptophyta; class Pinopsida; order Pinales; family Pinaceae; genus Pinus; species Pinus albicaulis. Next base: position 299,458,579 of record CM076583.1, on the reverse strand, counting down.
CAAAGTATACATGGCAGCACTTAGGCTGAATCAACTCTCTGAAATGTTGGAAAAAAGAGGTGGTTTTAGGATGACCACAAACACTGGAACGCAAAACTTGTTGCAGTTCCCGGAACTCTTCCAAAACTGGCAAGAAGCTGAAGGCTTCTGCTAGAGGAATTGTCCCTCATAAAAGGGAGACCTTCGACCTAAAAGAAGGGAGGTCTATGACCTGTGGTGGTTTTAGGTTGTCCACCAACCAAAGATGATGGTTTTAGGTTATCCACCAACTGAAAATGATGGTTTTAGGTTATCCACCAACCAAAGATGATGGTTTTAGGTTATCCACCAACCGAAAATGATGGTTTTAGGTTATCCACCAACCAAAGATGATGGTTTTAGGTTTTCCACAATGAAGGAGAGTATGTCCCATGGCATCAGTGTCTACGGCTACATCTACGAGATAGGAATGAATTGGCTCGGGCTCGCTCGAGCGGACCCGACCATCTGCGAACATGGAATGAGAGATTGTGGCTCAGGCTCGCTTGATCTGTCGTCGAAGCTTATACATGACCACCATTTTCCCCCCTGTCAGGGACAAGGTGAGATGATGGCGAAAACTCAACTGCAAGTTTGTTCAATATGCGTGAACAAGTTCTAACATGTGTCGTAAACATCTTCTTGGCTGCTGATGCCCATTGCCAAGAAGCAATCCATCCAAGATGAATCTTGGTTCTTGCAGGAGGCTTGTTTCTGAAGCATCTGTCTGAAGAATGGGTGTGCCGACCACAGTGCTTGCATGGATGAAGATCAAAACAGTGATCTTTCATATGGCCAACTCGATCACGGTGTTGGCATTTCTCAATTTGTTGTTGTTGTTGTGGAGTAGGATCTGGAATCGCTGCAGGTGAACTATCATACATGAATCTGGCACTCTGAAATATGATGGGCTTGGTGTAGTCTGGAATATGAAAGGACACATCCTTGTCATATCCAAGACCAGTTCGGTGCTTATTGTGGACAAGCTCTTCCCAAGGTCTGATGATGGGCTTAGAGTGCGGTTGTACATTGATACATACGCATGTGTACATCTTGCTCTTGAACAAGGCTAGATGACAGATCTTTAAAACTTTACTAACATCTTTGCATTAGAGTCTTTCACAATGTTAGAACGAGAAGCAGTTCGGAAATGGTAGAAACTACATTCTTTTATTCTTCTTATTGGGCTGAGATTCCAACTGCAAAAACTCAATCTTTTCTAGTGCATCTTGCAAACAACTCTGAATGTTACATAGAGCATCCTTGCTCATTTTTATCACATCATGAACATTTGAATGAATGAGGTCATTCAACAACGCTAATGCCTCATTTATTTTGGCCATTTTCAACAGTTTAGGCTCAAAAATGAATGAAAGGGTGTCGACTTCAACCGAAAATGCACCCGTTTACAATGTGATGCAACAAGAAATACAAATGCCTCAAAGTACAAAGTGTGCTCCTCAAATGATGGAGGGCAATCAACAATCCAACAAATCAAATACACTGATTCCAACTATGAATGAAGAGGCAAATTCACTCACAATGTGAGTTCAATACAAAATCTCTGCAAAAATATGTGCAGCTGAAAACACGTGCAAGAAGCCTTTAAAGCAGCTGAAATTTCCTTCAAAGAGCTGTTCAAATGATGGCAAACTTGTCTTTTCATGTAAAAATCTTCAAAAAATCACTCTCATGTCAAAAATCACACGATGTCAAATTCCACTTTCTTCTTCTATATGTATAGTCCATGTCATTTCTTCAATTCTGCTCACATATCATTCCTCTATTTCTGCTGTTCAAATCTTCTCTCTCTCCTCTCTCTCTGTTGTTTTTTTTTTTTTAATTAATTAAAAAAAAAGGAGAATAATTAAAAAATGGGGAATTTAAAAAAGGATTATTAAAAATGGAAGGGAAGGGGTTAATTAAAAGGAGGGGGAATTTTTTTGAAATGGGATTAAAAAAAGGGAAATATTAATAAAAAAAGAGATTATTAAAAAATGGGAAAGGGGTAATTTAAAAAAAGGAAAGGGGTATTAAATGAAAGGGGAGGGGAGTAATTAAATATAAAAGTCGATTTTAAGCAAGATTGGAGGGCAAATTTTTTAAAATGGGAAGGCGGTATTTATATATGGAAGAGCTGTATGAATAGGGAGTGTATTAATTATATGAAGAGGCGTGAGATGCTGTTAAGAGGAATGGCAGAGCGAAGTGTGAGTGTTTTGTGAGATGGGATAACGTAAAGAATCCGAGGGAGGTTAGTTAAGAGTGTTGTGGGCGGGTAGGTAGGTGACAGGCCGCATGGTGAGAGTAAGTGTGAGCGGGCGGTAAGGGAAGGGACGCCGCCAAAGGCGTGGAGAAAACTGTGGTTAACGCAGATAGGAGGGTATGGGTTGAGTGTTCCACGCGTGAGCAGATAGGGGATATGCGTGTGAGAGTGCAGGCCGGCGAGGGGATTTGGGTAGTAAGGGAGCTGGCCAGGAGGGCGAGAGATGGTCTGTGAAGACGTGGGCTATTGAGCGATGAATGCAGAGTTTAGGGAGCGGTTGGGAGATGGGGTAGGATGGCCGTAGGCCATGAGGGGAGAGGAGAGTGTATCTGTGGGCCGCGTGTGAGAAATGGGTGAGGCGCAGGTTGGTGGGTGGGTATGAGAACGGGAGTATGAGCGTTGGGAAGAGTTGTAACGCTGATATAGGTAGGATATAGTGAAGGGCGTAGTTGTAGGGGAGTGAGTTGCAGAGAATTTTTATTTTTATTTTATTTATTTTTTTATTTTTATTTATTTTTTTAAAAACAACAGAGAGCAGATAATAGAGAGAGCAGACTATTCTTCCTTCCAGCAGCATATATTGAATAAATGCAAACTCAGAAATCTTTCAATATCCAGAGGGCAGAAAATTCTCTTAAAATTTTAGGAAGAAAACCCGTAATTTCTTATGTAACTTAGCCCAAAGAACAGGAAAATGTAGAATTGCGTAAACTTTAGAAACTTTCCGATTGAAAATGAAATATTTTAGTGAAAACTCAAACTTGTTCGAAACCCATGTTAAAACACTATTCACAGCCAGTTTGAAAATGTGCAGAAATTTTTAATGGGCAAAAATTGGCAAAAGGAGAATGAAACCTCATAAGGGTCATTTTTCTTCAAAACCACCTCCTGAATGCTTTCCTTTCAAATTTCGAATGTCGTATTTTGTTCAAAAACCACTTTCTGAATGTGGCAAAAAGACTGCTACAAACACTTGAGTGCTGCAAAAAAACCAACAATTTTTGCAGATATGCATAGGCCATAAACACAAATGGCTCACTCAAAGTGGAGTAGGGCCAGAAATCGTCCGCTCTGATACCATGTTAAACACCATGTTGAAGCACACACATGGTGTATGAGGAAGATGAGCACACACAAGAGAAACAACACACAATGAAAGATAAGCGTGAGGCTTTCTTATTTTCCATTATACAAAGATGTACATTTATAGTACAATGGTGTGACTCTTGGTTTCACATTCCAAGGTCACTTGGACTCCATTGTGACTTTTCATATTCCACACCTACCCATGAGGATTAGGTGTTCCAACACTGGGGAAGCAACTACTCAAAACCCTCTGTCTCTATTTTGTATTAAGTCAAGGAATCATGAAACAATACAATGCTTAATCTCTCTTGATATTCTCCAACACTCTGTCAATTGTCTCTTGTTGATCTAGGAAAAATCAGTCTAATACTTAGTCAATTCTTAGCCTGCCTTGCTCATGCAATTCCTATGGAATTATCTCCATATTAGTTAGGAAAATCGACCTTCCTTGATTGTGCAATCCATCATGGCATCCCAATGACCTTATAATTGCACATGGGAAATTTTCTATAAATACAACTGATAGTTATGTTCCTCTTAACTGTGTTTCAATAAGGATGAAGGGTCTTTTATTATTATTTAAAAATAAGATAAAACCCTAAACAACCAAAACCCTAACCCGAGAAGATGTAACACCAAGAGTTTATGGGCCTCGTTGGGGTTAGTTGGGTAGCCAACTTTCCGGGGTCGTAACTTGGTCATATGATCTTCATTTGATGCACATGATACCTCGTTAGAAAGATCTCTCCGAGGACTACAACTGATAATGCGATTTCTAAGAAATCACCAAACCTTTCATGCCAAAAAAATGTCGTTTGGGGCCTCAAAACGGCTCTGGAAGTTTAGGACCCGAAAAACTGACAAAAATAGTAAATTGTTCTATAATTAAGGAAACTGGAAAACTGAAAGAGACAATGGCGAGGGCCCAAGTGGAATAGGTGAGTGGCCACCAATATCCACCTCGATCACCTTAAATTGAATTTACTAAGCTAACTCAATCCTCATGACTTAGTTAACTGACACAAGTTGTTATGAGACGAAATTACAATTTATTGTCCAATTTATTTAAGTGAAAAATAAATTAGACACCTCACATTCCTCACTCCCGGTACATCAAAATTCCTCACTAATGTGGGTGCGTTTTTTTTTTGTCCTTTCTAGTTGCCAATTTCATTGTTTCTTGTTGCAAATTTCAACACTCCCTCTCAGCAAGAAAGGAATTCAATATATCCCCATCCGGTACCTTTGGAATTTTCTGCATGCTACACTTCTCTAGTGTTGTTTGCACCTGCAAATCCTGAAACTAAATAGCCTCCGAACAACTTACTCAGTATAATGCATATGTCATCAAAGTCTTCCGATCACGCTAGCTACTACATCTGCCTAGTACCGGATTTTCCCTTGTCGACATCTCAGACCGTGCCTGAGCTTGGGCATATAACTCTGATTTGTAATCCAGTATTTGACATCTGTCACTCTAATTTCTATCTTGCTGACATCTGACTACATCAATCTAACTAATCCTTCCTACTACTATTGTACTGTGGGCTCCTCGTAGCCAGGTTCGATCCATGAGACATGCCATCTCAATGGACCTTGCCCAACTTTCTTATCTTGGGATTATGTCTACACATCACCCCACCTTACACCTTGAGGTATGGCTACTCCCTCTTCCCATCTGGCTCGAAATTTCCCCCTCATGGAGGTCTCTGCATGAGTGGACGCTTCCACTTAGTCTCCTCTTTGCTTCTCCAATTATGGAAGCTACTCCACAACCTTTTGAGACTGCTTCTCATGAGGATGCATGTTGAGAGGTAATTTATGCTCCCTCTAAACCACCAAGTCTCTAAGTTCTGCCTTTCTCCTCAAAGCTTTGCATGCATCTGGTACCTCAATTACATATAGGCTCCTGATTCAAGCACAGTGTAATTGTCCTGACATTACAAAAATTTTATAAAAAAGAGTTGATTTTAAATCGATGATATCTCCCTCATCCGAGCTCCGATTCGACCATTTTTTTTTTCCATTTGGGTAGATTTTCCCAAGGAATCTAAATATTCTATTTTTTTTCGAAAATTTTACACAAAAATATTCAAATATTCTCTGCAAACTTGTTGCCCAAAAAATTCCTGCTCTGATACCATGTAGAAAATCTAACCTACGAGATTCAATCTAATCTTTTAATCTACTAAAACAAGATATTGAATCCTTCCTATAATTTGCGGAAACAAAACACGATCGAACAATCACATATAAGTAAGAGAAATAAATTATCAATCACACAACAACATGATGTATTTGGGGAAAGAAATTGCTCAAAATCCCTCTATCTCTATTGTGTATTAAGTCAAGGAATCATGAAACAATACATTAATTCTTAATCTCTCATGAGATTCTCCATCACTCTGTCAATTGTCTCCCATTGATCTAGGCAAACTCGGTCTAGTACTTAGCCAATTATCATCCTTACTTCAGCCTACCTTGCTTTTGCAATTCCTAGGGAATTAACTCCTTATTAATTAGGAAAATCAGTCTTGCTTGATTGCGAAATCCATCATGGCATCCCAATGACTTTGTAATTGCACATGGGAAATTTTCTCTGAATACAACTGATAGTTATGTTCCCTAACCCTCTGTCTCAATTGGGTATATTCCTCTAACCAATATGCATGCAATTATTAATAACAAATTATGAGTTATATGATTGATCACCATTGTGAATTAAATCTGGGTTTAATTCATCGGGACCTCTTCATTATACCATCACTCGCTTAGAACTGCTTAAACTGGATTTTAATTGCCTAATTGAGTTAATTACACTTGCAAACCACTAATGCATCAAATTCAACTGGACCCCAAAAATATTAGAATCCCTCTAGATGCCTCATATTAGACCCCCACCTCGAATTTCTTGAGCTAACTTGGTCATCGTGACTTAATTAATCGACACAAGTTGTTATGAGATGAAATTACTATTTATTGTCCAATTTATTTAAGGGAAAAATAAATTAGGTGCCCCACATTCCTCACTCATGGTGCATCAAAATTCCTCACATTTCATAATTTTATGCGGCCTTCACACAAAGACACCATTGAAATCACATGCCCAGATTCTCATGAGAAACCTCTCTTAAGCTCGATCTGCCAGAAGAGAACCAACAATATTCCATCCTACTTCCTAGTGAAACCGACTCCCAAGGTATGCAACATTCTTTCCGAACCCTCACATGATGATCTTGCTCTTGGAGAATGATCATGACCTCCCTTTAGCAACCCTTACTCGGCCCTCGTACTCAACCTACTTTAGGACTACATCTCTCTTCACCCCCTTGATGTGCCAGATAGTGGGAATACATGTCAAACATGCTAAGATGTGCGAAGTGATAAGGCATGCCAAGATGTGCAAGGGTGTGTCAATGCGTGTCAGGTACTGTCAAGACAACAAAAGGGAGAAAAAATTTAAACTACAAGGAAATGAACACACAAGAGGGTTAATAAGTCATCAATTTACCTTTTCCAAGAGGGGCATGCTAGGCACACCAACACTAAGTGCCAAGTGAAAAATCTTAGTGCATTCTAAGTGCCAAGTATTCCTTTGTTGCTTCTCATCTACTTTCCAACAATTGATAATCACAAATAATTTTAATATTAAACCATTCCAAATCATACCAAGGCATCTTAACGTATTCCATACATGCTAAGACTTTCCAAGTGCCAATATGTGTCAGGGACTAGTGTTATGCAGGTTATGAAGTGGAAGGGAATGTTTAAGAGTGATAAGGTGTGCTAGAGAGTGATAATGCATGTTGATGAGTGTTAAGGATTACTAGTAAAAAACATTAAGGGAGCACTAGGCAAAAATTCATGGAAGTTAATGAATATGAGGAACATGTGCCAGAGACTAGTATTAATGAGTGTTAGTTGTCATGCCAAGGAGGGACTGACGAGGTATGCTAAGAATTGGTAAGGCATGCTAGGGAATATCAAGGCAGAGACTAACTCCCAAAGCGTGTTTGGGAGTTCCAGGGGTGTGCTAACTATATCACGTGCCAATTAATAGTGCCAAGATATGCCAACAAGGCGAAAAGACAGATGTGTGTAAGGCTGGCATGTCAATATGTGTCAAGGGGCAACAAAAGGAAGAACCAATAAGAGGGTTAATAAGTCAAGACTTTATCTTTTTGAAAAGGGGCATGCTAGGCACACTAATAATAGGTCCCAATACATGCCAAGTGGCATTGTTTTCCAAGTGCTAATGTATGTCAATGCATTCAACCAAGGTGTTCTAGGGCATGCTAGGGACTATATGCAGCATGCCAACACATGCTAGGAGAGTTCCATGTTGTGCTAGCTCATGCCACCATGTGCATGGGCATCAGTGTCATCACGAGATGTTCTAGGTATAAAGATGTTCCAATACATGTGGGGTGCTAAGAAATGTTAGTGTGTGCCAAAGCATTAATTTAAGACGTGCCCGGATTGGTGAGGATCGTTAGGTATTTCTCATTAATAGAAATGTCAAAGCTTGATTATGTATTATATAATATATTTCCTACACACAATAGTGGAACTTTATCTAAAGGGAATCTGCTAGATAATAAACTTAATATGTATGAATCATGTGTTGACTCATATGAAATCTCTATTCGACTTGTCATTACTTGAGGGAAATGATAAACACTAATTACTTCTAAAAAAATTGACTGACCCGAACCACTATGGCCTTGGACATATTATAAAAATACTCCACAATAATGGTATTAAATCGTTATCTTTTGACAAAAAATATATTAATAGGCACATAGCATCATCAAAAACTCATTGGAATGATCAATGATGACGGGCATTTTTTGATCGTCACCAAAAGTAACAAAAAGTGCGTTGGTGAGGGTCATTAAAATTTCGTCACTAGAAGTGTAACCAAAGAGAGAATTAGTGATGGGCCTTTAACGACCCTCACCAAAAGTCTCACTGAAAATGTCTTTGGTGACAGACCATAAAGGACCATCACTATATACACTTATAGTGACAGTTTTTTAATTATCAATGATGACGGACATTTTTTGACCGTCACCAAAAGAAACAAAAAGAGCATTGGTGAGGGTCATTAAAAGTTCGTCACTAGAAGTGTCACCAAAGAGAGAATCAGTGATGGGCCTTTAAAAACCCTCACCAAAAGTGTCATTGAAAATGTCTTGTGATGGACCATAAAGGACCATCACTATATACACTTACAGTGACGGTTTTTTAAGGACCGTCACCATATGTGACATTGGTGACGGACCTTAAAGGTCTGTCACAAGCATGACCCTCACCAATGTGCTTTTTCCTTGTAGTGTCAGGCCCAAAGTGCTTCCACTGCACTTTAACCTGCTCGATTTCTCTTTTCCGGAACATGAGTTGTTTTCTGAAAAATGAACTAAGGTTTGACTCGAATTCTACCTCTGGTTCCACCTACAATACAGAATAATAAATCACGCGATCAACATCCTAGACATGTTTCTTAAGCAATGAAACATGGAAAAAATCATGTACTTTCATTGTCGGAGGGAGTGTAGGTGTGTAGGCCACTGGTACAATCTTATCAATAATATCAAAAGGCCTGCAATACTGAGGTGCAAACTTGGCACATTATCCAATCCTCAAAGAGATATCTTGGGCTTGATACATAGGTACGCATGATCCCTAACCTTAAACTCCTTGAATTCCCCGTGCTAATATGCATAACTCTTATGCATGTCTTGTGCTACCTTATAATTCCTCTTAATAAACTACATTTCTTGTTTCATCTATGCTAACATGTTCAATCCAGTTAGTACCCTATTCACTAAATCACTCCACTTGATAGGATTATTACAACTCCACCCATAAAGAACCTCAAATCGAATCATCCTCAAGGATTCTTAATACCCATTATTATATGAAAATTATATATGTGGAAGATACTCTTCCCACTTCCTTTGCTGATGCATTACATACATCCTCAACATGTCCTCAAGAATCTTGTTTACCCTCTTTGTCTGTCCATCTATATGTGGATGATAATTTTTACTAAAATCCAACTTTGTTCCCAAACCTGCAACCAACTCCTTCCAAAACCTCGAAGTTGACTTGGCATATTTGTCTAATATGATCTTCTTCGGAACACTGTGCAACCTCTTTATCTCCCTGCTGAAGATCTGAGCTACATCACAAGATGAATTCATATATTTACTGCAATTAAGTAAGCGGCCTTACTTAATCTATTAACCACAACCATGATAGAATGATGTTGATTTGATGTCCTTGAAAAAAATGTAATAAAATCCATGGAAATGACCTCCCATTTTCACTCTGGAATCATAATAGGTTTTAATAAACCACCTAGATGCTTACACTCAGCTTTTACCTATTGACAGTCCAAAAATCTCACAAAAAACTCAAGCACCTCTTTCTTTAAATCTGGTCAATGATATAACTTTAATTATTTTCAATATCTTTTTTTATCCAAAATGACTTGAATACGACTTGACATGGAACTCCCTCAAGATAAGCTTCTTGAGATCACTATTATATGACACATAAATCTTGTTCCTGAATCTAACCAAGCCATTTTCCGTGAGGTGATACTCCTCATCCTTGTCACCTTCACCCTACTACTGTAACATTTTCTTCAATTGTTGGTACCTGTTGATGAGCTCCATCATTAGACATATTTGGAGGGGTTAATGGTCACCTTTTTGCCTTCTTAAATCTCATTTTCTTACATTTTTATTGTTATTTGGTTTTATGATGCTAGTATAGGTGGTGATTAAGGCTAACATACTCTGAGTGCCTAATATGAGGTTAAGTGAAAAAAATCATGAGTAATTGGCATTATTTTTGAAGATTTTATCATAAAGAATTGAAGGAGACAACAACGAGAAATTATAGGAGGATTGTCCAGCCTAAGAATCAAAGTACCAGGGAAGTCCATTTGCACCTCTTCGCTTCATTCTCCATCTTTTTTTTTACCCCTCCATCGTTGTTGTTGTGCCTCCATTTCCCTCCTATTTCTTTTATTGTAGTTTCTGCCCCTTTTATTCACAAGACACTTAAAAATGCTAAGACTTTGACCTTCGCCCTTTCCTCATCGAAACTCCCGCTATCGTACATCGCAAATTGCAAATTTCATTTTTTATTTGGTTCTCGTTAACACTTACCAGTCCAAATGTTGATTGTGATAATTCTTCGTACTCCGCCACATCGCAAATCACATTTTTTATTTTTTTCTCGTTAACACTTGCCATCCAAACGTCAATTGCGATAAGTCTCCGTACTCCGCCACATCGCAAATCACAAATATCATTTTTCATTTGGTTCCCATTAACACTTACCACTCCAAACATCGATTGCGATAATTCTTCGTGCTCCGCCACATCGCAAATCGCATATTTTATTTGGTTCTTGTTAACACTTACCACTCCAAATGCCGATTGCGATAATTCTTCGTACTCTGCCACATCGCAAATCGCAAATCACATTTTTCATTTGGTTTTTGTAACACGTTCCGCTCCCAATGCCGATTGCAATATCGTTGTCTTACTGTGCCACCAGCCCTACCGCCACATCATCCCATCGCATTTCGCATTTTTTAGTCTTTTTCACATCGCATTTCACATTTCACAGTCTTTATCCCATTGCATTTCGCAATTCTTTCCCGCTCCCAAACAACACTTCCGATACCCCTCCAGCTTTGTGATATTGTGATTGCGATATCGCATATCACATATTGCACTTTCGTCCTCCCATCGCAAGTCTTCCATTGCACTTTTAAAAGCCTCCCACTCCAAAGGATTTTTGCGATATTATAAGTTTTAATAAAGTCTAAACCCTCTTTCACACTTCTAAGCATTGTTTCATGTGTTTAGCCTTCCCTTAGCACCCTTAACCCCATTTTCTCCAAACTGCAAGCAACACTTCCTCAAGTTTAGTTATATCATGGATAGAAGCATGGTATATAGAGCATAATATAAGTAGGGTTTTTTTAGCCGATTGGCCAAGTTAAGTGTGGTTTAGAATTAGTTTCATTTCTGCCATTCCTTTCTGCAAATTAAATTAGTTTCATTTCAGTCATTTCCTTTCTGCAAATTAAATTACTTTCATTTATGTCATTTCCTTTCTGCAAATTAAATTAGTTTCATTTCCATTATTTCCTTTCTACAAATTAAGTTAGTTTCATTTCTGTCATTTCCTTCCAACAATTTACTTTCCAGTTCTTATCATATTTTAAGGAATATCACCCTTTCGTAAAGCAAAAGAGGATGACATGAGAAAAATGCATTTGTTGTGTATATAGCACTATCACCTCCAAGTTTTTACGAACCTTGGGTTGACAAAGTAAAGTAGGGCAGCCCCTGGGGAGTTGCACCACTCTTGGTGGAATACCAGGGCTCACCACTTTTTGGCATCGTTTCCTGGGAGGTGTCTAGTAGATGCTTTGATTTTTTTTTTAGCATTATTTTCTACTTTCCTTTCTTTTCAAGTTATTTCATAAATATTGAGAAAAAACAAATTCTAATTTTCATGCCTCGTAGGAGTAGGAATACTCAAAGGAAAATCTTACGTAAAACCCCCACAACACCTCCTAACCACCCTTCACTCTTCTTTGGTGGTAGTGAGACTGAACTTCCTATAGGAAAGCCTTCTGAATACTTAAGGAACCTATTGGGGAAGAAGAAGAATACCTTGGTCCAACTGAGGGACCTACTTCACCTATCTTAACCATGGCTAGGATCCAGAGAGCCTTTCCCATAAGAGAGGCAGATGGGGAAACTAAGATGAAAAACATTAGCCCCTCAGCTCTTCCACACTTTCATGGATTTACCTTTGAGGATCCTGACACATTCATGTTTGAATTTTTTGTTTTTTGTAGGACTTATGAGTACACTTCTGATGATCAGAAGTTGAAGCTATTCCCATCCACCCTTAAGGATGCAGCCTTGTGCTGGTTCATGGGTCTGCCTGGGGACATCATCACCACCTGGGAATAGATGCAAGAGACCTTCAACGACAAGTACAAAGACTACTATAGGTCCAAGGAAAATAAGGATGAGATATTTAGGATGACTCTAGGGCCTGATGAATCCCTAGAGGACTATGAAGAGAGGTTTCAATTAAAATATAAGAGAGAAAACTGTACTCTTGATCCTGCATCACTTAAACTTTTACTTCTTCGAGGGATCAGAGAAGAGATGATAAAAACCTTGAATATGCTATCAGGAGGAGATATCTACCAACTACCTTATAAAACAATCAAAATTTTCTTCTGGAACCATTCTAGGGCATTTAGGAAGACAGGTAGAGCTGGCCAAAACACATCCAATACCCCTTCCTCTTCCACCTCCATAAAACATGAGATTGGAAACATGTTAGAGGACTTCAAGAGTGACATGTTGCACACCCTTTCTTTGCAAATGGACACAATGCAGGTCAAAAGGAAGCAAGAGGAAGCAGAGAGATCCCTGACCATATTTTGTCCTAGATGTACTCGGAAGCACCTAAGAAATGAATTTCCATTGAATTTCATAGAGGTTTTATTAGTCTGTGAGGAGAATTGTTACACCATTTTTTGGTCATCTAACCTATTATCATTAGATGAACCCAAGTACACCATGTAAGACCAATTTTACCCTAAGTAAAAGTGCTTTCACCACATTTGTCTACATTGCATAGTCATATTTAACCCGAAACAAGGAAATCAATTAAATAAATCATTATTTATTTGATTATTTCCTAAGAATAAGTTATTTAAATCATTATTTAAGTAATATTCTTAGTTAAATTTGACTAAATCAAATATAAATAATTAAATAAACCATTATTTATTTAATTATATTCCCCTCATTTCCCTTAAATAATAAATAAATCATTTATTTATTTGTTATTTACAAATAAAGGAATTGACCCAAGTCAAAAACCCTTTTCCCTCCAACAAATATAATAAAATATTCCTAAAGGGTGATTCTAGAATTTGATTAATAATATTGTATTCATGCAACGAGTTCTAGAACACCCCAATATTTTGTTATAAATAAGAGGGTTTTCCCCATTCATTAGTCACCTTCATTGCATTAGATCATTCTGGATCTACTCTTGGTCACCATTTTCCATTTTTCTTTATGAACTCCCATTGAGTTCCATGTTTGTTTTTCTACACCAATAAGAGAGAGGAATTTTAGATCTGAAACATTGAGGACTTCCAAGAACCCATCCCACTGAGGAGAACCGAAAAACACCTTTCTTGTTTTCCTCTCAGGTGCCCCATTCTTTAATATAATACAAATCATTCTTTTAAACACTTTGTTCTTGTCTTGTCTATTGGATGCATGGAGCCATATTATATTTTATCTGCTTAATGTCTTTTTGTGCTTAGATCTGAATTTGTGCAACAGACTTAAAGATATTTTGCAGCCATAATCGATGTTAGGGCTACTTGTTATGCGTAGCTAAATTGATCTTTTACGATGAAATATTCATGCTAACAATTGGCGACTCCACATGGGTTTTCTTTTACGACCGCTGTCATTTTATCTATTCTTGCATATCCAGTTGTTTCAGACCCTGGGGTTTCTCTTCCATTTTCTTTTTCCCCTATATTTATGGTGTTTTTTACCCCTAAAACCCTTGAACAGTCAAATTTTTAACTTTCGTGTGTTTCTGGCCTTATTGCGCAGGTGACAAACATCAGTCGCAGCTGAGACGACAAAATTTTCTGAAATCTGCCGCCGAGATAGCCAGATCTACAAGTTGCACTTATCGGCCCAAAATGTGCGACCTGAGCTTGAGGACACACTTTTTTGCCCCAAACCTGCGACCTGGACTGAAAACAGGTCAGAACCTGCAACCTGCACTTTTTCTGCAAATTTTTCAGCACTTTTTCTGGGTTTGTCTAAAGCTTCTATCAGGGTTTTCCAACCTCCGTCTCTGCCCGTTTAGACCTGTTTCTGATCTGCTTCACTCAACTAAGAGGGAATATTTCCCCTTAGGGCTCTAGTACCCTCCACTTTTTGTGGGAGAGTCTTTGCTATTTCAGAAGTCTGAATTTTCAGAGTTTCATCTTTATTTTTCTCAGATCTGATACCTCCTTTTAAGATCCCTTTAGATCAGCACTTTTCCCTCTCAAATCACCTCATATCATTTTTTTTGGGTTCCTTTCCATGGCCACTGCCTTATCACTTCTATTTTTAGCTGATATCCTCTGTTTTCGCAGCAACCTTGCCTCTGCCTACTTGTTGTTCTCTGCACCACTTTTTAGTAGATTTCTCCTTTAGATCCCAATCCCTTCTGACATTAGATCTATTGGCCTCCTTTTTACGTGCTTGGCCTAGTTTTTTTCCCTCTTATCAACTAGTTTTGAGAGACCCGCCTCCTTTTGTTACATTGATGCATTAGTAACTGTTAATTTTCTGTTCTTTTCGTTTTATTTACTGCAGATTTCTTTTCAGTTACACAGCACACCTTTTCTTTTACTCTCAAAATGTCTGGGTTTAAACAATTAAAATTAACACACGCCACACACTGACCCTAAGTGAAGAAGCACCTGGTTAACACCGCCTGGCATAGACTTTAAAATCAATTGTCACTGCACCTCCCTGCCCTTGACCTCACTTGATTTTGTCCCTCCCTGCCCTTGTTGGTTTTTCTTCTTCTCGTCCCGTCATCATTGCGCCTCCAAGGCGCCTCTCTCGGAGACTTCTTGGCCTTCACCCTCAGTTTCCGCTTGGTCAACTTCCTCCTTCCCGTCGTCATCGATAAATTCCTTCCCCAAGTCCACACTCCGACTCGTCCTCTGATTGTTCGGGTTCTCCCCCTCCTCGTGGTTCCCCCCTTGTTACCTTCACCATGTCTAGTTCCGGACCTAGCCCTAACCCCAGTTCTACTATTGGGTCCGTGTCCAGTGGAACCCCTACGGGACCTACCTCTACTACCCCATTACTCCCTTATATGGCTGGCCTCAGTCTCCCCGATTTCAATCAGTTGATTAATGATCCTATCCGCCACGATGTTAGTTGGCCTAATATGCCAACCAAGCTCCCCTCTGACATTCCCAAGTTCGAAGGCCTTGCTAGTGAAGATCCCTTTAACCATATCTGATCTTTCCACATGTGGTGTTCTTCCAATTCCATCACCGATGACTCCATCTGTCTTCGTTTGTTCCAGTGCACGCTTACCGAGGAAGCTTCCAAATGGTATGTTGAACAAGCCACCTCTTCCCATACCACCTTTGCGACCATTGACCAAGCCTTTTTATCCTATTTCCAGCTCCCTCTCCAATACGACACTGGCACTGAACTCTTAACTTTTTTCCATCAATCCTCTTCGACCCGCCTTTTTGCTCATTTCTAGGAATGGCGGCGAAGATGGAGCCTGTGTCGCGCTCCCCCCTTTGAAGATCAGGTTTACATGGAATGGTTCCTTCACTCTCTCTTACCTCCCATTGGTAAAGATGTCTCATCCCATTTTCCCCAAACCGAAGAAGCCGCCCTGAAAATCGCCTTGAAATATGACCTTATCTACGCCCAATATGGTTATGTTTATACCATCCTTCTTGACCTTCCCAAGCCCTATGGCTCTAATGCCTCGGGGGCATCTCACTCTGCCGACGGTATCGTTGGAGCCCTGTCACATACCTCTGCCCAACCTCTTTGAGGCCATGGTTTCCTTCCAGGGGCCAGCCCCTCCGGCACTTTTTCCCCTCCCGGTAGCATGTATTCAGGATACGACATGCCTCCTCCTTTTTCCCACCCTCCTGCTTACCTCACTGCTCCTTATTCATATCCGCAACCTGGTGTCCCAGCTCCCCGAACATTTGGACCTCCCACTCCCTTGCCTTTTCCATCCATGCAACCGCACTTATTACCCCCTCCAGGGCAAGTCTTTGCACAGGAGGGGGCACCTAATTTTCTTCCTTCTCCAAGAAAGAAGAAAGGAAATCAATATTCCCCTAGTAATCGTGGACCCAATCCTTCCAGTATTGATCCTCACACTGCTAACCAGCCACAGGGTTCTCAGCCCAATCAGAACAGACCACTTCGCACCAATAAGCCCTATTCGTGTTGCGGTGTTTATGGTCATTACACTCACGATTGTCCCTTATTACCACAAATGCGGCAGATGTGGGATTCTCAAGCCACCATATAGGGACAACACTCCTCCCCTACTGTCCCCCCTGCCCCAGCGACTTCTCAACCTGTTGTGTTTACTGATCCTTTCCCTCAACAAGGATTCGTGCCCACTCAACCACCTCATGCCCGGGTAAACACCCAACCTTCCCCTTCTGGTTCCTCTGATTACCAGATTATTGTGATGGCTTCTGACCCATCTCTCACTGTCGACCTCAACCTTCAAACTCTATCCCGTCAGTATTCCACACCTCCCGTTCCTTCTGCCTCTGAGTCTCCATCGTTAGGTCCTACAGAGCCTCTCTCGACACCCAATGGTCCCTTGCAACTCCCTCCGCCCAAAGTTGATGTTCATCCAAAGACTCCTAAGGGACCATTACGCTGAAATGCTGCCTCTGGTCGGGCTGCCCATTCATACAGCATAGTAGATGATTTGGCGCAATCTCCCACTGCCATTTCAACACTGGAACTTCTCCAGTCATGTCCTTCTCAAAAGAGGGCTCTCCTATCTGCCGTGGGCACTGTAGATCCTACCGATGACCAATTGATTATTTTCGACACCCGTCAGTCAGACCATCCCCCTCTCGCTCCTTCGATTTCTTTCCAAATCCCAGTCAAAATCCGAAACGCCAATGTTGCTCGGTGTATTATTGATGAGGGGGCATCTACCTGGGTAATGTCCGCTTCGGTTTGGAAAAAAATCGGATCCCCTGAACTGGCCCCTTCCACCATCACCCTTCGTGCATGGGATGGCCATGCCTCCCATCCCATTGGCCTATTCCTTAACTGTCCTATCACCCTTGCCGACAGGACTGTTTGTGTCGACGTTGAGGTTATCGACGCCCCTCTTGACTACAACATCCTTTTGGGGCGTAGTTACACCTATGCCATGTCTGTTGTCCCATCCACAGTCCACCACAAGATGTTCTTCCCTTATAATGGCAATATTGTCACCATTGACCATTTGACTTACCATGAACCCACATCTTAGACCTCCACTGAGTCCACCATCTCTACTGTCACCAACAATCAAACTGGTGATTCTTTGACCAGTGTTTCTCCTGGCGTCTACAAAGACTCCTCTTTTCTTGGCACCTTTCCAGGTCCTCCCCTTCCTCCTATCTCTGATCCTAGCTTAGTGAATGTTTGCATGATGCAATCATCTCAGGCTTCCCTTCCTCAACCTGCTTCGGTTAGTTAGCAACCTCAACCTCATTCACCGCACCCTGCTCCTAGCCCTTCGCCTCAGCTGAATCAACCTCTCCCACCAGGTCCTCCCCCTTCCCCTCACACTCTGGAACCTCCTTACCCTCCCGAGTCAGTTCCCTTAGGCCTTCACCGTTTAGGAGCAGTCCCTCCTGGCCATTACTCCATTGGTCAAATCCCTTTCCTTAGTCCCCCCCTTGGAGTCTATTTGGTTCCTGTCATGGCCACCCTTTCCCTCCCTAATTTAACCTTGGGAATACCAGTATGGTATCTTACTCTGCCAACCGAGACCCCTCTAGGCCACCCTAAACCATACATTGTTGTGACACCATTTCAACCGATTCTTGTTGCTCCTTCCACTACTACAGTACCCCTAGCCCCTCCGCACGACCCTCCTCATGCGGCGACAGCTATGGGAAAGAAAAGAAAAACTCGCAAGGGGGCATCCAAACATAAAGCCACCGCACCCGCCCCCACTCTCCCTCCACCCGCCAAGCCTTGTGCCTTGTGTGATGGTATCGTTCACGCCACCCATACTTGTCCTGAATTTCCCCGTATCCAACCCATGGTTAAAGTCGCGTTCCCTGAATCTACGGTCCCTGAAACCTCTGTTTCTTCCTCATATTTAGCTAAGAACCCAAAGACTCTTCGCACCAACCACCCCTGTGCTTTGTGTGGTGTCCATGGCCATTATTCCCACCATTTCCCTCACCTCACACATTACCGAGCCTCTTTAGAGGTCATTCGCGAGTACGAAGTTGAACAAAATCAATCT
Source organism: Pinus albicaulis (assembly GCA_034641835.2). Taxonomy (NCBI): domain Eukaryota; kingdom Viridiplantae; phylum Streptophyta; class Pinopsida; order Pinales; family Pinaceae; genus Pinus; species Pinus albicaulis. The sequence continues at coordinate 299,440,086 of CM076583.1, read as the reverse complement.
GCCTCACCCATCCTTGCTCAGTATGCATCAATTTTACTTGAGGATCCCCCGGCTAACATTGACATCCCTCCCCCTGATATTGATATGTCTGAATCTGCTGCTCCTCTCTTATACCTATCATCATCCGCACACCCCTCGGAGTACATCCCCTCTGAATCCACTCTGTCGGTTTCGCTTGATCCCCCTTTCGCCACTTTTTCGGGCTCTTTATGTTTCGACCATATTTTTACTTGTTCCTCTGTCATTTCCCCTAATGACCTGTATGTGCACCTTTCTTCCTATACTGATGATCTATGTATATTTTCAGCCTCTTGTGGTTTTCACCACCTTTCCCTGCCTTCCCATCATCCCGATACTCCCATCTGTATCTATGATGTACTTCGCAACATGAGTCCCCGCTTTTCCTCCCTTTTCTTGTCTTTTGATGATATTCCCTCGACCCTCTCGTCCACTCATTACCTTGGTTATGCCGATGGCGCCAGTCGCTATTCTCAAAACCTTGCCTCCGCCACCTGGGCCATCTTTACCCCCTTGCATACCCTTGTTCTTGCAAATGGGATCTTCATTGGTACCATCACTAATAATCAGGCTGAATTTGATACAGTCTGTGGTCTCCTAGCTGACACTCTCTCCCATCGCATCCTCCGTCTGCACATTTATTTAGATTCCCTGCTTATTATCTTACAATTTTAATGGCATATACCATGTGCATAATCCTATCCTGTTTATACAATATTTACGGGTCAAACTTTTGATACGTGAATTTCGATTCATTACATTCAACCACATACCTAGAAGTAAAAATCACTACGTCGATCAAATTGCAAATCATGTTCTAGACTGGCATTTATCACACACAAGACATAACATTTAACACCATCAAAAAAATGCATATAAATCATCTATATCATATAACATGTGTTTTCAGAGTCCACTACTTTTAAACATACGACATGCCCATAGCATGTTACAAAAACATAACTGCAAAACTGGGGGGCACCACTTGCCCCTACAAAAACACTAGGGGGCACCACCTTCCATACACCTAATCACTCCCTAGAGGATCCCGAGCCAACGGCTCTGCTCCCGCAGCTCGTAGTTCACGCACAGTCTGACCGGCCATCGCCATGCGTCGCATGATACCTCACCATTCCGAGGGTAGCCCAATACACAACTCTATGTATTAGTCGTCTAAATCCTACCACCCACGTTCCGACACACCAGTCAGTAGCCCCTCACATCTAGGATGGATGTCCTCCACCACTGTGGCCATCTCCTCGTTTTGTCTTGTCCTCGATCCACTTGCACCTATAGCCCCTCCTGCTGCAGGACGTCCCATATATCCGGCCAGTTTTACTGGAGCTATATTTGCATTCCAAACAAGTATAAGGATTAGCACCATGCCTCCTAGTCACAAACTTTAAAATGCACATAACAGATTAGTTGCTTGTCACTTACCATCGGGTCCCCATACTCAACCATGTGGAAGCGACAAGTCCGGATCTCCCCAATAACTCATCCCACTATAGGGATAGTCGTCTATGTATAACGGCATCTGATCCCAATGGGCAAAGAACTCTGGTCGGAACACCCGTTCGACTGCCCCTCCCCCTCCTCTACTCAGTAGCTGTCCCCACCGATGTATTCGGGGCTCTCTCAGGCCCCCATCAGGCAACTGTATATGAGGCCGTAAGGTCGGGATCTTCTCAAATAAGAAAGAGCACAATACCGTTCCATACACACAATCATCATTCACTTGCCGCTTACATAGCGACAGCTGTCGTTTCAATGACACCAACATCATCTAGGCCCACCCATAGTAGGTCCCGCCCAACACACTCTCTACAATCATCATCTGCCCTCCAGTGATGTGATGGAATGCCTGGCTGCCCAAAATCTGCAACACTGCTGCTGCCACTGCCTAGGTCTCCAACCTCTCCAGATCCCCAACCGTTATTCGAGTCCCTTTGACTCGGACGCCTGGTCAACAATGTCGCTCAACAAAATCCATAATGTTACGCCCCCGTGGTAACACGGGCTACGTATTCCTCACCATCCCCAATGGTGGGAGACCTGTCAAGAAATAAAGATCCTGGATCGTCAGCTCGATCATGTGCCCCTACACTATAAATGCCTCATGATCTGGGTCCCAATATCTGATAATCTGGGCCAACAAGGGCTCCCCATCTCTCATCAACGGGTTCTCCAAAAATTTCAGAACCCCAAATCTAGCCAGTACACGATGGACACCCAGATCCGCTTGGATTTCCGTCCACAATGTACCTAAGTCTCTCTCTCTCCATTTGATCAGTATATCTGCCATATCTGCACAAAAACATCATTTTTTTAGTCTACAGATCCACAAAATTGCACCTCTTCACACCAAAACTGAATCTTAACCCAAAACAACATTGAAATCACCTCCCTCTCACAGGTTGCACTTTTCAGCAAAAACCTGGGCCAGGTCGCACTTTTTAGGCCCAAACCTGCGTCCCAGGTCACATTTTTTGCCCCAAAAAGTGCGACCTGGCCGTGAGGAAGAAGTAGGGGCAGTTACTGAGATTTCAGGCCCTAATCTGAACTTTGAATCCATCAAAAACAAAGAGTAAGATTAGACCTCTTACCTGCACCTGACGAATCACGATTCCAACGGTCGGTTTGTCTGCTATGATCACCGCACGATTTAGGGCCTTCTCTCCTCTCCACATTCACCACGACTCCACAAGAAAATGAATGATTTTGGAGGGAAAATGCCTTATTAGAAGAAAAACCCCTGTTTTTTTTTTCGCCAGCTGCGACCAAACCGTAGCCCCGTTTGACAAACCGTCTGCACCGTTGGAAAGCTCTCACCGAGCACTCAAATGGGTTTTTGTTAGTTTTTCATGTTGTGATACTTCACCAGGACACATTTTGTCCATGAAGGATCTTTTCATCTCTTCTAAAAATCGAATTTCTTCACTTACAACACTTGAACCAGGGGCACCACTTTTCCTCCTTACTTGTCTTTGTTCGTGTTGATTTTCGTCATGAGCTACCCTATTGTACTCATTCTTTTACGGTCCCCCATTGGGCCTTCACTGCGTGGCAGCACCATCGAGTTGCCCTTGTCTAGAGCATCCGAGTTGAGTCATCATCAGTCATGGAGTCTATCTCGCATCCCTTTGTATCCCACTATAGTCCTCCATCCTTCATTGCTTAGTCCCTCTCTCGTGTTGCATATTATGGCCTTCAGTCCCATTGTCCCCTATCCCTCATGATATTGTGTCAGTCGTTGCCAAGCCATTCATGTCCTTTATGCTCTAACAAGGGAAGTCATCCATTCGCTACTCGGTATCCCTCATTTCATAATCATCATTAGTGTCTGTCTAATTCGTCGCTCCACTATTTTCTCTCGTGCCTCAGTTGGGATTCCCTTATTGCCTCACCTATGGTGTACCTACTTCTATTGAAATCAGCTCATTTACTCCAGAATTCAGGTCTAGGGAGCAGTGTTCCTTGGTTCGAGCTCTTTTTCATCCTGGTCGTGATCTACACACTTGATAGTTCAGTGATGCAGCAGCAGCTATTGGTGATACCCGGGTGTTTGTGAGATGTCTCAACCCTCATGAGGGGGCAGCCCTGCAGGTAGCCCCCCACATACCCAGATGAATTCTTCATTCCATCCCTTGATGCAGCTCCTCCTAGTTGATGATATCAGCCTCAGTCGCTTGCAGAGCCTCTTCGATTTGCATGTATCAGTCCGATTTCACGAGCCCTTCCCCATGTGTAGGGGGCATTTGGGTGTATTTATATCTCATGTACTACAAAATTATTGTATAAGTCCTGACGATTATTCCAGGCATAGCATGTATGTGGGATTCATCATTCTCGTTTTCTGGCTCATGTTTAGGCCAACACTTGTTTTACTATTGTGTTACGCGGTTTTCCGGGCGATTTATTGTGTGTACTATTGTCTTGGCGGGCATAGGTATGCCTCCCCCGCCGCCTTTAGTAGAGGTACCACTTCATACACTAGAGACTTGTTTCACGTGTAAGTCTCATCTCCTCCGGGTCTAGTCCTTTAGCACTTTCAACTACATTACATTCCTCTCTCTCACTTTCCTTTCGTCATCCAGTGATTGAGTTCTTACAACGTACTTCGGTCATACGATTTGCTCCTAACACTCGTACGTTGGGGGGCAATTTGTTACACCATTTTTTGGTCATCTAACCTATTATCATTAGATGAACCCAAGTACACCATGTAAGACCAATTTTACCCTAAGTAAAATTTCTTTCACCACATTTGTCTACATTGCATGGTCATATTTAACCCAAAACAAGGAAATCAATTAAATAAATCATTATTTATTTGATTATTTCCTAAGAATAAGTTATTTAAATCATTATTTAAATAATATTCTTAGTTAAATTTGACTAAATCAAATATAAATAATTAAATAAACCATTATTTATTTAATTATATTCCCCTCATTTCCCTTAAATAATAAATAAATCATTTATTTGTTTGTTATTTACAAATAAAGGAATTGACCCAAGTCAAAAACCCTTTTCCCTCCAACAAATATAATAAAATATTCCTAAAGGGTGATTCTAGAATTTGATTAATAATATTTTATTCATGCAATGAGTTCTAGAACACCCCAATATTTTGTTATAAATAGAAGGGTTTTCCCCATTCATTAGTCACCTTCATTGCATTAGATCACTCTAGATCTACTCTTGGTCACCATTTTCCATTTTGCTTTATGAACTCCCATTGAGTTCCATGTTTGTTTTTCTACACCAATAAGAGAGAATTTTATATCTAAAGCTCACGAGACTAAGAACCATCTGCCCAGGGAGAACCGGAAAACACCTTTCTTGTTTTCCTCTCGGGTCACCCCATTCTTTAATATAATACAAATCATTCTTTTAAACACTTTGTTCTTGTCTTGTCTATTAGATGCATGGAGCCATATTATATTTTATCTGCTTAATGTCTTTTTGTGCTTAGATCTGAATTTGTGCAGCAGGCTTAAAGATATTTTTTATCCATAATCGATGTTAGGGCTATTTGTTATGCGTAGCTAAATTGATCTTTTACGAAGAAAGATTCATGCTAACAAGAATCATGCCACAACAAATTGTCCCTTCTTACATGGACTTAAGTTTGTATAGCAAGGTGGGGAATCAATGCCAGAGCAACTCTGTTTCATCAACCAGAGAAGGCCTTAAGACCCTCGACCATATCAACTAGGTATGCAAGGTGCACCTTACTCTTACTATCACAACAATCAGAGTGAACCCATGCAACCTTCGTACACCCCTACTCCTCCATACTGGTCTAAACCTCCTACTTGACCTTACAACCCTCCATATCATCCTCAGCTAGGTAATCAACCATTTCAACAGTATATTCCATAACAACCTCTCATCTAAGGGAGACCTTGGTTAGCCACTACAGATACTTATATTAGTTTTTGGGCTGGAAACATGACTATAAAAAATGGGCCTTTGTCTAAATAGCTAGTGTTATATCCTCCACCCCAACCTTCCATTGATCATGATCTCCCTATATGGTTGGAGGATGAAGAAGATGAGTTATATAAAACTTCCCTTATGAGTACCATAGAGGCTATTCTTAGAGGGGGGTAGCTTGATGAAGATGAACTCATCGACCATGCCATTCAAAGCCAGTCCTCCACTAACACTCCTCTCGAAACCTTAGTTAAAGATTCTGAAAGCCAACTTTGGATGGAAGTGCACTGAATTGAGTCAACCTCTAAAACCACCAAGGCTATTGAGTGTGGCCCATCTAGATCTCTGAAAATCAACCCAAACCTCTTGAATGAAGAAGAGAAGTAGCTATGCTAGCTTTTGAAAGAAAATATTGAAGCATTTGCTTGGGATTACAAGGACATGAAAGGGGTGCACACTTCAGTATGCAGACATCACATTTACATCTAATAAGGATGCAAACCTGTGAGACAACCCCAAAGAAGGATGAACCCATCTTTGAAGGACATAGTCAAAGAAGAGTTGTAGAAACTATTGATACAGGGTTTATATATCCTATATTCGACAGTGAGTGGGTATCCCCTCTTGTCCTAGTCCCAAAGAAGAATGGGAAGTGGAAAATTTGTGTTAACTATCGATAACTTAACAAAGCCACCAAGAAAGACCATTTTCCTTTACCCTTTGTAGACCAAGTCCTGTATGGCCTTGCGGGGAAGAAGTTATTTTCCTTCTTAGATGGTTTCAGTGGGTACAATCAGATTCAAATCAGCTCTGAAGACCAGGATAAGACTAATTTCACCTGCCCTTGGGGTGCCTTCTCTTATAGAGTCCTACCCTTTCGGTTGTGCAATGCCCCAACTACCTTCCAAAGAGTTGTCCTGAGCATCTTTTCTAAGTTATTCCATGACTCTGTCGAAATATACATGGATGTTTTCACACCATATGGGGATGACTTCCAGGAATTTCTCTCTAATTTGGGTAAAGTACTAATAAGGTGCATTGATATGCATCTCTCCTTGAGCCCAGAAAAGTGTGAATTCCTGAAGAAAGAAGGGGTTGTATTAGGACACTCCATATCCCAAGTAGGAATATAGGTAGACCTAAACAAAATCACTATCATCAAAAGGATACCTACTCCTCAAAAGCAGAAAGATGTCAGGAGCTTATTAGGCTTAGATGGTTACTATATAAGGTTCATCAAAGATTTCAGCAAGATGGATTTGGAATTATTTAGGTTATTGGCCAAAGATTCTGATTTTATTTGGTCTAGTCCTTGTCAAGAGGCTTTCGAGCTCATTAAGGAAAATTTGACTACCACCCCCTTCCTCCAAGGTCCAAATTGGACTCTGCCTTTCCACATCCACACTAATGCATCCGACAAAGTTGTAGGGGAAGCATTAGGACAATTAGAGTACAAAATCATTTATGCCATTTATTTCATCGACAAAAACTTGTCCACGGTCGAGCTGAATTATACTGTTACTGAGAAGGAGATGTTAGCCATTGTCCATGATTTGGACAAATTAGGCATCATGTAACTAGATATCAGACATTTTTTCACACTAAACATGTAGCCATCAAGTATTTAATGAAAAAACCGGGTGTTAATGCTAGGATAATTAGATGGTTGTTACTTTTGTAGCAATTTGATTTGACTATTGTTGATAAACCTGGAAAGGAGAATGTTGTTGCAGTTTTTTTGTCTAGGTTAGCTCTCCCTGCGGGTGAAGAAGGAATGGTGGATGACCAGCTTCCATATGAGCATCTCTTAGCTATATCATCACTCTCACCATGGTTTGCTAATATAGCCAACTACTTGGTTACTGGGAGACTCCCTCCTAATATTTCATTCAGGGAGAGGAGTAGAATCATCAGAAAAAGTGCCCCTTTCACATGGATAGGGGGGAAACTTTTCAATGTAGACCCTGATAAAATCCTATGGATATGTGTGAGGGAGGAAGAATTTTTTGATATCCTCTTTGCATGTCATGACATCCCATGTGGAGGCCACTTTGCTACAAAGAGAACTTCTTACAAAGTTTTGTAGGAAGGATAATATTGGCCTACCCTTCACCAAGATTCCAAAAGATACACCAGTAGGTGTGACCAGTGCCAAAGGATGGGGAAACCCACGTAAAGGGATGAGATTCCTTTGCACCCTTAGGTGGCTCTTGAGCCATTTTACAAGTGGGGCATGGACTTTGTTGGACCTATCGATCCGCCATCCAGACAAAAGAAGTATATCATAGTCTTTACTAATTACCTGAAAAAGTGGGTTGAAGCAAAAGAAGTGAAGGTAGAAACCAAAAATAAAGAAGTGGAATTTCTAAAGGAGAATGTGTTTTACAAGTTTGGATACCCCAAAGAAATAGTCACTGATCAGGGAGCACAATTCACTTCTCACCTCATTGAAAATATTTTGAGGAAGCACAATATTAAACATAGAACTTCTACTACCTATCACCCTCAGGCGAATGGAAAAGTAGAAGTAACCAAAAGAGCTTTAGAGATCATCCTTACTAAGTTTTTGAGAAGCAGCAGAAAATATTGGGCAGACATATTGGTAGAAGCTACTTGGGCCTACAACACTACTTGGAAGACAACAACAAGATTCACTCCTTATGAACTAGTTTATGGTAAGAAATATCTACTCTCAGATGAGTTTGAATTCAATACTTTAAGGATGGCAGCTGAATTAGATCTATATCTATCAAATGCCCAAAAAGAGATATTGTTGCAACGAAATGGATTGGATGAGTTAATAATGAAATCACTTCTTCACACAGAGGTATTTCAGCTATAAAGGAAGGTATGGCATGAAAAGAACATTAAGAACAAGGCCTTCCAAGAAGGAGATTGGGCATTGTTGTATGATTCAAGGTTTAAATACTTTAAGGGAAAATTGATGACAAGATGGCTGGGACCTTACACGGTGAAAAAATGTTTTGATAATGGCGTAATTCAAATCAGGACCATAGATTATGAAGGAATCACCTTGCTTGTCAAGGTCATAAACTTAAAATTTACAAGAAGCCCTTATCTAGGGCATAGTTCATAAATTCAATAAGCAAAAAGGTGTATATAATGGGAAACTCCATAGTTTCCAACACCTCCTAAATAATAATAATAATAATAATAAAGGTCCATGGTTGAAAACCTCTCTGAGGCACTCCAAGAAATCTTGTGGGTTGAAAACCTCGATGGAGGCACCCATTTTCTTTCAAAAAAAAAAAAAACAAACAAACATTTAAATCTCTCTATTTCATGTTTTGCATGTTATTAATGGTTTTTGGAAACATAGGGAAGCAATCATCTTCTTCTCTCCCCTTCTATTTTACCATCCATACCATAAATCACTCCATTCATTTCCATAACTCCTTCCATCACCTCCATACACCATATTCCTCCATTCCTGAGCACAATGTAGCAAAAGAAAGCAAGCCACAAACTGCTATAAACATCAGGAATTTTCTTCACAAACAAAGTTGTTCATGGACTGAAAAGAAAAACAAGAAGGAAAGTTGCATAACAAACTACAGGAGGACGAGAATTCCACCCATGGAATCTCGAGCACCCCACGCAACATCTATACCATAAATAAACAACAATAAAAGATTAGAAACTCATACAGGAAGCTGCTCATTCAACAATTTGCTCACTCAGAGAACAGGAATATAGTGAAGAACACAACATCTAAAAGGCTTGTCTCCTCAATCCAACTCTTGCAAACACCTTGAAAAGAACAGGTAAACTCAGGTATAGCTTCTCACCCCTCACTATGCAACCATAATATCTAGAAATAATTAAATTTGTAGACTTAGAGTTAAAGGGGCAGAAAGGTGGCCAGTTAGCTTGGCCACCATCATGAAGTATGACTAGGGAGAACTGCAAAGTCACACCACCTGGGTATGCAAAAGAAAAAAATTTAAATCAAGTGGAGTAGAGGAGAACAAGGGGAGGAAACACGTAGTCCATCATGAATTAACAGAGAGAAGGAAACAATGGTCTCTAATGGAAACTGCAGCTAAGCTTGAGTTACATAAGTGCTCCAAAATTAGTTGCACAATATTATAAAAAGAGATCTCATTTCATCCAAACTAGTGAATTAAGAATTTTTTAGGGAAAGACACCAAAGGGAGCCTACAGCACAATAGTACTAAGTTTGGGTTGTGTATTTGAACAGTGTGCAACAGCAGTAACAGAACAACATCACTAGCAGTCAAGATAGCTTCCGAAGTATACCACATATCTGACACAGTAGCAAGGGACCAAGGGAAGCTTTTATAGAAACCCAAACAAGGCAGAATTATACTCCTAGCCTTAGAGAATAAGGAGAAGAAGAGCCAGCAGAAGAACCAAAAGAAGAGGAAGAGACAGAGGGCCAAGGGGAAACATAAGAAATGGAAATGGAGACAGAAGTCATAAAGGTAGCAGAAAGTGAGAAAGAAGAAGACTCGCAGCACTGCCCAAAATCCCCTCAAAACCAAGAGGAAGTTTCCACCTTAGCTTATTTGAGCACAAAGAGAAAAATGCAGACCTCTATGTATTTCAAAACTAAAAAGAGTCAGAGGGTAAGTCAGAAAGAGCTAGAAACTCCTCCCAAGAGCCCCATCATCATTGAAGAATCACCAAGGGGGAGGAAAGAATCAGGGAGATAGTTTTGAAGGAGCAGCAACAGATGGAACAGGAAAATAATATAGCACTAAAGGATCAGTGAACAAAAAAGGAAACAAGTAGCCACCATGGTAGACTTATGCATAGAATCCCTTCAACACAGATTACCTGTTGACTCATATGTTGTGTAACTCAAGGATAAATGACTCCTATTTCAAATCAAAACTCTAGCCTCCCATGGATCCCTACCTTTTCAATATTGTAGGAAATTCATGGATTTCTACAAGAAAGCTAACATGGCTTATCAAAAAGATGGCAGATTTTTATGTGCATAACCTTGTGCTGACAAATATAGATACTTGGGACCCCAATTCTACAATGGGGTATATGCAGTTGATGGCTCTAGTATCTTGGATGATGAATGAGGACACTAGAGAAAAATAGATATGGAGGGTCATGAGAAGAAGAAAAAGAGAACCCTTACATATCATGCCAGAATTTTTCAGCCCAAGAGGAGTCATCCTTAATCATCGAGAGATTGAAAATGACCCTGCACTAGTTGAAAGCTACCTCCAGACTCAAACACACCTAATAGGCCACTTTGATGATGTTTCTAGGAAGATATAATATGAGTGCATTATGTCCAGCCAGAGGAGATGGAACAACCTCCCTCCCATCCTCAAGAACAAGGAGTACCATACTCCAGAAAGACAGAGGGGTGCCTTGGAAATAGCATCATTATACAAGAGGGCCATCCAGGCCAAGAAGATACAATGGCTTTGTCTCAAGCTCAGTCCAACATTGTTGTTGCGGCTGAATGATGAAAGGGACACATATGCACAAGATAGAGAATGGGAGAATGCAGAAAAGAGTAATGGGTTTTACCCACCCGAGGAAGCTCCCACATTTCTTCCTCGGGAATTCAAGGGGGATGTCAAAGTTGTAGGAGAAGGATTAGTTGCTCAGAGGATGAGCTCCATCATTATACATATTTGGAGGGGTTAATGCTCACCTTTTTTTCTTCTTAAATCTCTTTTTCTTGCATTTTTATTGTTATTTGGTTTTATGATGCCAGTATAGGTGGTGATTAAGGCTAACATACTATGAGTGCCTAATATGAGGTTGAGTGTAGAAAATCATGAGAAATTGGAATTATTTTTGAAGATTTTATCATAAATAATTGAAGGAGACAATAAGGAGAAATTATAGGAGGATTTTCTACCCTCCTTAACTCTCGAAGTCAACCAAAGGATCCCTAAGGGTTCTCTCCAACAATTCGAATTCCAGAGGCAGCCAAGAAACTCAAAAACCAAAGTGCACTCAATCTATGCTTACTTAGAGTCAAGTGGACTCAATCACTATTTTCAAGGGAGTTGTTGGTAGCTACCCTGTAGAATAAATAGAGCAGAGCTAGAGCTAGGAAGGATTTGATTCTATTGGGAACTTTGTTGCAAGCTATTGAGCTTTTGATTATTATACTCAATGATTAAACTTTGATAAATGTACGAGAGTGTTCTTTCATGAAATGAGAAGACTAATTTCATTTTACTAATTTAAGTTTCATAGAGGTAGGCATGTGGGTTAGGGCCCAATCCATGTGCCTCAGCATCTCTAGTGTACTTGTTCTTTGCTTGTTGTTATTAGATTTGTTTTCGATAGTTTCATTGTTGTTTAGTTTTTCTTTAAGTGTGTTGTTGTAGGTTTCATTTGCTTATAAGTAATATAATAGAGGAGAAAACTCTAAAATTTGTGGATTAGGACCTCCCTGCTAATCTCTATCAATAGAGCTCGAGGAGGGTGAACCTTCTCACATACCCAAAAATTGATTTCTTCACTGTTTTTGAGAACAGAGTAAATTTCATTACCTTTTTTTGCCTTCCTTTTGTACTGTATTTTCACACATTTGTATGTTCTTCGTGAATGGATCAGCAAAGTTATTTTCAAGAATAAGAATCAAAGTACCAGGGAAGTCCATTTTCACCTCCCTGCTTCATTCTCCATCTCTGTTTTTACGCCTCCATCACTGTTGTTGCACCTCCATTTCCCTCCTATTTATTTTATTACAGCTTGCACCCCTTGTATTCACAAGACACTTAAAAATTCTAAGAGTTTGACCTTCGCCCTTTCCTCATCAAAACTCCTGCTACCGTACATTGAAAATCGCAAATCACATTTTCTATTTGGTTCCCGTTAACACTTACCACTCCAAACACCAATTGCGATAATTCTCCTTACTCCACCATATCGTAAATCACAAATCACATTTTTTATTTGGTTCCCATTAACACTTACCACTCCAAACACCGATTGTGATAATTCTTCGTACTTCGCCACATCACAAATCACATTTTTCATTTGGTTCCCATTAACACTTACCACTCCAAACACCGATTGCGATAATTCTCCGTACTCCGCCGCATCGGAAATTGCATTTTTTATTTGGTTCTCGTTAACACTTACCACTCCAAAGGCTGATTGAGATAATTATCTGTACTCTGCCACATCGCAAATTGAAAATCACACTTTTCATTTGGTTTTCGTAACACATTCTGCTCCCATCGTTGATTGTGATATCTCTATCATACTCTGCCACCGGCCCTACCACCACATCATCCCATCACATTTCGCATTTCACAGTCTTTATCCCATCACATTTCGCATTTCGCAGTATTTATCACATCACATTTCTCAATTCATTCCCACTCCCAAACAACACTTCTGCTACCCCTCCAACTTTTCGATATTGCGATTGTGATATTTCATATCGCATATCGTACTTTTGTCCTGTAATATTCCTACTTTAGCAAGCAGCTAAGAGGAATATTAATTTTTTATTTTTGCACTTAGAAAATGAATAAATGGGGGAGGAGACCCATACTTAACTAGAATCAGCATAAAAACCCTCTTGGTGTGAAAGGGGATCATTATAGTAGCTGGATTTCACACCCTCATGTGTGAAAGTGGACTTTTGCTTGTTAACAAAGTCAAGTTTGACTAAGTCAACATGTATGCATGAAGAGGAGGAGATCATCAATGTAACCAGTTCAATGTGAAAAAGGATCAGCATAGACAAACATGTGCGAGCTGGATTGAAGGCACTTGAGTGTGAACAAGGATGAAGCAAGTTGAAGAGGTCAACCTTGACCAAATCAAGAAATGTAGTATGGAGGAGTGGCCTTGATGAAGGTACAATGTAATTTTGGAGGGAGATTGCTCATGTGGAGTTGGAAACCCTAATGGGTGGGACCCAAGGTGAGGAGGCTCACAAATTTTATAAGGAAGAGGATGGAAACCATTTTGGGTTAGCTTGGATATTATTCATTTTGGTATGTTTAGACTGTTTGTCATTCTCTTGCTGTTTAGCAGAGCTGCAGTGTTGTTTAGCACAAGGATCTCCTGTTTAGGAATCCTTCTCCTTTCTTGAGAGGCATCTTGAAGGAGTATTGTACTTTAGTTTTCCATATTCAGGCTTGAGGCCAAGCATCCTCCTTCAGCCACAACATTATTTCTATAGAGAATAGTGTTTTTTTGCAGGGTGTTACAGTGGAAAGTCCCCAACACCACTTTCTGAGCTTATATTTCAGAGGAGGGAGCTTCCCTTTCCTTGCAAGATCTGTAAAGAAGGATGTTGATCATATTGTACATCTTGGCATGTGGCCAAAGAATTATCCACCTTCTACAGCACAGTCACTGACAGAAACTACGTCATTTTACTCATTGTTGCAGTAGCAGGGGTTAAGCCCTTGTTTGTGAGCTTGTTCCTTGGAGGAAGGGCCAACCCTTCTCCTGGAAGGCTGTGTAAAGCATCCTTCTTCTCTTTCTTGTATATTTAAGCTATATGTATTTAGAGCTATAGTGTAACTATGTTTTCCTGATCTAGATCTGCAGATCTACTATTATGTACTTGTGCTCTCATGAAACCCTTGCCGGGTTATCTCTTTGATGTATAAAAGGAGCTAGATCTCCATTTTCCTCCATTTTTTGATATAATGAACTCCAGATATTTTATTGCATCATATTACATCTGAAACCCTCATAAAATCACGATGTATATGCTTCAGTATATTTTTTTGATTTAAGTCATGGGATTTGGGCCTTTTTGAGGCATATCGGGACCGAGAGATCTGTTTAACTTAGTAAAACAGAGTTTTTTATGATTATTTTATGGGTGTGAGTCCCATATAGCATAAGGTAAAGGATCCAACCATTATTTTCCCCTGTTATTACGCAAATAGCTGGGAATAACGTTTTTGGGGCATATTTTGTTGTTTTTCCCCAACTTTTGGAACATAAAATGAAGTATAAGTTGTTGTTGTAACTTTAATTGATGGCTATGTGTTTTTAACACATCATATGAACTGTCTCCAACTTTTTAACATCTTAAGGTGTTCTTATTGTTGTAGAAATTCCCTATTTTGGGATACTACAGTGGTATCAAAGCATCCATCTTGGCTCAGCCTGTGAGCTTCAGCCAAATAATATAGAAGAAGATCATAATGTTGGAGAGGATGATTTTACTCTCATCACTTTTCAGATCCAGAAAGAACCTCTCCCATGAGGTTAAGATGATGAAGGAGAAGAGATGCCAAGAAACTCCTAGAGGGTTTTAAGAAGAGGAAGAACCATGCACTTCCTCTTCTCATGAAGAAGAAGACCAGAAGCATGGAAGGCACTTAGATCATCAGATTCTAAGTGAGTACATTTTTGAGTACAAGTCTCAACCTAGAACCTTCAAATAGACTCTAGCCTTACCACAATTCATTCAACTAGAAGAAGAGAGGAGACCCTGCAGCAAGGGAGAAATCAAGGGCAATAGGTTTCTATTGTCCACTTTTGATGGGACATCTGTAGCAGATGCTTGGACAAGAAGACTTGAAGCATTCTTCCTACTACACCCAGTGGTAGAAAGATAAGCAGTAGAGATTGCAGCGCTGCACATGAAGGGCAAAGCGAGCACTTGGTGGTTCAGTCACATAAGTCATGCAAGAGTATCTACTCTTGTAGATTTCAATCAAAGTGTGATCAAGAGATTTGATGGAAATTAGAGAGGGAGGAGCCCTCACCACCTCTTGAGGAGACTTATATCAGCACTGTCACAACCTTGGAGGAGCAGCCTTCAACATCAGCAGTTGAGGGAGCCAACACAGTGGAAGAAAGAACTCTTGCAGCTATGCAAGGTGTTCCCAAATCCCAGCAAGGTATGATTACATTTCCACTTTCTATTGTTGAAGAAAATCTTTCAGAATATTGTGGAAATCTATTGTTGTATGACCCAAGATCATCACTTACTGCTAATCTAGAGCAGCAAGGTTGCACTATGTTTTCCAAAAGCAGCAGTGAAGAAATAAGGACCCATTCCTCATGGGAACATTCAGATGCCAAATTCATAGGAAGCCATGGAGGAAGAGATGTCAAAGGGTAGAAATCTTGAGATGAGAAAATTTTTCTCCTCTCTAGATGACACTCTCTCAATGAGCATGCCACCGCTCAAAGAGAGACTTATACTTGCAGTAGATCCAAGGCCTCTTTGGTTTTGGAAGGCTATGCATGAGGAGGAGGTCTCATCAGGAGATCCCATTGGAGGTGCACTTCAACATTTCATGAAGTGAAAAGTTCTTCAAAGGTTGGAGGAGCATGGTGTCCTACCATGGGAGGATACCAAGCATTTGCAGAGTGACATCCATCACCCACATTGGGATGAGTGGATGGTAGTATGGAGCAAGAGGTTTCCAAACCCCTTGTAGATCTATGATACATGCCAGCAAGAGGCATGGCTGCACTAGTTTTTTTTGGGTAAGTTTGGTCACTACCCAAAAATTTCTATTTCTTTATTTCATGCCTTGAATCTCAATGATAGGATGCATAAGAAGAAGTCATGGTCGTTGTAGCCATTAAGAAGGGAGTTTAGACATCATATGTCAAATCTTATGTCCATGTATTTACCTTTGTTTGAGATATGTCTCATATATTCACATGCATTTATGTTTGAGATATATTTCATGTATGAACATTGTTTTGGGAGGAGGGATAACTTCCCCATGATGTGTAAGGGAGCTAGTTTGTACTATGTTGATGAGGCATCTCACATGTCCATCATTGTATTATTACTCCATGATTTGCATCTTGAGAATGCAAGGAGGTAGCAAGAGTCCTTGTTGTTGTGGCTACTATTGGGAGAGTATAGGCTGAAATTTCTCCATACTCATCATGGTATTTCAAGAGGATTGTATGGCACATTCAAAGTGCAAATAGGCTACCCTTCAGAATTGGAGGAAAAGGATAGGCTTCCACATAGGAGGAAGAGCTTCTCACATAGCAATATATTGGTGGATGGCTTTGGCATGTGGGATGTCAAAGAGAGAAGTCATGGAGTGACAAGAGCCTTAACACTAAGGCCAACAGCACTGTCACTTGGGAGTAAGTATCTTTTGATGAGGTATTCCAAGGGGAATGTGCATCCTTCCCTTTTGCAGATTTTCATGAGGAGATTCTCATGGGAGGGCTCATCCATGGACCTCACTTTCATTTTACTCATTATGCATGGTAAAAGATACATTTCTATACTTACTGATTGTTCCATTAAGTATATGTATCCTTTCACCATTCGTGGAAAGTGCATTGCTCTACATAAGAGCAAGATTATTCTTGGGTTACATGGTCACTTTAGGGCCAACCTTTGTAATGATAATAATCCATATATACATGACCTTGGGCAAGTGTCTTGTCATTTTGATCATGTACAGCTGATATATATTTTTGCTTACTATCACATAATATATGACCACTCATGCACGGCTAATACTTTGTTGAAGCGAAAATTTCCACATGATATCCTCAAGCAGTAGTTGGGAAAACTGCACTGTATCCACTTGATAAACCATTGGTATCATGTAACCTTCAGCATTTTTCTGATTTGGATGCCAAGTGGTGATGGTGTGCCATTCATTTTGGATGGGATGATTTGGGCCAACATGATTCATGACATGGGAGAGAGGATATTTGGAGATATATTATTCTTCTTGCCACTTGAGGGCAACCTTATTGCAGCCACAAATCAGCATGTTCTCTACACTTACTATGAGTGGAGAGAAATACAGCGTGGGGTAGGCCATTTTTTCTACCATGTTCAGTTATTCAGCCCACCCAAATTGCAAGAGCTAAGGGTGGAGGGGATCTTTCATGAGTTGCCATGTTGGAGGGTGACTCATCTTGTATGGATGATAACTTGGGGGTGGAGGTTTTACATGGGAAGGATAGTTCCCAAACGCATTTCAGACTCCATTCCTTGGGAGGAAGTTTTTCAGTTCTATCCTTGCAGTTGCTTGAGGACAAGCAACATTTGGGAGGGGGGGACTGTAATATTCCTACATTAGCAAGCAACTAAGAGGAATATTAATTTTTTATTTTTGCACTTAGTAGATGAATAAATGGGGGAGGAGACCCATACTTAACTAGAATTAGCATAAAAACCCTCTTGGTGTGAAAGGGTTTCATTATAGTAGCTGGATTTCACACCCTCATGTGTGAAAAGGGACTTTTTCTTGTGGACAAAGTCAAGTTTGACTAAGTCAACATGCATGCATGAAGAGGAGGAGATCATCAATGTAACTAGTTCAGTGTGAAAAAGGATCAACATAGACAAACATTTGTGATCTGGATTGAAGGCACTTGAGTGTGAATAGGGATGAAGCAGGTTAAAGAGGTCAACCTTGACCAAATCAAACAGCGCAGTATGGAGGAGTGGCCTTGATGAAGGTACAACGTAATTTTGGAGGGAGATTTCTCATGTGGAGTTGGAAACCCTAATGAGTGGGACCCTGTTAGGTCCCTATATTACTGGTATATTCCCTTATTGTTGTTAGTGTAACCCCCTTATTTTTATTATTGTACCCTTGTAACCCCCATTTTGTTATTATTGTGCCCTTAAATTATTATTGTTAGGTCGGCTAGGATTACATTGTGGCCCACTAGGATTACATTATGGCCCCATGGACTCCTATATATAGAAAGGAGGTTTTGTAAATTGTATCATCCAAGAATTGTTCATTTATGTAATGTATTGGAGGTTGCCCCCTCGAAGTGGCTCATTTCTAAGGCGTTGATATCTCTTTTCTTCTATTTTTGGAGTTGGTTACACAACATTTGGTATCAGAGGTTTGGATTCTAGGGTTTCGCTGCTCCAAACAGGTCATTGTGGCATTTTCACTATAAATTTGTTTCTAAGAAGTTTCAGAATCTGAAATTTTTAGGGTGAGAATCCAAAATCCTGAGGAATATTTTCTAAAAATTTCAGAGCTTGGTTCGCAATATTTTTGGAGATATGATCTGTGGAAGTTAGGTATTTGTTTAGGCTCCTAAATAGGTCATCGTGGCATTTTCACTATAAATTTTTTTATACAAAGGTTCAGAATTTGAAATTCTTATGGTGTGAAGTTGAAATCCTGAAGAAATTTTGCAAGAAATTTCAAAGCTTGGTTCACAACATTTTTGGAGATATGATCTATGGAAGGTAGTGCTTTTTCAAGCTCTTGAATTTCATCGCAAAGAGGTGATCGTGGGAAAAGTTCAATAAATCTCTCTCTGGGCATTGGATTGGAGTGCCATAAAATGTGGTCATAAGTACATGGACTGTAGTTTTTTGGATATCAATTTCAGAGATGAAGGATGAAACAGTGACACGTGGTAAGTCGTACAAGTTCGCTCTACTGAACAAGTCCATAATTAGGTCATTGTGGGAGATTGGACACAACTTTGTCTTGGAGAATCCAAATCAATTGGAACCTATGGTCAAAGAATAGTGGAGGATAAGTTATTTGAAAATAAATATTATTTTATTCTGATAAATAATCCATTTCAATATCGAGCTCCTCAAAGCAAGAAAAAGGTGTGTATTTTTTTTACGAGATTGCATAGATCTTGTTTGAAGAATCAATTTGAATTGATTCCAAGGGCATATTGTAGAATATATATCGGTATTGGGTTCTAAAAAATGCCCCGTAAAAATAATTCAACACCCATTAAGCCTTCAGAAGGCTCTACTATGACTCATGAAGATGAAGAATTGCAACATGATCTATCAAAATTACAAGAGCAAATGCAACAGTTTTCACTCTCGCAAAGAGCAACAAAAACAAATGGAAAGTTTTGGAAAGAAAAGGGCGAAAAAGTGACTACTAAGATGGATGTTGGTCTACCAAACTAATGGATAGCATGGAAGCTAAGATGGATTGCATGGAGGCTGGCATGGAATCTAAGATGGATGACATGGAAGCTAAGATCGATGAGAAAATGGAAAACATGAAGAATTTTCTAAAAGCAGACATGGAAGGTTTGACAAAGTTTATACAAGAAAGGTTTCCTAATGGTGATAATATAGTAGAAGAACCTCATGATGAGAACAAAATAAATGTTAATTGTGATTTCATAAACTCTAATGTTGGCGGGAAGAACCACCATATTCCAAAGATGGATATGAGGAAGTTTGATGGAAAGGATTCTGTAACATGGATACTACAGATGGAGCAATATTTTGATCTCCATAACGTGCAAAACACACAAAAGGTACGCATTGCAACTTTACATTTAGAACAAAATACATTTGTATGGTATCGATGGCTTTGCTCCTGTAAAAAAATTGTCACTTGGTCAATTTTTATGGAGGAAATGATAGCACATTATGAGGATACGAAGAGAAACACCTTCTTTAGCCAATTGATAAATCTCAAACAAAAGGGTTTAGTGGGGCAGCACATTGAGGACTTCCAAAAATTGAATATAAGGGTAACTGATATTCCAGAGGAACACAGGATTGATCTCTTCATAGGCACTTTAAAGGATAACATCCAACATGAAGTTAGCGTTTTGGAACCTGATTCATTGGAGAAGGCATTCAGGTTGGCAAGAAAAGTTGAATGTAAAATTATGGCGACAAGGAAGCCTACCACTCAATTCTATAAAGAAGGAAGTGTTGCTACGCCTAGATTTCCACACCCTACAAGGTTGACACCACAACAATTGGAAGAAAAAAGAGCAAAAGGGCTTTGCTACAGTTGTGATAGCAAATACACTAAAGGTCATAAGTGTGCTGAGAAGAAATTATTTTACATAGATTGTGAAGAGGAAGATGAAAATGAACAAGAAGAGGATATACACCAGGAACCAGCCCTAGAAGAGGAAGAAATGAATCCGACCATATCGTGTAATGCACTGGCAGGAATTACCACTCCTCAAACTCTCAAGATAGAAGGACAAATCAAGAAAAAAAAGGTAATAGTGTTGATTGATTCAGGTAGCACCCATAATTTTATTCATTGTAAGGTAGCCAAGGAATTAAATTGTTTCCTATACCCAGCACCAGAATGTCAAGTGATGGTTGCAAATGGAGGAACTATAAATTGCTCTGGAAAATGCCATAATATTAAGCTAACCATGGAGGAATATGTATTGACTAGTCCAATGCTTTCCATTCCTATGGGAGGTGCTGATGTTGTACTAGGAGTACAATGGTTACAATCTTTGGGGACGGTAGCTTTTAATTTTCAAGAACTTTTCTTGAAATTTTTTTGAGAAGGAAAGGAAGTCGAATTACGGGGTATTGCGGGGAAGCCAGGAAGGATAATAAGCTCTAATGTCATGACAAAGCTTCTAAAGAAAGAACTAAAGCGTAATTACTGCAATTATACATACCAGAATTCAGAACATCTGAAATCATCTGACTGCAACAGTCTCTGCCAGTCTTGGACAATCATTCCAAGGTGTTTGAAACTCCCAAAAGACTCCCACCTATTCATGATCATGATCATGCTATTCATTCGATTCCAGGAAGTGTTCCTCCAAACATCAGGCCTTATAGATATCCTTACTTCCAAAAGAGCGAAATTGAACGTATGATTGCAGAAATGTTAGAGGCGGGTATAATTCTACCCAGTCAAAGTTCTTTCTCTGCTCCTGTAGTATTGGTACACAAGAAGGATGGATCATGGCGAATGTGTCCAGATTATAGGGAGCTCAATAAGCTCACCATTAAAGATAAATTTTCCATTCCTGTGATTGATGAATTATTGGATGAATTGCATGGAGCAATTTATTTTACCAAGTTGGATCTTCGTTCAGGATATCATCAAATTAGAATGAAGACTGAAGATATTCCAAAAACAGCATTTCGAACTCATGAGGGTCATTATGAATTTTTGGTCATGCCTTTTGGCCTTACCAATGCACCTTCTACATTTCAAGGGTTGATGAATTCCATTTTCAAACCCTTCCTTAGAAAATTTGTGCTAGTATTTTTTGATGATATACTAATCTACAGCAGGTGTTGGAAGGATCATGTTGAACATGTTGACAGGGTGGTCAAACTATTGCAGGAGAAACAATTATATGCAAAAACATTCAAATGTTTCTTTGGAGTACAAGAGGTGGAATATCTGGGTCATATTATATCTCACGAGGGTGTTAAAGTAGACCCTAACAAAATTAAAGCCATTAAGGAATAGAAAGTCCCCAAGACAATAAAGCAGTTGCGAGGATTTCTCGGGTTAACAGGCTATTATCGCAAGTTTGTTAAGAATTATGGGAGAATAGCAGCACCTCTAACAACATTATTGAAGAAAGATGCATTTTCATGGACTCCTGAAGCAACTAAGGCCTTTGAACATCTTAAAGAGGCAATATGCCTAGCACCGGTCTTAGCTACGCCAGACTTCACAAAAACCTTTATTGTGGAATGTGATGCCTCAGGAAATGGAATTGGTGCAGTTTTAATGCAGGAAGGAAGACCCATTGCTTTTGAAAGTCGTCCAATCAAAGGAAAGTATTTACAGAAACCTATTTATGTGAAGGAAATGTTAGCAATACTGCATGCACTAAAGAAATGGAGAACTTACCTAATGGGAACACACTTCAAGGTAAAAACTGATCATGATAGTCTTAAACACTTTTTGGAACAAAGACTATCTTCAGAAGAGCAGCAAAAATGGGTCACAAAGATGTTGGGTTATGACTTTGAAATAATCTACAAAAAAGAAAGCTTAATGTTGTTGCAGATGCACTCTCAAGAAAGAATGAAGAGGTGGAAGCATTGCTTTGTGCCATTTCTATTATCCAACCAGATTGGATAACTGAAGCAAGAGATGAATGGAAGAAGGACAAAGATGTATGGACACTCATTCAAAAGTTGCGGCAAGATCCTAGTACATCTGATACATTTAGTTGGAAAAATGATTCCTTATGGTACAAAGATCGCTTATATCTTTGTAAGAATTCCCAACTAAAACAAAAGATTCTTCTGGAATTGCACACTTCTCCTTTAGGAGGACACTAAGGATTTTTAAAAACTTACCACAGGGTGAAGAAAGAATTTTTTTGGGATGGCCTTAAATCTGATATTCGAAAGTTTGTGGCGGAATGTTTGGTTTGCCAGCAGAATAAAGTGGAAACAATTAAGACCCCAGACTTCTACAACCTTTATCCATTCCAAGTCAACGTTGGGAGGAGATTTCAATGGATTTTATCACAGGTTTACCTAAGTCCGAAGGAAAGAGTGTCATCATGGTGGTAGTTGATAGACTTACCAAGTATGCACACTTTTGTGCATTATCTCATCCATTTAAAGCAAGTACAGTTGCTACTACATTTATGGATAGAATTCAAAATCTACATGGAAGCCCAAGGGTTATTGTGAGCGATAGAGATCCCATTTTTACTGGAAATTTTTGGACGGAGTTATTTTCTTGTTTGGGTACTCAATTAGCTCATAGCTCATCTTATCATCCTCAATCTGATGGTCAAACTGAGATAGTAAATAAATATTTGGAAGGATATCTTTGTTGTTTTGTATCTGATAAACAAACAAAATGGATCAAGTGGTTACCTCTCGCTGAATGGTGGTATAACACTTCCTTCCATACTGCAGCAAAAATGACCCCATTTATGGCACTTTATGGATATCATCCACCATCCATCACATCATATTTAAGAGAAAATTCGAAGGTTCAAGCAGTGGAAGATCACATCGAGCATCATCAAGAAGTTCTCCAACTCTTAAAGGATAACCTGACTTTGGCACAAAATCGAATGAAACAACAGGCAGATCAACATCGCAGCGAGAGAAGTTTTGATGTAGGAGATTGGGTATTTTTACGGCTACAACCATACAAACAAATGTCCCTCAAGCAAGCTAAGAAGGATAATAAATTATCGCCAAAGTACTATGGTCCTTAGAAGGTGTTGCAAAATATTGGTACTATGGCATACAAATTGGAGCTTCCTGCTTCTTCGCGAGTACATCCAGTTTTCCATGTTTCATGCTTAAAGAAGGTTATAGGTGAAAATCTTCAAGTTCAAACAATATTGCCAGAACTTGATGAGGAAGGAAAAATCATATTGGAACCAGAAGCGGTCATGGAAACAAGAACTCGACAACTACGGAATTGATCAATTTCAGAGTATCTCATCAAGTGGAAGAACTTACCCACTGAAGATTCTACATGGGAGGATGAGAATTTTATACAGAAGCACCCGAGCTACTCAAGCGTTGAGGACAACTCTTTTTTGAAGGAGAGGGGCATGTTAGGTCCCTATATCACTATTATAGTCCCTTATTGTTGTTAGTGTAACCCCCTTATTGTTATTATTGTACCCTTGTAACCCCCATATTGTTATTATTGTGCCCTTAAATTATTATTGTTAGGTGGGCTAGGACCATTATGGCCCCATGGACTCCTATATATAGAAAGGAGGACATTTTTGTAAATTGTATCATCCAAGAATTGTTCATTTGTCTGTCTGCTGGAAGTTCCCCCTCGAAGTGGCTCATTTCTAAGGCGTTGATATCTCTTTTCTTCTATTTTTGGAGCTGGTTACACAACAGACCCAAGGTGAGGAGGCTCACAAAGTTTATAAGGAAGAGGATGGCAGCCATTTGGGGTTAGCTTGGATATTATTCATTTTGGTCTGTTTAGACTGTTTGGCATTCTCTTGCTGTTTAGCAGAGCTGCAGTGCTGTTTAGCACAAGGATCTCATGTTTAGGAATCCTTCTCCTTTCTTGAGAGGCCTCTTGAAGGAGTATTGTAATTTAGTTTTCCACATTCAAGCTTGAGACCAAGCATCCTCCTTCAGCCACAGCATTATTTCTGTAGAGAATAGTGTTGTGTTGCAGGGTGTTGCAGTGGAAAGTCCCGAACACCACTTTATGAGCTTATCTTTCAGAGGAGGGAGCCTCCCTTTCTTTTCAAGATCTATAAAGAAGGTTTATGAGAATATTGTACATATTTTCATGTGGCCAAAGCATTCTCCACCTTCTACTGGCATATTTACTCAGGGTTTCAGTAGCATGGGTTAAGCCCTTATTTGTGATCTTGTTCCTTGGAGGAAGAGCCAAACCTTCTCCTCGAAGGCTTTGTAAAGCATCCTTCTTCTCTTTCTTGTATATTTCAGCTATATTTATTTAGAGCTGCAGTGTAACTGTGTTTTCCAGATCTAGATCTGCAGATCTGCTATTATCTACTTGTGCTCTCATGACACCCTTGCCGGGTTATCTCTTTGATGTATAAAAGGAGCTAGATATTCATTTTCCTCCATGTTTTAATATAATAAAATCCAGATCTATTATTGCATCATATTACATCTAAAACCCTCAAAAAATCATGATTTATATGCTTAAGTAGCTTTTTGTTGAGTTAAGTCATGGGATTTGGGCCTTTTTGAGCCATATCGGAACCGGGAGATCTGTTTAACTTAGTAAAAAATATTTTTTTTCTGATTATTTTATGGGTGTGAGTGCCATATAGCATAATCTGAAGGATTCAACCATTATTTTTCCCTTTTATTATGGAAATAGCTAGGAATAACGTTTTTGGGGCTTATTTTTCTTCTTTTCCCCAACTTTTGGATCATAAAATGAAGTATAAGTTGCTACTGTAACTTTAATTGATGGCTATGTGTTTTTAACACATCATATGAACTTTCTCCAACTTTTGAACATATTAAGGTGTTCTTATTGTTGTAGAAATTCCCTATTTTGGGATACTACACATCCTCCCATCACAAGTCTTCCATCACACTTTTAAAATCCTCCCACTCCAAAGTATTTTTTATATATTATAAGTTTTAATACATTCTAAACCATCTTTCACACTTCTAAGCCTTGTTTCATGTGTTTAGCCCTCCCTTAGCACCCTTAACCCCCTTTTCTCCAAACTGCAAGAAACATTTCCTCAAGTTTAGTTAGATCATGGATAGAATCATGGTAGATAGAGCATAAGATAAGTAGGGTGTTTTTAGCCAATTGGCCAAGTTAAGTGTGGTTTATAATTAGTTTCCTTTCTGCAAATTAAATTAGTTTCATTTCCTTCATTTCCTTTCTGCAAATTAATTTGGTTTCCTTTCTTTCATTTCCATCGAGCAATTTACTTTCCAATTCTTATCATAGTTTAAGAGATAGCACCCTTTCTTAAAGCAGAAGAGGATGACATGAGAATAATTCATCTATTGTGTATATAGCACTGTCACATCCAAGTTTGTATGAACCTTGGTTTGATAAAGTAAAGTAGAGAAGCCCCTGGGGAGTTGCAGAACTCTTGGCGCAATACCAGGGCTCACCACCTGTCATCATGTTTCCCTGCCTGCAAGATATGCTCCTACAAATCTGTCCCATAAGAACTCACTGTTTCAATATGATTCACCTATAATCTTCTACTGAGAGCATTTGCAACCTTGTCCTCCTTGCCCTTAATGTACCTAATCTCAAATTCAAACTCACTAAGGGTAGTCAACCATATAGCTTTCCTGAAATTCAGATTGGTTTGGTCAAACAAGTACCTGAGTCCACCATGATCACTCATTAAAATAAACCTCCTGCCAAGAGGATAATTTCTCCACATTTTCAAGGCATGAATGATAGCTGCGAACTCAATATCACAAGTCAGAGATTTATTCTCGTGCTCATTCATATTCCTTAACTCATAGAATACCACCTATCCTTCTTGCATTATAACTCCACCAAGTCCTCTCTTGCAAGCATCTATACATAACACAAAATCTTTTTCATAATCAACAATCTTCAATATTTGAGCATTTGTAAGAAAATTATTTAACTTCTCTAAACTAGTTTCACACTCCTCATTCCATTCAAACTTCTTCCCTTTTCATCCAAATTCATAGCAGTTGGCCATTCCATGATAGCTTTATTATTTTCCGGAACCACTTTTATACCTTCCTTGGAAACAACATGTCCCAAGCCTATGAACTTCAATCTAAAATAAATTGCACTTGCTAAGATTTCCATACAACTGATGCTCTAGCAGTAATCTTAACACTATTTATAAGTACTTTGCATGCTCTTCCTCATTCTTAGAATATATCAATATATCATCAATCATAACATTATCACAAACTTGTTCAGATAATGATGCAACAAATTTCTCACCAAACACATGAAATTAGTTGGAGAATTAGTAATACCAAAAGAAACCACCACAAACTCATAATTCCCATACTTAATACGAAATGTGGTCTTGTAAATGTCTTCTTCTTTGATGCGTACCTGATGATATCTTGATATCAAATCAATCTTTCAGAACATGTTTTCTCACTGCAACTTATCAAACAAGTCATTAATATGTGGCAAAGGATATATTTTCTTGATATCCACCTTGTCCAACTATCTGTAATCAATGCACAACCTAATAGTACCATCCTTATTCTTTACAAACAATATTGGTGCACCCCAAGTTGACACACTTAGCCTTATGTATCCCTTATCAAGCATTTCCTTAAGCTGAAATTTCAATTCCACCAACTTTGGAGTGCTCATCTTATACGGTACATTTGATGTTGATGTTGCTCCTGACATCAACTCCATAAAAAAGTACACTTCACTATGAGGAGGAAACTCCAAAATCTCTTTGGAAATACATCTTGAAACTGTTTCAAAACCAGATACATTTTCAAGACTTCAACATCCTTCCCTTTGTCACTAGAAATATGAACTGAAAAAAAATACACATCCCTTCCTGCAACTGCGCTTTGCATGCATAGTTATAACCATTCTCATTGATGTGGGCTTCTTCTTACCCTGCAAAATGTTGAACCTTTAGTTAAACTGAGAGGGGGGGGGGGGGGGGGTGAATCAGTTTAACACATTCCTTAACTTTTAAAACTTTTCATTAAACTTATTTACACTTTCATTTCATATCTAATTTAATATGTGAGCAATCTTCAAATGTAAGTAGCAAGTATAATATAACAGTAGACTTAATATGAGAGCAGCAGGTATTAAGCAAATGATATAAATCAGATCAACACATAAATATCATGCACAGAGACATCAGATGTAAGTGGAAACCCATAAAGGGAGAAAACCACATCTTATTATTGTTGTGATGCAAAGGCAAGCTCCAACTCCCTCTCACCACTATTTTTCTGTAGGAACCAACCTACAAGAGGCTCCAACCTCAATTCTGCAAGCTACAACTTGCAAGGAAGCACCAACTCCCTTCAATTTATCAAACTGAATGTTTGCTGATTTACTTCAGATATCAGCTCTGTTCTATAGCTTCTCTTTCTACTCTCCTTCTCTTAATCTTCTCTGCCTTATTCTTCTATATTCTGCATTCTCAATATTTGCTCTCTCTCCCTCTCTAACCGCACCTTGTGCATATCATTGGGATATTATATATAAAGTTCATTACATGACTCTTTACATTCCTCAGGGAATTTGAAGTGAGTAGTCCTGAATTTTTTCCTTCTACCTTTTCATTTATCCAACTCATTTTAAAATTATAGCAATATGTACAAATTTCCATGCTACAGTGGGATTTTGTCTTTTCTTTAGGATACTTGCCTTTGCATCACAAACAATAAAAAGTAATTACATCATTTACATTCACATTCTTAATTACATATTTCAATATCACTTAGCTCCTCTTCTGAACTTTGGCTTTACTGGATTTTGTCTTTTTCTACTGTAGTTAAGAAGCTGTTCTGCATCTTCTTTGTTTACTGTCATCTGTACATTTCACCTGTTCACTGCTCTTTTGAATCCCTGTATTTTTCTTGTTCACGAACTTTCATCTCTGTGTTTAATCACCTATTCACGATCCCAGTGTATATAATATCTGCAATTCGTTCACACGGATAACCCGTCATCCGCATATTTAAACTATATTGTAATTGATCAAATGTCAAGACCCGTGGTAATATGTAATATATTTACGAGTTTCAACTTTATTGTTGAACATTATAACCAAGGTTGTCACCTTATATTAATAACCCGAATTCATTACACATATCTCCGACTTATGTATTATCTCCGAACCTTGGAAACGCGGTTATAACTCTTTTAACATATTCCGTCGAACCTTATATTAAGACTATAATACATCGAAAAACATAAATAAACCAATTCATTTTGTATGACTCCGCCCCGGACCCACAATACAGTCAAAGACCAATCAAACGCGCCCATTTTACCTGGCTTAACCTCCGGACTCCTTTATTAACCTTCGTGCGGGTTCAACAAGCGATCACCGTTAGATGTTGGCCCACCAGATCGACGGCTCCTGTCTATTTTGCTCCATGTCCTGGTACGATAGTTAATGCGCGAAGGCACGCGTTAAACGATGGTTTTGGTATGTCGGTCGAGGACACGTGTTGATCAATCAATGGAATCGCTGCTCCTCCGGGAAATACCACTTATGGTCGATAGGTGGTGCAATGAAATATACTTACGGATTTTACTGTTCACGCTAAACCACTTCACTGTTCCTCTCGCAAGGTTCCGTTCTCCACTCCAGGTTCCGATCCAACATTTTACTCTGGGTTCCGTTCTCCAACGATTTCAATTATATATATATATATATATATATATATATATATATATTTGTTACTATTATGGTTCTGCCTTTGACTTTGGTTCCGCCTCTAACTATGGTTCCGCCTCCATTCATACTGCGTATTTCAACACGGTTTCTTGTTATAAATGGTTCTTTTATATTCTGATGCAGAGTTTCACCATACATAACACGGTTTCGTTTATTCTTATGCAAAGGTTTATTATGCATTTCTTATAAATACTCTGCTACAGGGTCTCATTCATACGGAATTATCGTCACAGGGTTTGTATATCCTCCCCACAAGCGCATACAGTTTGGACTCTGGAGCACGGAGCATCCAGTTAGACTTCTATTCAGATTACTAAAGACAAAGGCGAAGCCTTTCATCAGGAACACATTCTCATTACTGAACATACAAGCAGATCTTCAAGGATTTTTCTTCATTTTTCTGTAGAACTCCACAAAACCCTCACCACAGAGTTTATATATTCGACACACCAAGGATACACATATGCAATTAAGTCATTAATGCATAGATGGTTATATATCATAGCTCTTTCACATAGAATTCTTGTATCAACAATATCCATATAATACTGAAACCAATCCTTCTTCATACACAACTTAGTTTTCTTACACAACTGCCTCTACTTCATGTTTGTTATTTTGTATTCATTTCCTCTTTGTTGCCTCCATTGACTGTCTTTGTCTCCTTTTAATTGTTCCTGTTTTTGCATCTGCTACCTCCTTTGCCATCAATGACAATCATTTCCAACAGTCTCCCCTTTTGGCATTGATGGCAACACTCCCACCAATAATCCTCTGCTTCTTTTGCTTGCCTATTAGAAGTCCCTTTTTGCTTTTCCTCCCCCTTTGACATCAATGGCAAAAGGGTTGCTCATTTCCTAGTTTGCATTCTGCATTTCCTCTTTCTGAGTTATGTTTAGGCCCTCTTCTGCTGATTTTGTACCATGCTGCTCCATAGTCATGTATAAGACTTGTTGAGAGAACACTTTGAGATGTATGATTGTATTCAGCAACTAAAAATGCTGAGAGGCTTCAAATGATAATTACTACTCATCTTTTATATTTCAGATTCTTAATATAATGTTTCAGAACACAATACTGATCCTTTTGCTCTGTAATTGACCTTTTGATGCTTGAATAATGTAGATAACTCTAGGATAGTAACTTGGTGTTCTTTTGCCTTTATCCTTTGATCCTGAGGACCTGATTCATGCTTTCCTTGCTGGCTGATCTCCCCCTGAGAATGATATTTTCTTTTTTGTTCTCCCCCTGAGATTGTGCTTTCTCTTTATATCAGAGAGTAGCATCTGCAGATACTACCCCTAGTTTATCTCTCAAATATTGAAATGGTTCTCTAGCAAGAGGTTTGGTAAATATATCAGCTGTCTGTTCTTTCGTTGGTACATATTCCAGCTTTACTATCTTCTGAGCCACTTGTTCTCGGAGGAAATGATACTTGATTGGAATATGTTTAGTTTTTTAGTGAAGTACATGATTTTTAGATATACTTATAGCACTTGTATTATCACATTTGATTGAGATAGGTTCATCAATGCTTACCTTCATGTCTTGAAGAGTTTGCTTCATCCACATGACTTGTGTACAACATGTTGTTGCTGCTATATATTCTGCTTCAGCTGTAGACATGGAGATAGATGTTTTTTTCTTGCTTAACCATGCCACCAGACTTTCTCCTAGATAAAAGGCACCTCCACTTGTACTTTTCCTATCATCAACACAACTGGCCCAATCTGCATCTGTGTATGCTGTTAAAGTGAAGCTTTTACTTTTAGGATACCAAAGTGCATACTATGTTGTTCCTTGTAGATATCTGAGTATTCTTTTTACTGCTAGAAGATGGTTTTGTTTAGGAGCTGCTTGATATCTTGCCACTAGTCCTACTGCTAGCATGATGTTTGGTCTTGATGCTATCAAATACAGCAGGCTTCCTATCATGGATCTGTAGAGTTTTTTATCTACATCTGCAGTCCCATCATCAGCACATAGCTTGCATCCCGTGATCATGGGTGTTGTCACAGGTTTGCAGTCCTCCATTTTGAATTTTTTCAGCATTTCTTTTAAGTATTTTTCCTGAGAGATGAATGTGCTTGTGTTCTTTTGTTGAATTTACAGTCACAAGTAGAAACTGAGTTCTCCAATCATAGACATTTCAAACTCTACTTTCATCTCATCAACAAACCCTTTTGCTAGTTCATCTTTGTTTCTTCCAAACATAATGTCATCAACATACACTACAACAATCAAAAGTTCATTTTCATGGGCTTTTATGTATAGATTGTTGTCTACTCCACCTCTTTTAAAACCCTCTTTTTGCAAATATTTATCCAGTCTTGAGTACCAAGCACGAGGATCCTGTTCAGTCCATATAGGGCCTTCTTCAGTCTGCACACATAGTCTTCTTTGTTTGTCAATGAGAAGCCTTCTAGTTGTTCCATGTAGACTTCTTCTTCTAAGTCTCCATTCAGAAATGCAGATTTTACATCCATTTGATATACTTTGAAGTTTTGGTAGCATGCAAATTCCAGGAACATTCTGATAGCTTCCATTCTGGCTACAGGGGCAAATGTTTCTTCATAATCAAGTCCTTCAATTTGTGAGTATCCTTTGTAGACCAGCCTTTCTTTATTCCTGATTACTTGTCCTTGCTCATTCATTTTGTTTTTGAATACCCATTTTGAACCAATGATATTCTTCTCAATTGGTCTAGGAACTAGTTCCCAGGTATTGTTCTTCTCAATTTGGTCCAATTCTTCATTCATTTCTTTTACCCAATACTTGTCCTTGCTAGCTTCTTCAAACTTCTTTGGCTCTATTTGTGATAACATTGCTATGTATACTTCTTCTGTCTGTTCAATTAGTTGTCTTCTTGTTTGCACTCCTACACTCTTGTCTCCTATGATTTGTTCTTCTGGATGGTTCTTTTGAGTGTATCTTGAGGGGGTTTTTGAGTTCAGTCCAGCATCTTCTGATGTTTTGCTTGTTTCATCATCATCCTGGTCCTCTTCTTCATGATTTTCTGATGGACTGTAATAGTCTGTATCTCTTGTATTGTTTGGAAGTTCTTCATAAAATCTCACATCAATAATTTCAACTATTTTTCGAAGAGTCTTGTTATAGCACCTGTACCCTTTGCTTTTGGAAGTATATCCTAGAAAAATCCCTTCATCTGCTCTTGCATCAAATTTCCCAAGGTTTTCATCATTATTCTTTATTTAACATTTTCTTCCAAAGATTCTGAAATGTTTGATTGAAGTAGGCTTTCCATGCCATATTTCATAGGGAGTCTTGTCACTGCTTGGCCTTAAGTGAGCTTTATTAAGGATATGTACTACTGTGTGCACTGCTTCTGCCCAGAAGGTTTGAGCAATATTATTCTCTTGCATCATGGCTCTAGCAATTTGTTGAACAAATCTATTTTGTCTTTCTACTACTCCATTCTGCTGAGGTGTTCCTGCAATAGTGAATTGTTTTTTTATGCCATGCTCATTGCATAGGTCAGCAAAGTCATAATCTGTAAACTCTCCTCCTCTGTCTGATTTGATACATTTTAGTTTGCATCCTGTTTGATTTTCTGCTAATGCTTTGAATATCTTAAATTTTTCCAGTGCTTCTGATTTGTTCTTGAGAAAAGCAACCCATGTCATTCTGGAGAAATCATCTATTATCAGCATGAAGTAGGATTCTCCACTGGGTGTCTTAGTTCTAGCAGGTCTGCACAGATCCATGTGTACAAGCTAAAGTGGTCTTCTTGTTAATAGCTCATCTTTAGATTTAAAGTATGTGCGAGTCTGTTTCCCCAATTGACAAGATTTGCATATGGTATTTGAAGGTCTTCTTATTTTTGGCATATCTCTGACAGCTTTCTTCTTGCTCAGTCTGATGATATGGTCAAAGCTGAGATGTCCCAGTCTCCTATGCCATAACCATGACTCCTCAATTTTGCTAAGATGGCAGGCTTCATCCTCCTCTTTTACTATGTAAACATTACTCTTTGTTCGAACACCTTTGAGCAGAGTCTTTCCTGTTGTGCTTGATCTGACTTCACAATCTTGTTCTCTAAAGAGAACTTCACAGCATTTTTCACACATCTGATTGACACTCAATAAATTTGCTTTCAGCCCATCTACAAATAGTACATCTTGGGCCTTTCCTCTGCCATTATCTATGCTGACTGAACCCTTTCCTTTGATCTTTACTGACTTATCATTGCCAAAAGTAACATTACCATATTTCTTTTCATCAAGAGTAATAAACTTACTTTTGTCTCATGTCATGTGTTTAGAGCAACCACTGTCCAAATACCACTGGCTTTTCAGATCTTGAGCAATTAGAGCCAGGTCACACTTATTCTCCTTCTTTTTCCACTGGAGGCATCCTTCTATTTGATATCTTTTGTGAGGTGATGAATTGCATCCTTTTAGAGGAAATTTGGAAGGCATATGTCTAGCTTGATTGCACATAAAGCATTTGATCATAGTTTTTGTCGAATTGTGAGTATGAGCAGACTTTCTTTGATTCATAAACCTCCTTGAAGTGTTGAAAATCAATCTTTTTCCATACTTTCTACACTCAATGATTTTATGGCCAAATTATTTACAATAAAAACAGTAACCATAGAAGCAACTTGCATACCTGATGTGAGGTCGTTTTCTCCAGTTGTTTATTTGAGACAGTCTCTTTGCTGTTTGCATCTTTAGCTGGTTTGAATTACTCCTCCTTGCATGACAGTAGGCAGCAATGTGTCCCAGCTTGTGGCAGACATAGCAGGTGGCATTCTTCATAGGAGGGAAGAATCTCCTTTGATGGCTTGGAAATTTGACAAACTCGGGAGTATATGAACCTTTTTCTGTTGTCTGAGTATTTCTTTCATTCTTTGTTATTCAAGGATTCTTCTGGGTTCTGTTTCCCTCCATACATGCTTCTTCTTTTGTAGGAATTATTTGAGGTGCTTCATCTACCTTCTTTGCTCTCACAAAAATTATATTTTTGTTTTCTTTTTCTTTGCCTTTACTTGATTCTCCTTCATAGCCTATCCCAGTTTTTATTAGAGGAGATCTTTGAGCATCCAAGATTTCATTCAACTTACCAGAGCTTGTCATTTGAGAAGGGTATATAGACACTTTCTGTTGGGCACTTTCTAATTTCTTCTTCCAGCTTCTCTTGTTCTCGAGTTTTATCCTTGATTTGTTGAAGTAACATATCTTCAATATTCTTGGATTCTTCAAGCTTTACCTTCAGCTGCATGAGGAATTCTGAATTTTGTTATTCTTTCACATATTTGAGGAGAATCTCTTTTTTCTTTCTGCATTTTAGTTTAAGTCTGTCAATCTCCTCCAGAGAACTTCTTAGCTCCCCCTCAAGGTCGACTTCCCCTTCTTCTTCTTCATCTTCTAGTAAGAGTCCTTCAAGGTCTTCTATGGCCATCAGTAGAAATTCAAAGGTTCCCTCTTCTCCGGAGGATTCATCTGAGTCTTTAGATGTACTGCTGTCTTGTTGAGCATAGAAGGATTTTCTGCTGAATTTCTTTCCTTTCTGCCAGTTCTTTGATGTGTTTTTCTCTGATTCTTGAGCCTGTTTCCTTACTTTCTTGTGAGGACACTTAGCAGCATAATGTCCTACTCTTCCACAGTTAAAGCATTTGAAGGGAAGTTTACCTTTGTATCTACCTGAGCCTCTATCCAGTTTCTTGACAATTTTAGCTTCTTCTTCATCAGAGCAAGAGCATATGTCTTCTTTTTCTTCTTTCTTCTTTTTTGTTTTAAAAGCTGCTTCCCTCGTACTTGGCTTCTTCTGTGGGAGCCTCATCTCATATGCTGTTAGATTTCCAAGTAGCTGGTTCATGGTCAAAGTCTCCCAATCAGCTGTCTCTTCTATTGCAGACACCTTGGGATTAAATCTGGATGGGAGTGATCTTGTAATCTTTTGCACAACTATACTTTCTGGCATGGTTTCTCCAAGAGCTTTCATATTGTTAACAATTTCTGAAACTTTTAAGAAGAAGCTGCTAATATATTCATCATCATTCATTTTTAAATTTTCAAACTGGGCTCTATATATTTGAAGTTTGGCAGTCTTTACCTTTTTATTTCCCTCATGGATATTCTCTAGAGTGTCCCACATATCTTTGGCAGTCTTACTGTGCATTATTTTGATAAACTCAGCTTCACATAGTCCATTTAAGATTCCATTCATTGCTTTTGCATTAGCTACAAAGCTTTGTTTAGCTTCTTTCTCTGAATCAGTTGACTTTGTGACATATCCAAATTCCACAGCATCCCAAACTTCTAATCCTAAAGACATTATATATGCTTTCATTCTGATTTTCCAAAAGGCATAATTTGCACCTGTAAAGAAGGGGGATTTATTGGTTGAGCTTCCTTCTTGACTGGTCATCTTGAGAGCCTAGGATCTCCTTTCAGTTGTTAACTGATATAAAAGGAACCTGCTCTAATACCAATTGTTGAACCTTTAGTTAAACTGAGAGGGGGGGGGTTTGAATCAGTTTAACACATTCCTTAACTTTTAAAACTTTTCATTAAACTTATTTACACTTTCATTTCATATCTAATTTAATATGTGAGCAATCTTCGAATGTAAGAAGCAAGTATAATATAACAGTAGACTTAATATGAGAGCAGCAGGTATTAATCAAATGATATAAATCAGATCAACACATAAATATCATGCACAGAGACATCAGATGTAAGTGGAAACCCATAAAGGGAGAAAACCACATGTTATTATTGTTGTGTTGCAAAGGCAAGCTCCAACTCCCTCTCACCACTGTTTTTCTGCAGGCACCAACCTACAGGAGGCTCCAACCTCAATTCTGCAAGCTACAACTTGCAAGGAAGCACCAACTCCCTTCAATTTATCAAACTGAATGTTTGCTGATTTACTTCAGATATCAGCTCTGTTCTGTAGCTTCTCTTTCTGCTCTCCTTCTCTTAATCTTCTCTACCTTATTCTTCTATATTCTGCATTCTCAATATTTTCTCTCTCTCCCTCTCTAACCGCACCTTGTACATATCAATGTGATATTATATATAGAGTTCATTACATGACTCTTTACATTCCTCAGGGAATTTGAAGTGAGTAGTCCTGAATTTTTGCCTTCTGCCTTTTCATTTATCCAACTCATTTTAAAATTATAGCAATATGTACAAATTTCCATGCTACAGTGGGATTTTTTCTTTTCTTTAGGATACTTGCCTTTGCATCACAAACAATAAAAAGTAATTACATCATTTACATTCACATTCTTAATTACATATTTCAATATCACTCAGCTCCTCTTCTGAACTTTGGCATTACTGTATTTTGTCTTTTTCTACTACAGTTAAGAATTTGTTATGCATCTTCTTTGTTTACTGTCATCTGTACATTTCACCTGTTCACTGCTCTTTTGAATCCCTGTATTTTTCTTGTTCACGAACTTTCATCTTTGTGTTTAATCACCTGTTCACTATCCCAGTGTATATAATATCTGCAATTCGTTCACACAGATAACCCGTCATCCGCATATTTAAACTATATTGTAATTGATCAAATGTCAAGACCCGTGGTAATATGTAATATATTTACGAGTTTCAACTTTATTGTTGAACATTATAACCAAGGTTGTCACCTTATATTAATAACCCGAATGCATTACACATATCTCTGACTTATGTATTATCTCCGAACCTTGGAAACGCGGTTATAACTCTTTTAACATATTCCGTCGAACCTTATATTAAGACTATAATACATCGAAAAACATAAATAAACCAATTCATTTTGTATGACTCCGCCCCGGGCCCACAATACAGTCAAAGACCAATCAAACGCGCCCACTGTACCTAGCTTAACCTCCGGACTCCTTTATTAACCTTCGTGCGGGTTCAACAAGCGATCATTGTTAGATGTCGGCCCACCAGATCGACAACTCCTGTCTATTTCGCTCTGTGTCCTGGTACGATAGTTAATGCGCGAAGGCGCGCGTTAAACGGTGGTTTTGGTATGTCGCTCGAGGACACGTGTTGATCAATCAATGGAATCACTGCTACTCCGGGCAATACCACTTATGGTCGATAGGCGGTGCGATGAAATCTACTTACGGCTTTTACTGTTCACGCTAAACCACTTCGTTGTTCCTCTCGCAAGGTTTCGTTCTCCACTCCAGGTTCTGATCCAACGTTTTACTCCGGGTTCCATTCTCCAACGATTTCAATTATATATATATATATATATATATATATATATATATATATATATATATTTACTATTATGGTTCCGCCTTTGACTTTGGTTCCGCCTCTGACTATGGTTCCGCCTCCATTCATACTGCGTATTTCAACACGGTTTCTTGTTATAAATGGTTCTTTTATATTCTGATGCAGAGTTCCACCATACATAACACGGTTTCGTTTATTCTTATGCAGAGGTTTATTATGCATTTCTTATAAATAATCTGCTACAAGGTCTCATTCATACGGAATTCTCATCACAGGGTTTGTATATCCTCCCCACAAGCACATACAGTTTGGACTCTGGAGCACGGAGCATCCAGTTAGACTTCTATTCAGATTACTAAAGACAGAGGCGAAGCCTTTCATCAGGAATACATTCTCATTACTGAACATACAAGCAGAACTTACAAGGATTTTTCTTCATTTTTCTGTAGAACTCCACAAAACCCTCACCACAAATTTTATATATTCGACACACCAAGGATACACATATGCAATTAAGTCATTAATGCATAGATGGTTATATATCATAGCTCTTTCACATAGAATTCTTGTATCAACAATATCCCTATAATACTAAAACCAATCCTTCTTCATACACAACTTAGTTTTCTTACACAACTGCCTCTGCTTCATGTTTGTTATTTTGTATTCATTTCCTCTTTGCTGCCTCCATTGAATGTCTTTGTCTCCTTGTAACTGTTCATGTTTTTGTATCTGCTACCTCCTTTGCCATCAATGACAAACATTTCCAACACAAAATTATTCTTTCTCCATCATCATTTAGGCACTCAATAGCCTTATCATAACATGCTACCTTAGTCCTATGAATCTACAAAAAATCCATGCCCAAAATCATATTGCATGAACCCAAGGAAGCATTTTCATATGTGCTAAAGTAGACATACCATTCAGCTCAAATGCACAAGATCTCACCCAATGATGAACTATTTTCTTGGTACCTATAGCCAACTGCACCAACCAAGATTTTTCATGCACTTATTTAATCAAGAAACACTTATCCACCAGATCAGGACTGATATAACTATAGTTATATCCAAGGTCAATAAAAATGGAAACAACTTTATCACAAAGCTTTCCTTCCATCTCAATAATAGATTCCTAAAGATCAACTTGCCTATCATCCACTGCTGCATAAATATGAGTACTTCTCTATCCAACATCTCCAACTATATATGCCTAATGAGCACTATATATTTGAGGTATACCACCTTGGTGTTGTGGAAAATATCTCCAAAGTTGCTCCTAACCACAAGTCCAACACTTCAAAGGCTTCCTTTTGTCACCCTTGTTCTATTCCTTAGGGTGAGACCTATGCCCTCTTTCAACTACATTTAACTTCTTGTACAATGCAACATTCTCCTTGTTAATTGCATCTTGAGGTCTTCCTCACTTCTTATCCCATTTTCCCTTAGTCTTATCATTCCCCTTCCAATCACTCTTAGCCTCAAACTTATGCTTAGACTACTCATAACAATAATTCAACTATCTAATTACCAAGGCTCATCATACTCAATATGATTCTTGAATGCTAAAGGAAATCCACTGACATACCTTTGAACCTTTGTCTTCTCACCCTTAAGGTATGGTACATACCTCAACAACTCCAGAAACTTAGTCATGTATTCTTCGTCTATCATAGAACTCATCTTCAATTCGTATAATTCCTTAGCATTACCATCATAACATCTCTTTGATAAGTAATTCTTTTTTTAAAGTCTCTTAAACTCATGCCAACTCAAACCCTCTATCTTGATTATTTTTACATAGTTCACATTTTACCACCAAATATCTACTTTTCCCTTGGGATTGAAAATAACTATCCTAGCTTTCATATTCTTTGTATAATCATGTAACTCAAAAAACTTATTCATCCCAAGTATCCATGCTTCTGCATATTCTATTTTATTCATGTCTTCATCAAAGTTAGGAGGATTGGATTTCTTAAACTCATATGGAAAGTGCTAGTTCTCACTCCTCCTATAAGGATGATAGTGGTGATGACCATGATATCTCTTTGAACTAGAACTAGAATAGAACCCATAAACACTAGCTCTCTTATCAGGTGTATCCATCCATCTACCACCTTTGACTGTGTCATTCATGTCTAACTTATGTCGTCCATGAGACTCGTTACCATATGCCCCATTATTCCTTTCCTCTTTTCCATAACTAATACTTGGTTTTCCCTATATATGAAAATATGATAAGATCTGAAGGATCACTGCATTGAACTCTTCTTGCTTCTCCTAAGCTCTAGAAATTATTTCCTATTACTCAATTATCCTTTCATTATCTACCTTAAAAATTTTGATCTTTTCCTTTAGACTTCTCAATGTATCTCCTAAATCAAGAGGGTACTCATCTCCTTTATGCTTAGCTAATCTATAAGGAGAGTCACGTGAATTGTAATCCGCCATATTAATTTTCATCTTTGATCTTCTACTTCCAGCAAAAATTTCATGTTAAATAAACAAAATATAACATAACCAAACATACCTTAGTGTGTTTCAGTGGAGACTATCTCGTTTGCACAAATCAGTCCAGATTAGCACAATATATATAATGACATAAACATATCAATCATCTCAACATCGACATCACCATCATGACCCAAGACTGCAAGAATGATCACCTCCATGCATGCATAACAAACATATCGACAACTAACATGCATGCATAAAAATCACATCTAGTTGATCCAATCCAAGTTTCTAAACCTGGAAGATCTAATACCATCATGTAACCACCCCTCCCACATTTACCCAAATTCATAGGCTCACCATGGAAAACGTGATACAAGTGTCACTATGACATGACCCAACCTTTAAGTTCCATTTAAGGAAGTGGGGCCTAGAAACTAAACACATATTAACATTCTACAGGGACTACGTGTCACCTAGGAGTTGAAAAAACACCCAAGGTGATCAATACTTGAAATGGAACCTTCTTTTTCTAATCTAGCATCCCAACCGCACACATAACAAGGAAAGGGTGTGGTTATAAGGCTCCAACCACACGCATAGGCCTGCTTCCATGTAGTTATGGCCTAAATCCTTCAATTTTGAGCAGGCAATCCCAGGATATGTGCCACCATTTCAGGCCAGCCTCCAGACCACTGCCCAGAATTTCCTGAAACTTTCTAGAATCATAATTTAGATAATGACAATGTCAAACATTTATAACTCAAAGAAATAAATTTACCTGGACTACCTGATCCATGATATAAATTTCATCAAACATATGGAAAACATGTAAGCTACATGTCATTAACGCATATCTGATCATAAATTGATAGTCTTCATCTGAGAATCACCAAGAAGGATCTAACCCTTCTCTAGCTAGCTACAACAACACTTGTTAGTCCACATATACATCAAAAATCAATAACTTATCAAAAAATGTTTATAGCCATAGATATCCTACATCACAAAACCAATATATAACCAATAGATAAGTAGCATATAAACCATGGAAACTCATCCATAATTTCAACATGATAACCAGTACAAGTGCTCATAAATCACAATAGTAAAATAACACTTATTAACATATGAAAATTCCAACCAAGTCAGGGACTTCCACTTACCACCTGACCATATATTGGGTTGAACCAAATATTTCTTTCATCCGATCACCCTTTCACCATATTCCAAGTATGAATATGGGATCTCATGGAATAAACCAAAACAAAACCAAACCAGGGCTTCCAGATGCCAAACCACCTCAAACCTCATTCACAGTGATTCCACCTCTACAGTTTGGAAATCAATAACATAAACCAAATTATTCTCTACCCAAGTTGTCTAGGGCACTAGGAACTCATAACTCAACCCACACACTTCCAGGGCTCTAGAGCGTTTTTTCCAACTGTGGCTCCAACGACTAGTAACTCAACCCACCAAGGGCTCTGGAGTGTTTGTCCCAACCAACGACTTCAGGAACTAGTAACTCAACCAAGTTGTTCCAAGGCTCCAAATTGTTTGTTCCAACCCACAACCATAGGTAACATGAGCACCAATTAGAAAAACAACAAGTGGGAAACCCACAACACCATGGCAATCTTGTAAATGGCAAGGCAATGCTAAACCATCATCAATCTAGGAAGATCTCCATGCTAATGACAAACCATAACAAGAAAATCACATGCATATACCATGCATCCAAAAATCATCAAGTAAATCACACATGCAACATGTTTCCTGCAAAGAAATCCAATTGTATTTGTTGATCCAATTGTTTCCTTCTACTTCCTTCTTTCCTTTGCCTTCTTTCTCCAAATCCAATGTATGCCAAAGTGATCCAAGAATTCTCTAAGTGTGAAAGAGTATGAGAGAGTTAGAGATCGAAATGATAGCTCCAAAACTAAACTAACAAAAGTTGTGAACTGATCCTCATAAGCCTTTTTAACATTTAGGCCTCTATTTTCTTCATTTTCCTTAATTTTTCCTCTTATTTCTCATGTTTGTAAATATGTACCTCTTTGTCTTCTTTTTCTCCTATTTTCCTTTATTTTCATAAATACATTTCAATTATTCCACTTTTCATTTTCCAATGCCTTTTCCAATTTCTATATCCATTAATCACAAGTGATTCCCATCACTATGTTTCTCCCAACATTCAGCTTGGAATATGTGTCTTTTGACCTTGGTTTTATTTTATTTACATGGAAAATAAACCAAGGGTTGTTACATCATTTATCTTGAACTGTCATGAAAGTTCCTCCTTGTAAGAGTGGATCATATTTCCATATCTTGTTAGTATCAAATAATCCACATAGATAAATAATATGAGAAAACTTCCATCTACCATAATGTAGTAGAGATTGACATCTGCTTCACTCTTAGTGAATCCCAATCCACTGAGATAAGAATATATGTGAGTGTACCAAGCATGAGGTGCGTGCTTGATACCATATGGGTATCTCTTGAGCCTACACATATGTGTCTCCCTTATAAATGTCTCGAACCCCTAGTCAATATGCTCAATGTAGATCTCTTCCTCAACCACTCAATTGAGGAAGGAAACCTTAACATCCATTTAGTGGATCCTCCACCCCGTCTATGTTGTCAATGCAAGTATGGTATTGATATCTAAGTATCTTACCATAGGGGAAAATGTCTCCTCATAATAAATCTCGTCCACCTATGAGAAGCCATTAGCCACAAATATGGCCCTGTACTTCTCAATACTTCCATCAACTGCATGTCTCACCTTATAAAACCACCTGGGGATAATATATAATTTCCCTTAGGTCTAGGCACAACCTTCCAAGGATCATTCTTGATGATGGAGTCATACTCCTCCACCATGGCATCTACCCACACCTGTTGGGAAACTTCCTCTTAAAAATAATATGGCTCATAATAAATCAACTCTGACATGAGTGTCATATATCTTATATATTTATCGGGTGATCTCCTCTGTTTGTGTAAGAAGATAGGATCTCCAACCTACTCTTAAGATTCTTGCACCAACCTATAAACCATCATGGTCCTCTTCCTCCCCTCTATAGAATTCCCTGTGTGGGTGGGTTCCTCCGCCCAAATTTCTCTTTGCTCCTCCACATGTGCCTGCTCCACATCATCCTCCTAGAATGTGCTCTTTCCTTTGAGCAAGATTTGAAATTATGGATCTGACTTAGGCTCCTCCTTTAGAGTTAGAAGCTCCTCCTCAGGTGGTATGCTCAAATGTCGCTCTAGATAACTCCTCGTGGATTTCTCCTCATCAACTATTTCATCCCTATTCTTATAGGTCATTTTATCGCATCCATTCAAATGGCCTGAAAACTAGATCAATCAACATCCTTAAAAACGTTTCCATTATCCCTTTGCAAAGCCCTAAGAATCACCTCTCCAAAAAGTTTGAGTTTTTGGGTCAATATGCTCAAAAACCATGTTTTTGGCCCTAGCGCACCCTGTCCTTCAGTCCACATGTGATGGTTGCTTGTTGCATAATTGATCACCTGCGTTAATCAGAGCAGGTTACTCTACTTTGTAGGTGCGATGGTTCTAGAATTTTGGGAAAAATAAAAATTATTTATGAAACTTCTCCTTCCATAAGCTTTTAAGATGCTTTTAATCATTTACTATGGATAGATATCTTGAATTCCTACTCTAAAGGTATTATCTCTTATCCTTAGAGGTCATCCTCATTAATATGTGGATCTCAAGCCTAGATTGTTAAATCCTAAACTACCACTTTTACCCTATAAATCTACTGCCTCCCATGGAGTTTGGGTTGGCTTTTAGAGATTACTAGGTTATCTTTTGGAGATTACTAGTGCCCTCATGATGTTTCTTTGAGCTCAAGGAATCATCATCCATTTTCATTAGGGTTGAGTGTGAAGGTTTTATTTGTGGAAAGGAAGGAAAAATACAATTAGCGATACATATTCAAAGTCAACTTCTATATATGGTTGTAACTCTCTCCTTTATTTACCAATACAAAAAGAATTATGTATTCTTAGACTTGTGTCACATTGATGCTTATGTATTTCAATTCCTTGTTGACTCATTGATTAGAGATATTGGATTATACTATGTGGATATTGTAGTTCTCTTGCTTGTTTTATTCACTGTTTCATGTTCCATTTATAGCGCGTGGAGCTAGGATTGGAACTTACAAGCGAAGAGAAGAGGACTTGCTATGGATTCCAGGTAGGTCTCTTTTCCGTATTATAATCTCTCTAAACAAAACATAGAAGTTTTTCTGTTTGTTGTTCTAGATTAGACCACTATATCTAGGGAGTTCATTTTTGTCGGTAGAAGTGAATTTTCCATATAACAAATTGGCGACCATTATGGGGAACAATATTTCACTTAGTGATTTCCTTGGCCTTAGAATTTTTAACCTTTCAAAGCGACCTTAATTTCCTTATTCATATAGTAATTGACCTTGAGAAAACACATTTTTTAGCTTGGTTGGGTTTTTATGTCTTATTTTGACCAAATTATCCCTAGCACACTCTCTCTTCTGAGACAGAGTAACCCAATGCAATCTTTCCTCTTTGGAAGAGCAATGGTTCACTTTGGTGCCCATTCTACACATGCAATGGTCTTATAGAATACAAAAATTTTCATTCATTTT
This sequence comes from Pinus albicaulis, assembly GCA_034641835.2. NCBI lineage: Eukaryota > Viridiplantae > Streptophyta > Pinopsida > Pinales > Pinaceae > Pinus > Pinus albicaulis. The sequence continues at coordinate 299,395,750 of CM076583.1, read as the reverse complement.
CCTTGCTCTTCATTCTTCTTTAGTCCAGAAGGTTTTCATGAGTCTCTAAATTTGTTTTTGTCTCTGTAAAGCCATCATAGTGTTTACATTTGAATTTTTTTGCCTTTGATGAGAGTTTTTTTCATTTTTCTTTCTTCTCATAATTAAGGTTTATGAACACTTGGGCTTGCTTGTTGATTAGAAAAAAGAATTTTCATATTACAGTTACAGTCTGTGTGAGTTATTTTAGTCAGTGATATACACGGGGGCTACACTCAATGAACCTGTTAGTGTCAGTCAGTTATGCCTGTCACCAGTGATCAAATGTTCTAGTACAAAGTTTTTGTTAGGGTGTCAAGTCAAATTTTTATGGTTTCAATAGATGTTCAAATAAAAATTTGGTCACTGACTAGTGTGTCTAGGTCTATTACTACTCCTTTCAAAACAATTCATGAGCTGATCATTACTATCTCTCAGTTGGATGAGACATCACTCCAAAGTCATCATTTCCATCTTATTCATACCACCATAATCTTCATTCAACTCAATGTCACCATTAGTTCATTAGGGTTTAAGTCTTCAAAATCTGTCATTTCATTAATAAATTCGACAAATGAAGGAGTACTAATAGGGAAATTTCTCATAAATTTTTGTTTCAAATGTAATTTTATTTCAATTTTGATGTAATATATTCTAAAGTTCCAAAGCTACAAAGTTTTCAAAGAAAAGGTGAAAAGCACATGGTGGGCCACCACACCACTATGAAGAAATTGACTTCTACAAGCTATAAAAGACCATCAAAATCATTTATCTCACTCATTTCATTGGAAAAGAGCTCTCACTCACCATAAAATACTACCTCAGCAATTTCAACATCAAAGAATACTCCAAAGAATTGATTGGCACCTTCTCCAAGCTGCCAAGTTGCGTTTTTAGGAAGCCACGCTGCGTTTTAATCACTACATTGCATTTTCACTCCTACAGCCATAAATCTTGTTTTCAAGGGTTCTGAAAGGAAATTTAAGTTTTCATCATCATTTTACAATCAAGTTAAGGCTTTTTGACACCTCCTATCATTTTTGTTTCATTTCTTTTGTGGTGAAGAACCTCAATTTGTCCCCACGCTACATTTTGGTGGGTGAAGCTTTTGTTTTCAAGTTTGCAAGTAACAATACCTATCCTTGATACACTATACCCTTCCTCACACTAAAAAACCCTTCCCACAACTGTTACACTCCCCTACTCTCATTTACAAACCCCTACATCCAAACCTTAGCTCCACACTACATTTTGGGCAGTTTTAGGGCTAGGACCATGTAAAATTACCCTAGAATAATACCTTCACTCATTTGATCCCTTTCCACTTCCCTAAGCTCGATAAAACCCCTGTCTACTTCCCTCAATTCTCCTACCCTCATATCCTTTCTCTAATCCCTTCATCTTATCGCATCACCTACTTCCCCTATTTTTCCCACTAGGGTTTTGCCTTGAAAACTGTCAACATGGAGGGAGAAAGAAATATTACAAAAAAGGAGGTAAAATATCAAGGTTTGAGCCACTAAAAACTCATGAGTTGATGTCTTCTCCACTAGCCAAGAAATTGTTTCAAAATGTAGGATGTTTAGGATTTTGTGAGAAAATTCAGCAATTTAAGTATCATGCCAAGTTGAAAATTTTGTTTTCCACTAACCTTAGGAGAGATAAGGTCACAATTGTAGGGGTGAGCTTCACAATTTCACATGAAGCCATAAATATAGCTACATGGATCCCAAACATTGGTTAAAAATGTTTTAAGATTCTATATTTGGATGTGTAAAATTACAAACCCTTCATCAAAGGTCACTACAAAGACGGCGTTAAGAAAGTATTTCCTTATGGTCAGCTGCTTGATAAGTTTGCTCCATTGATGAGGTCCATTATGAAGTACTTTACATGTGAGGGGAGATTTTCTAGATTGTACAAGTATCATGTCACATTTCTCATGCCCTTAAAAGGGGTAAAATATCTCAACCTATCCTACTACCTCTACAAGAGCTTGGCTAAAATGGCAGAGAAAGTGCAGCATACAGAGAGTCATCATCAAGCCAACCTTTTTCACCATGCCCTCATTGAAATCATTGTCTTGCACCAGCTTGCAGAGAATAACATCACTTGGGAGACATTAATTCATTCCAATGTCATTTTCCCCCCTGGTAGTCAGCCTACTAGCCAAGGTACATCATCAGCTACACCATTAGCACCATCCAAACAAACGAAGATTGGATCATCTAGTAGAATTTCAATAAAGAAGACACCTAGGGCTAAGGTGACCAAAACATATCATAGGGGTATGAGGCTTGTGTTTTCTCTAAAAATTTTGGAAGGGGCCAAGCCTACATTAGCAGAACAAAGATCACCATCACAACATGAGGCACCTTTGTAAGAATTAGAGCCATTCCATATTGACATTGACATGGCAGACTTGGAGGTGGATGAAGAGCACGGAACAATAGAGAAGGTCATCGTGGATAAATATTATGATATCATAGAAGTTAAGGATAACTTTTCTAAGGCCAACTTCTTGATTTCATTCCTAGAGTAGGAAAACATGCAATTGAAGGTCAATCGACTAATTTTGAATAGGCATAAAGTTGATGCTAGCAAAGAGGATGTAAAGGGAAAAGCAGTAGTTGACATGGATGATTCAGATGAGCATGAAGAGTAGGTTAGAAGGAAGAGGCCAAGAAATATAGGCCTAAAAGTGGCACTTCAGCAACAAAGAGAGGCATTTCCACCAAAGACACAAATGACAGTGGATGACGTCATATTGGTAGACATTGAGCAAGACATGGAGTATTGGCTTGATAGAGTAAATGGTCATTTGGAAAAGCTCCTAAATAGGGCTAAAAAGAACAATGACATTAAGAGACACATGGCCATGCACTATTATAAGATAAATCAGGTGTCTCAGGCAAAAGCAAGCAATTAGAGGCAAAACTCAAAGAAACCCTAATGGAGGAAGAAGAGAAGGGTTAGTTGGATTTGCTTTCTGATGCTTCCATAATAGCATATAATCCATCTCAATGCTTCATGGAGTAATTCTAGAGAAATTTTGGGAAAATTTTGAGAAATTTTGAAATTTTTTGAAGATTTCTATGTTTTTGGCAATTTTTGACACAGTCACTAGTTCAAAAATGCAGCATGCCCCACGATGCGCTTTTGATGGGGGGGCTCAAAATGACAAATGGTTTGCATATTTAGGTTTCTCATCACTTCTACATCAAATTTATCCTCTAGGAGTGACATGTCAGCAAGTTTTGGTAGGTGAAAAGGGCCAAAAACCACTCAAAAAACACCTTTCTTCCCTCTTTTTGAAAAGTACGCTGTGTTTTTGGAGTACCTATGAGAGAATAGATTTTTAGGGGGCTAGAAGAAATATTTTCCAGTGCTTGATGATTTTATCATGTAGAAAACGGGAATAGATTCCTCCAACATCTTTCATATCAGGATTTGGACCTCAGGAAGGCCTCCAAAAGCCTCTTGCACGAATTCCGTTGTGTTTTCTCCTAGCACACGGAGATTTTTCCTTATTTCACTGTGTTTTTGCCTGAAAGTCACTTTTATCAATTGACTCAATCCAGATTCAACCTACACCGATGCAATTTGTCATTTTTTTATTTGTGATGATGTAATCATGTGTTATTATGATGGTTAGAGTAAAAATGAGGTGGATACATTCTTGTTAATGTCATTTATGGTCAAATGTATCAGTTTCTCTATCTTGAGGAGAGTTTTATTAACCTCCATAGTCTTTAGGTTTTAGGTGAGGAAATCATGTGAATTTCTCCTCCACTCTAGGATTCAACCCCTGAGAGATGGTAATTGGTTTTTTTCTATATGTATGCATTTATTAGTAATTTTGATGGTTGGGCATCAGAGGGTGATACTATTCAGAAATTCAAAGGACCAGTTGGTGCTATTAACTAGGAATTCATGTGCAGTGAGTTTTTTATGTTTTATTTTCTCTATTATAGTCCTTTATAAATGATATACATGTTCTCTTTCAATGCCTTTCTTTCTTCAGTGATCTTCCTGAAAGCTCTATTTTGTTTGGGAATTTCATTTTATGTTTTCTTCCTTCTGTTTTAATGAATTCATGATACGTGCTCATTAATATCCTCCTTCATTTTCAAACCCTACACTACATAGACAGAACACTAAGCCCATCACTAAAGCATTTCTACTTTTCTCCTTCATATATTTTCAGCTATAACTCTTTGATACATTGACCTAGCTACCTGGTTTTCATCCATGATCCAGTAGAAAAACCATCAAACTTTCAAAACCTAGAGCTGACCTAACTAGCCTAAAATCTACTCCTCATCCAATCAAACCCTTTGGTTGTGATTTCATAGATAGAGAGCCCTCTCTGGTTTGGTAGGGCTAGCTACCAAACTAAAAGCTTGGTTTGAGGTTACCTTCGTCGATATCCTTTCTCACCCTTGGGACATTGTGGAGGCTAACAGAACATATGACATATCGCGTGTGTTTGTGGCATATTAAACAATACCCTTAATTCGACTACATATTGGAAAATACCTCTGAAACTCACAATATTTAACTCCCTACCAATACACCTTCCCAATTTAAAAAACCCCTACTTTCACTAGATATTGTAGGTATCCATTTTTTCATTAGAATTTTTTATACCCCTTTATATTTTTTCCGTAACTTTGAGGTCCATTTTTTATACTTGCTAATATGAATGTTAGCCTCTCTCATAAAACAATAATAAATCCAAAAATAAAATAAATAAATTAAATATTAAAAGTTAGGAATTTATGCCTAACTCTTTAGTTTGGGTTGTTCCTCTAAGATAGGAGTTAGTTTAGGTAGCACCTATATTGGTGTGTGTTTGGTTGAGAAATTATCTCAACCAAGGTGTCCAAGATAGAACACACTATCTTGAGACACTGTCTCCTCATCTATTTAATTGTAACATTACATTATTTTAATAATGAGAAAATATGTGAGGAAGTCGTGAGGCTGAAGCCTTTTCTGCCATTATTTGGTGTTTGGTTTATTATGTGTGTTTTATGTATTTTTATGAGTTGATTTGATTTTCAATATGTGGTATCAGAACGAGTAAGATGCCTATTTTAAATCTGCAAGTTTGTATATATACTGTGTGTGCAACTGTGAATGCAAGAATAATTCACATCAGAGGAGGCACCATAGCCAATGCTGGAGATTCCTCTATGCATTAGCCATAGAGGAGGAAATTTACATCTCACACCAGACAAGGCAGTGTGATCGAGTTTGAAGGGATCACACCTAGCAAGCAGAGAGAACCCGCAGATGTGTGAGGAGCTATGACTCTATAGAAATGATGAGCCTGTGTGGTTCGACGGCCCATGGGTCTAACCAGCAGCCCATTCATTACAGTGTCTGTGAACTCTAACTGGTTATTGTTCGACTCACAAGTGTCAACATCAGTCAACGCAAGGAGGAGGGCAGTGACATTATAATGGCAGTAGAGTTTTATAACAACGTGGAGAGGGCGATCAAAGCCTGCGGAAGTTGTGAACGGAGTCAATGCTATATGTAAACAATGGCAGTTGTTACAGACCATCCAGCAATGGAATTGATACCGAAGTTAGGAGGTGAGTTAATTCAACGAAATTGCAGTGTTATAAATCGCAGTAGCAAAGTCGACAATAAAGTCGAGTTGTGAATTAAGATACTGCTACACGGTAAAACGGATCCGACACAAAGTTTAATTCTAAGTGTTCTGCAAACACCTTGGAAACTGCGTTGAAGCTAAAACAGTTGCATTATATCATAGCTGTGTAGCCACAATAGCGTTGGACCTCTTGTCGTGATTGCAAGCACAGCTGTAAAGTGTGTGGATCATGGTAGCAATGTTGAAATTTTTGCAACGTCTGCAACGAATTACCAAATGCAAAGCCATGATGCAGAGTTGTTTTGATTGCCTTGTCGAGAAGGTTAAAAGGTAACAGTATCGGTTGTGACAAGGATAACATGAAACTTCATTTTTAAACAAATGGGTTATGTTTTTAAATAACAAGCACCGACGGTAAATTCCAAATGACAGTATCCACAGCTCTTTCATCTGCTTACCCTCACTGATTTATTTTCCAAGTGACGGTATCCACAGCTGTGGTTTTTCAAGGTCAAGGTCTTCCTCTCCTCTGATTCACCTCCATCCTGGCGAGCTTGTAGATCACTTTTGGTTCATTTTAAATTGGTGGAAATTTCATAAATCGCTATGCATAAGAGAAACTAATATTTATTCACAATAATCACTTGATATACGATTTGGAGATGTAGAGTTTCAGCAAGTTTCTGAGATTTATTTTCGGTATGTTTTTCACGTAATTTTTTTCACATAACGTATATTTCTGAAAAAGAATTTGAAAATTTTGAAAAAGAATTCATAGAGCGCTGGAGAAAATTGCAAGAGAGGAGGTCGCACCATCAATTTTCTGACTTGGGTTCTTTACTTGGAGTGGCACCATGGCAGCCATTACTCACACGATCTGCTTAGTATGAATGCAAAAATGTCCAGTCCAACATGAGCCAGTTAGCTTGAGACATAACAGCAAGAGTCAGCTAGCATGACCCAGCATGAGGAAAAATTTGAGTTGTGTCTAGCAATTCGCCTTCAGCATTTGTGAAATCGACTTCAGCGTTTAAAAATTGACTTCAGCAATTGTGAAATCCCCTTCATCTTTGTGATCGAATTCCCTTTTGTAGACAGAAGCCTCTTCTCTGCATCATTGAACCAACCAGAAGGTAACACAAAATGGACCAACGTTGAAGCCACTTCAACAAGAAAAAATAAAGTGTGCTTTATAAATGATCTGGAGTGTGCTTCTTTTAAAGAAAGTAAACTTCTTCACTTTTTTAAGAGAAACGTGAAATTCACTTTTTACAAGAGGACTTCATGAAATTCACGATAGTTTTCAAATGGGGGTTTAAAATAAATAGTTAATTGAGCGGAAAGCTTAAGTGGAGAGGTAGTATACATTTTTTTAAATAATTTAAGTGGAGTCATTTTTTAATGAAATTTTAAAAGGGAGTTAAAAGGTAGTGGAGAGGTATTTTATCTTTTTTTTGAAATAAGTTGTTTTCTTTTGTAATTTGGAGAGATAAGGTGTGTTTCCATTTGTATTTGGAGAGATAAGGTGTGTTTCCATTTTTATTTGGAGAGATAAGGTTATTTATTGTAAATTTGGAGGGATAAGTGTTTTCTATTTGGAGTGATATGTGGAATTGTTTAGAGCAATTTCTTGTTGTAATTCAAAGTATTGTTTTAATTTGAGAGAGATTGAGTCGGTGAATATCCAGATTTTGAAGACGAATTGCTTCCAAGGGTTGTGAGCTTGGAATTTTCATTACTTGAAGGTGGATATTTCTTATGTACTCAATACTTAATAAAGATATCATTTTTTGGTGATTGTGTCCTAGATCCGCCCGAAATTGAATAAGGGGATCTTAGGTACACGAAGAGTGTGTTGATGATGGTGCATGCTTAATGTTGTTTCTTTTGATTTTTGTCTAGTTTTGACACATAAATGATCTCATTTAACACACACATAAATCTCAATGCAAACAAGCACAGCACTTGTAACAAAGTAGTTGCAAGGAAGGATAATTAAACTCAACACATGCATTTGCGCCAATACAAAAAATAATCAAAGTTGTCAACATCATCATTCTACCTCAACAAGAAAATTCACTTAATACAATCAAGTTCATGTACCTACAAACTCCAGCATTTCAAAGCAAAGTCTACATCACTACAATTAAGTTAATGAATCTGCAAACTTCAACATTTGTAAGGGTGCATTCTCGGTTGAAACCGACACCCCGATTTTTAATTAATTCTAATTAAGTCAAATTGAATTCATTGTAGTGAGTCATTAAAATCATTAAGTGTTTTTGGGTGCATTTTCGACAATGTTCAACACCCTTTCTTTAAGAAGAATCAAGTGAATGCATGAGTTTTAACTCTAAAGAAAATAGGCAACAATTTCACATCTCCTGCAAGCAAGCATGAGTATTAATTCAAGTAATTTGCATCAAGTCAGTACAAATTTCAAACCATCAAGCGAGCCAGCGTGAAGTTCATTGCAGCAACCATCAAAGCAACCACGCAAGTTCAACTCTAACACCAATCAAGCAAGTTTAAAATCTACATCAAGTGAGCGTGAGTATTCATTCAAGTGAGCATGAAGTAATCAAGCAATTCAAGTGAGCGTTCAAGAAAAGCGATCGTCATTAAGCGAGCGTAAATTCAAGAGTTCAAGCAAGAAATTTCTACAACTCTAGCAAGTGTTCCAAGCAAGCGCAATAAGCAACAAATCAAGCGAGCGTGCCATTCAAGCCACATAGCAAGCGAGTCTGTCATTCAAGTAACAAAATCAAGTGAAACATTTCAAAGAACGACATCTATGACAAGAGAGCCTGAATTCAAGAGAGCGAGTTCAAATGGCGCAACACATCCAGTTGTTAAAAATTCTTCAAAATTTGATCCTCTCAAGTGATGAAGACATGGTGCAAATCAGCAAATAAACTCTTGATGATCTTTCACGGCATCTACAACAAACAAATGAAACCATTGAGTTTCTTCAAATAGAGTCACAACTACAATGAAATGAGTTTCAAGAGAAGAGTGATGCTTCAGAGTCTTTGAACCATATAGCTAAAGATGATTCTAAGTCATTCATCCAAACCGCTTCTAGTGTTGAAGTTGTTCCAATTCAACTTTCTTCCAAGCCAATCATCAAGTCGTGGGAAGAAATTAAAAGTAACAAGAATTGACGAGGATTAGGATATGTCAACGATGACACCAACTTGCATATCCCAGATTATTCCAAGCCAAGTAAGTTCGTCAGTGTAGAATTTCTTGCACAAATCACCTCAGCAAGTTCTGAGAAAGTTGCAGACAAACAGAAATGCACGCAACTAGAAGTTGCAGTCAAACTGACATGTTCTCATTGTCAAAGAACCAGTCATATGGAAGATCAGTGTTTTGAACTCCATCCTTGTCACCATTGTGGCAAGCCTAATCATTCCTCAGAGAAATGTCGCAGCCACCAAAAATTAGCCAGATTGAAGATACATTATGAATCGATCGATCCTTGGGAATGGTCATCCACAGTCAAAAGATTGTCTCAGTTCTACAACCGAATACAATCACACATAGTGCAGCCGACAGTGAAAATAAGATGGTACTCTCATGCAGTTGAACGAGGGAGTACACCAGTGCAACACTCCTAAACCTGAAGGGGGGGAGTTCAGGAATAATTTCCAGAGGATTATCTCTCCTTTCAGCTGACAAAGGGGGGAAAATGTCAATGAAATTGATGGTGGTTGTTAGACTGAAAGTCTTGACAAAACCAGCAAAATTAGCCAGTGGGCATCAACAAATTCGCTAGTGGGCAGTCGACAACAAAGAAGCAGTGAGCAGTTTTCAATACAGCAAAAGTAACAATGAGTTGTTTTTGACATCATCAGCCAGTGGGCGTTCAACAAATTTTGTCAGTGGACAAAGGATTTTGATTTCACGCAAAGGACAGATGGATCCTTTTGCAACTTGGCATGTGATGGAGTTTTCAAGCGAAATTCAGAGATGAATCAGACATGCAACTGACTCATGGTCTCTTCAGATTGCAGTTTTTCAGCATTCAGCTTTGGTGGTTTTTTAGGCAATATTTTTTAGGATCAACATGAGAACTTGGAAGATGGTTCCTCATTCTTATTTTGGATTTATCATTGAAGGGGGGAATGTTAGCCTCTCTCATAAAACAATAATAAATCCAAAAATAAAATAAATAAATTAAATATTAAAAGTTAGTAATTTATGCCTAACTCTTTAGTTTGGGTTGTTCCTCTCAAATAGGAGTTATTTTAGGTAGCTCCTATATTGGTGTGTGTTTGGCTGAGAAGTTATCTCAACCAAGGTGTCCAAGATAGCATGCACTATCTTGAGACGTTGTCTCCTCATCTATTTAATTTTAACACTACATTCTTTTAATAATGAGAAAATATGTGAGGAAGTCGTGAGGCTGAAGCCTTTTCCACCATTATTTGGTGTCTGGTTTATTATGTGTGTTTTATGTATTTTTATGAGCTGATTTGATTTTCAACAATGAAAACCATTTACCCCCTATATATCTCCCAATATATTATGCCATTTTTCCCTCAAAACATATCCCCCAATATGAACCCATGTGGTATGATATTTCTCCCCCAGTAAGTCCCCCGTAGTGATATAGATTCATTTTCATCTTCATCGCATTTGAAATTGAAAGGAAAAAAAAATCCATTTCTTAACCATTTTTTAGTGTTTTTTCTTGCATTTTTTAAAAATTGTCTATGAGTGTTAATCACGTTTGAGTGTCATCTCTTCTCATCTTTGGAATTTTCACCCAATTTCAGTTTGAGTACTATGTTAATGAAATCTCATATTTCATTTTATTTCATTGCGAATTTCCCTTACACTTGATTGGTTATTTCATTGCATTAGTGAAGGAAGGTATTGTTTTTCATAAGTAGTCTTGTTATATTGTTATTTCGCTGATTTGGAATCATCTTGACTTATTTATTTAATAATTCTCTTGAATAGATTACATTTTCATATTTATAATTATCATTTTCACAATATGAAAGGAAATTGTACATAGATTACATTTTCATAGTTTTCAATGGAAATTATGCATAGATTACATTTTCATTGCATGGTTTGACATATTTTAGGGCTTTGAATTGAATTGAAATAGTGAAATTGAAAGATCTAGTTAGGAAGTTCTTGATTATTGCATCATTTTTTGTTTATCCCTTCCCATAGATAAATCTTCAGCGAAATGAAAAATTTATTTTCATCATGCTAGTTGCATCATAGGGAGTTCAGGTGAATTTGAACCATGAGCCTTGAAATTGAAACTTAATTAAAGATAAACTTTAAAATTTATTCAATTAACCTAAGGATCATTTGGAACATTAACGACACTGATAGAGGTCTAGGAAAGAGATGTGTTCCAACATCTTTAAATGTAGGAGATTTCATTACTTTTATGTGTTACATTATGGGGGTAGTTAGTAATCCACATACGTAAGTATATCATATCATTATCCAAATACCCTTGGTTATATCGGATGGTGCTCCATGTATGAAAAGTATATCAAAATACTTCCTATCGTACAAGACACATTAGACAACACTAATATGGACTATGCTTCCACATGCCTCCAGGTATATTTTGGAAGTCCCCATTAGGTTATTATCCTACCATAGATAACCGAGTCGGTCACCTTGTTATTTGTGATACACCAAACACAACATTTTGGGATATTTCCTGCATGTACTGGAAACGACATTCTGTAATTCATGGTGAGTTGGTAATCCTTATCTCCCTAGTTACCCCTTTGTTTTATTTTGTGTCTTTAATTTATAAAATAAATTAATTTACTGTGAAACAACATCCTCCTCGTGGAAAAACTACTTGTTAGATCTTAGGTTGAGACTAATGGAAACATTTCATGAGTCTACCATTCAAGGAAACCCCTGTGATAGGAATCCTGGTCATTTTCCTTCTTTTGGAAATATTGGTGTTCCTTATATTGCAACGTTTTCCCTTCTCGGATTTACCATTGGTTTACCAATTTGGTTGTTTTTGACCTCCTTGGTTCTAAATGCCCAAACTTCTTCTCATCCAATTAGTCCTCCAACTAAACAACATCAACCTCAAGTTGACCCTTTCCCTCATTCTCCTATTATTTCTTCATCCATTTCTTCCTCCTCATTTGGTGAAAATCTCAATACTAGTAACCAAGGAAGTAATAGGACGAAGAAGAAGAAGCAAAATAAGAATGGGAGCAACTAAGAAAACATTGCTATGAATGCAACTAATCTCGAGAAATATTCCAACAAGCCTTGTAAAGTAAAAGTCCCTTACATTATTTGTAAGGGCGACCACCTCAGATTGTCCTGGTATTCCTCGGGTATTATAAGTGTGGTCTACATTCACATATCAACCCTTGTCATTAGCCTCTAGATATCATGTTGGTGATAAAACATCAATTAGTGATAGTGAAATCCACAGGAAAAAGGGTAAAGTTAAGTTTCCCTATAGGCTATGTGAAGGGAATCATCCTATTCACCTTTTTCCTTATAAGGATGAAGCCTCAAAAGTTTTGGAAAACCTTACAGCTTCTCAACAACAACTTTCAGCTTGTTACCAGAAGCCTTCTGCCAATCCTCCACTAGTTGATGAAGTAATTGACTCGAATCCATATTCAATAAATCCAACTCTCTCTGAATGTGAATCCTATGAGTCCATTCCCAACCAAAAATTGGTTGATAAAATGGTTGAATTGTTTCCACCTTTAGGTGATCACACTTTCTCATTGAGAGTGAGGATGATACTGCTCAGGTTCTTCTTGTTTCTTCTGATTCTACCAAAAAAGGGGGGATTTCTACTATTTTCATGGAACGCCCTCTAAGTAATGAGGTTAATTCTTTTAATTGGAGCCACATAATTAACCTGTGCCAGGGGATATACCACTTTCATATTTGGAAAATTTTGGGTCAATGCTGCCAACTCCATAAAGTGTTGCCAATATGTTCAAGATAAGTCCTCTAGTTGACATATGCTACAATACCTCTAAGCCTTACTTCATGTCTTCCACTCCTGAACTGTCTCTAAATAAACATCATTCTGTCTAAAATATTGATACTCATTTTTTTTCATTGATGAGGGATACATCAAGGCCCACCTACGATGGGTCACTTTATGTCGACGTCAACTCATTATCTGGGAATTTGACTTAGAAATTCCCTTCTATACGTTGGAGCTTGCATGCATCAATGGAAATTTTCCTCACTCTCGACTTGTAATTGAACTTCAACTGAAAATTTTTGTGTGTTTTTCGACTTTAGCTCATGTAATATCCTGAAATGGAATAATGCATTGATACACAAACACAATATTTGAAACACAGAAAATATATATGTAGTATTATGATAAACACAGATATATGTAGAATAGATGAGCCATTTTATTCATAGGAGGAGATTCAGTCACAACAGTGTACAAAATATGAGGTATTCTAGCCAAAGAGATGGCTTAGAATGACCCTAAAAGCATGCTACAACAAGCACTGTGTAACTCGAGAGCTACAGGAAGCAATATTGTGTTGTCCCTTTAGAAAATGATGAACATATGACTGCTTTCTAAAAGTTAAATGCAAATATATGGATCTCAGGAGCTATGATGATGCCAATATTCAAGATCTAGCCATTATGATGGAAACCCAATATAACCCAGAAAGGAATTTCCAAATCTATGCAATTGGAAAATCACTCTCCTATATTTTGATCCATCGACTACTATGTTATGTAGATATGAAGCTAGATCTGATCCAAAGATGGCTGCAATATTTATACAAATATATCTAAGCTTTGAGGGCTGATCGCTCCTTCAGATCTCCAAGCTAGAAATTTGAGATCTTGTCTCTTCGTCCTCCTCCTCAAAATGCAGCAACTGAGTATGCAGTTGCTGAAGAAAATACGTTTTACAAGAGGGAGACACTCAATTGCTTTTTAAATATGTCACAATAAGCTCCAGGCCGATGGAAACATTGATGGAAAGATGAGGGGATAATCCCTCACAGGATTCCTAGTTGAAATGATAGAAACTTCCTTCCTCCTCTGGATCTACAATGATGGACTGCGCAATCCTTGATGGGACTGCTACTGATAGGAGGTCAATAAAGTTTGGCATAATTCCATATCTGAAATGAGGCCTTGGGAATTTTTATCTTGAATTCCAAGGTGATAGGAATAATCCTTCACCGATTCTGCAGCTGAAATACTGAAGACAACCTCCTCCTCCCAAACTGATCTTCAGAAATGAGTAATTCCTGAAGGTATATGTTTTGAAGAGAGTGGATAGTGTGGCTCCAGTGCCTGATGATGAATAGTAGCTCAGAATACCCTTCCTAGAGTAGGAACTTAAAGTCCCCCATGGGTAAGGGTGGTATTCCCGCTCGGGAACACTCTGTGCTAAACATAACTGCAGACTTAGCTAAACAGCATAAGAGTGCATGGAATGTGAAATGACAATTCCAGATCTAAACCGATCTCAAATAAATAATATCAAGACTTCCTTCTATTCTACCTTCATCTTCCTTATATACAAATTTATCCTTCCCAAGCCCTGGTCCACCTCTAAACTGCGTTGTGCATGTGGACATAAGCCTCCATGTTTTTTTGTGCTACCTCTCCAAGTCCTCCATCATGTCTACATGCAATGTGCTCCCTCTCCATCATGTGTGCATTAAATTCACTACTTTCTCCATCACTTCATCATGAATGCTCTATGATCTTACATTAGATTCCCTCCATGATCTCAGTTGACTGCTTCAACCACTATGATCTATCTCATTAATGAGACATGATCTCTGCTCCTTGCACATTAGTAGTTGCTCCACTACTCTATTATGTAGATATATGTTTAATTAATCCACATTAACACATCAAAAGTGGATCTTATTCATCTTTGAGGACTGTGGGTCCCTCCACCCTTTTATTTACTTAATTAATTAAGTTTATTAAGAACTCTAATATTCCAAATATCATGTGAAAATTTAGGAATATTACAGTCCTCCCCGGAAAAATGTTGCTTGTCCTCAAGCAACTGCAAAAGTAGATGCAAAGCCATCTATTCCCCTCCAAATGTCATCCACATAAGGAAGGCCTCCTCCATATGCTGTAATGTGTTATGCATGTTTGGTTCCAAATTTGTCTCTCAAGAATGCATAGAATGACCTCCAACTGTGTAGTTAGATGTCCTTCTTTCTCCAAGAAGTACCAAGTGACAACCATAAGCTGCCCAACATCATCATCAATACATGAGATACATAATATAAAGTGGTTCTTCCCACAAAGGAGAAGCTCCATCTCACAAAACATCTCTTCATCCCATGCTTTATGAAGTAGATTGAGCATTGACATGCCCTCATCCTTAGCCCTGTTGGCCTTGTTGGATCCAAGCATCATTCCAACATTATGCAAAAGAAGAAATAGATACATATGGGTAGATAAATATGTCAAACCATATTCTCCCAATAGTAGCCACCGGAGTAAGGCCTCTTTCTTCCATCCTCCATCTCCACCATGCAAGATGGACAAGCCAAACTCCCCAAAAAGAAACCAAAGCAACAAGATATCTTGTTGCATTTTCACCTCCTCATGTGCATAATGGAGTAAAAACATACTGATAGACATGTGGAATGTCACATCAGCCCAATACAAGCAAACACCATCATTACACATCATGAGAGTACCATGCCAAGTTCTACACAATACAAAACACATAGACATAGGAAATGTCATGTGATGGCCAAACTCTCTCAAGGACAACCAAAGTGAAGGTGCCTTCATTTGGTGCATTCTATCATTGATACACAAGGCATGAGTCAAAGAAATATGAGCTATTGGGTGGTAACCATACTCACCGAAGAGCAGCCATCTCAACCATGCCTCCTTCTTCATTACATGAGTGTTATTCAAGGCATGGATCAAAGAAATAGGAGATTTCGGGTATTAACCAACCTCACCCAAGGGAAACCAGCATAACCAATCTTCTTGTTGTCCCATGTCATATATCTACAAGTGGTCATGCAACTTCTTTCTTATCATCCTCACCCACTCATCCCAATGTCGATAATGAATTATGTTTTGCAAAAACATGGTATCCTCCCATTGTATAATACCATCCACCTCAAAATAATGAAGAACTTTGCACTCCATGATATGTTGAAGTGCACCTCTAATGAGATCTCTCCATGAGACCTCGTTCTCATCAATGGCCCTCCAAAACCAATAAGGTTTTGGATCTACTGCAAGTATAAGTTTCTCTTTGATTTGTGAGATGCTCATTGAGAAAGAGTCATCTTGAAAGGGGAAAATATTTCTCATCTCAATATGTCTACCATCTATCATCTTCTTCTCCATTGCTTCATGAATGAAGCTACCACTCGATTGCTCCCATAAGGAATGGGTCCTATTCTTCTCACTGCTGCTTATTAACAGCATTGTAGATATGCAATGTGATACATGTGATGTCTCAAAGCGAGGGACATATACTCATCCCATCTTCTAAAACTCCACATTTCAACTCAAAGGGTTGAATGTAGTTCATCAATGACAAACTAGGATGGTTTTTCATCTCTTCCTTGATTAGATCAAGGGTCTTCTGCGCAATGATATGATGTTGCTTCAAATCATCATGTTTTTCTAACCCTTGGTTATGCATTAGCTCTAATGGCATGTCCCCATAAGCTCCAATAAGAGGTACTGAAACAATATGAGATGAAAGTGGTTGCATACCTCGGATCAACTGATGTGTGGGAACGTCTTGCAAGATCACAAGAGTTCCTCCAATTGGGACAATGGTGTGTAAAACTACTAGTAAGAGTGATGGCTGCTCTTCTATCAATGTACCAGCATTGGAATCTACCTCCTCTTTCTCATGCATCTCTTGAATCATTCATGGGACTCTATGTGTCAAGAGCTTAAGACTATATTGCAAATATGTAAGTCTCTCTCCTCCGAATACAAGTACTTCTACAGCTGGTGGTGATTGTAGTGACTCTTTATCCAGAGTGACAAGAATGACATCCTCCTTTGACTTCTCAGGAAATGTCTTTTTGTGACACATCTCTGGTTTTCTCACATAAAACTTCTTTCTCAACTTATTAAATAAATCTGAATATTTAGTCACCTTTACATGCTCCATGTGACCAAACCACCAATAATTGGTTTCACCTAGAAGATGAAGTGTTGCAATCTGGATAGCCTCTTTTTCAGCTACAGGGTGTAGCCTGAAAAATGCATCTAACTCTTTCCTCCAAGCCTTTACAGTGCTTGAGGAAGATCCATCAAATGTAGGCAAATAAAATCTATTGTGCCTCTCCCTTCTATTGTTGCTATAGGATCTTCTTTCTTCTTTGAGTTTGAAGAATTGTTGGAGAGTTAGATTCTCCTTAAATGCTCTAGACTATGCCTTGTACTCTTCTAGATATAGACTGAGAGTCTCATGAGTCTCAATTTCTCTTCTTCTTTCATTTATATACCATTCACCTTCTTCAAATAAAGTGGGCATAGTAGATCTATGAGGAGATCTATTATTCTCCGGTCTTCTTAATTGCTGATAAGAAGTACTAGGACCTTCTTCATCCTGAAACCTTCTCGAGGTTTCTCTTTGCCTTTCTTTCTTCATTTTATTGATATCCTTGGAGATATCCTTGATAGTTCTCAAGAAATATGAAGAAAAACTTAATCCCTCCATTATAGTAGATCTCTACTATCTATTTTTCATATGTTGTCAATCATGTCCACAAGTTGATCCAAATATCATGCTTTGATACCACTGTAATATCCCAAAATGGAATAATGCATTGATACACAAACACAATATTTGAAACACCGAAAATGTACATGTATGATTATGATCAACACATATATACACAGAATAGATTATCCATTTTATTCATAGGAGGAGATTCAATCACAACAATGTACAAAATATGAGGTATTCTAGCCAAAGAGATGGCTTAGAATGACCCTGAAAGCATGCTACAACTCGCACTCTGTAACTGGAGAGCTTCAGGAATTAATATTTCATTGTTCCTTCAGAAGATGATGAAAATATGACTATTGGCTGAAAGGGAAATACAAATCTCTAGAGCTCAAGAGCTTTGATGATGCCAAGGTTAAATATCTAGCCACTATGATGGAAACCCAAGATAACCCAGAAAGGAATTTCCAAATATATGAGATTAGAAAATCACTCTCCTAGGGTTTAATCCCTTGACTGTTGGGTTATGTAGATCTAAAGCTAGATCTGATCCAAATATGGTTGCAATATGTTATACAAATAGATCTAAGCTTTTAGGGTTGATCCCTCCTTCAGATCTCCAAGCTAGAAGCTTGACATCTTGTCTCTTCGTCCTCCTCCTCAAAATGCAGCTACTGAGTATGCAACTACTAAAGAAACTATGTTGTACAAGAGGGAGAGACTCAATTCCTACTAAAATATGCTGCAAGAAGATCTAGGCTGATGTAAATAGTGATGGCAAGATGAGGAGATGATCCCTCACAGGATTCCTAGCTGAAATGCTAGAAACTTCCTTGCTCCTTTGGATCTACAATGATGGACTGCACAATCCTTGATGGGACTGCGGCTGATAGGAGGTCAATAAAGTTTGGACTGATGCCAGATCTAACATGAGGCCCTAGGAATGTTGATCTTGAAGTCCAAGGTGATAGGAATAATCCTTCACCAGTTCTGCAGCTAAAATAATGAAGACAACCTCCTCCTCCCAAACTGATCTTCAGAAATGATTAATTCCTAAAGTTATATGTTCTGCAGAGAGTGGAAATAGTGTGGCACCAATGCTTGATGATGAATAGCAGCTCAGAATACCTTCCCAGAGTAGGCACTCGAAGTCCCCCGTGGGTAAGGGTGGGATTCCTGCTCAGGAAAACCCTGTGCTTAAAAACACTGCAGACTTAGCTAAATAGCATAAGAGTGCATGAAATGTCAAATGAAAATTCTAGATCTAAATAGATCTAAAATAAATAATACCAAGATTGCCTTCTATTCTACCTTCATCTTCTTTATATACAAACTGAGCCTTACCAAGCCTTGGCCCACCTCTAAACTGCGCTATGCATGTGGACATAATCCTCCATGTTTGACTGTGCTACCTCTCCAAGTCCTCCATCATGTCTACATGCAATGCGCACCCTCTCCATGATGTTTGAATTAAATGCACTACTTTCTCCATCACTTCATCATGAATTCTATATGATCTTACATTAGATTCCCTCCATGATCTCAGTTGATTGCTTCAACCTCTATGATCTATCTCATTAATGAGATATGATCTCCACTCCTTTCACATTAGTAGCTGCTCCACTACTCCATTATGTAGATATATGTTTAATTAATCCACATTCACACATCAAAAGTGGATCTTATTCATATTTGAGGATTATGGGTCCCTCCACCCTTTTATTTACTTAATTAATTAAGTTTATTAAGAACTCTAATATTCCAAATAATATGTGAAAATTTAGGAATATTACAGCTCATCCATTCATACGACATAGATTGTACTATAGTACCTTGAGAGTCATTATCATTATTAGTGGTTTATCCCACATCAGTTAATGGTTTACATCACTGGTCAATAATCAAATGGTGTCTACTATGTTCGACTCTAGATCATTTATTTGCATGGTTAGAATCATACTATTGAGTGACGAGGTAGAAGACTCTCGCTCTAGTTCCATCCATTTAGGCTATGATTTTAGGATTCATACAATATTAAAAATTATGATGACTATGATGATTCAGATAGTCATCCAAGAATGGCTCCACACTCTTCATTAGTGGAAGGGACTTCTTTATCATTGTACATGTTGTATTGGCTTATACGTTAAGCATGGGTACGCCTCCCTCAGTAATGACATCATGATGATAATATGTATTGTAACATATGATGACCTCAACTAATTTGTTCTTGATCCAGAATTATCACAAGGTAAAGCACTTCAATCCTCACCCACTATTGTTGACTTTATAATTTAGGGGGGAATCTATTGCAAGTCATTTTTCCGCATCCAATCAAATGGCTTGAAAACTAAATCAATCAACATCCTTAAACACTTTTTCATTATCCCTTTGCAAAGCCCTAAACATCACCTCTCCAATATGTATGATTTTTCGGGTCAATCAGCTCAAAAACCATGTTTTTTCCCTTGCGGGCCCTGCCCTTTAGTTTACTTGTGTTGGTCACATGCTTCATAACTGATAACCTGTGTTTAAAAGCACATGTTTCTCTACTTTGCAGGTGCAATGGTTATATAATTTGGGAAAAATAAAAAATATCTATGAAATGTCTCCTTATAGAAGCTTATAAGTTGGTTTTAACCATTTACCATGGATAGAGATCTCAAAATCCTACTCTAGAGGTCTTATCTCTTATCCTCCTTCATTTGTGGATCTCAAGCCTATATTGGTAAATTTTAAACTACTACTTTTACCTTATAAATCTACTGCCTCCCATGGATTTTGGGTTCACTTTTGGAGATTACTAGGTTAGATTTTGGAGATTACTAGTTCCCTCATGGTGCTTCTTTGAACTTAAGGAATCATCATCCATTTCATTAGGGTTGAGTGTGATGGTTTTGTTTGTGGCAAGGAAGGAAAAATACAATTGGGGAGACATCTACAAATTTGGCTTCCATATATGGTTTTAACTCTCTCCTTTATTTATTAATACAAAAATCACTTTGGTTTCCTATACTTGTGTCACATTGATTCTTATGTATTCCAATTCCATGTTGGATCATTGATTAGAGATATTGGATTATGCTATGTGGATATTGTAGCTCTCTTTCTTGTTTTATTCATTATTGTAGGTTCCATTTTTAGCACATGGAGCCAGGATTGGAACTTACAAGCGAAGAGGAGAGGAGGATTTGCTATGGATTCCAGGTAGTTCTATTTTCCACATTCTAATCTCTCTAAGGGAAACATATATCTTTTTTCCCTCTATTGTTCTAAATCATACCACTAGATCTAGGGATTTCATTTTTGTTTGCATAAGTGAATTTTCCATACAGAACCTCTTCATAATAGTAATCATGAGTGAGGGCATGTACACCCAGTAAATATGAGGTGTCTCAGTATATCCTACAAATATACCTCTCTATGTAGTGGGCTCTAACTTTTTCCTGTTATCTTTGGAGACATGACAATAGACTATGGATCCAAAAATATGTAAGTGGGAGACATCTGGCTTCCTCCCAATGAAAGCCTCTTCAAGGGTAATCATTCCAATAGTTTTTTGAGGTCTCTTGTTCTGCAAATAAATATTCTTATTGCAAACTTCTTCCCACAAGGATAGTGGAAATCCATAGTCATGCAACATTTCTCTAGAAAATCCTACAATACTTCTATTTTTTCTCTCTGCAACCCCATTTTTCGTGGGTTGTAGCATGCAATCAACTCCCTCCTAATACCCTCCTTGTCAAATAATTCTTTGAAGGCATTAGACACGTACTCTCCTCCATTATCACTTCTCACGGATTTAATTTTATTTCCAGTCTCATTTTAAACTAAGGCTTTAAATGCAAC
Source organism: Pinus albicaulis (assembly GCA_034641835.2). NCBI lineage: Eukaryota > Viridiplantae > Streptophyta > Pinopsida > Pinales > Pinaceae > Pinus > Pinus albicaulis. The sequence goes on along the minus strand of CM076583.1, from coordinate 299,374,553 downwards.
AAACTTTGAATAAATCTCATCTTTCTTCTTCATGAAATAGCTCTGGAATTTGTAGTAAAAATCATCACTTAAGATCACATAATATATGTGTTTTGCAGTTGAGACTGTGGATGATCCGAATGGAAAATGGCATCCAACCATGGTATTCATCCACCCATGTTATCCATCCACCCATGGAATTTACCTATGGTATTGTAAATGGCATCGACCCATGGTATTCATCCACCCATGGTATTTATCCACCCATGGTATTGTAAGTGGCATCCACCCATGGTATTCATTCACCCATGGTATTGTAAGTGGCATCCACCCATGGTATTTACCCATGGTATTGTAAGTGAGATCGACCCATGGTATTTACCCACCCATGGAATTTACCTATGGTATTGTAACAAAAAAAGGCTATAAGTAATAAGTCACATTTTGTAAAAGGACAGATTTTCCACCACACTGTAGCTTCTACATTTATTCTTTGTTTTAATAAAAAATTTCATGTGGTTTTATTTACTTTTTTTTTTTCTCTCCTTTTTTTGGCATTGTAATTTTTCATATCTTATCAAATCCATTTCAATTTCTTAGATCTTGTGGGCCTCCCCCCAAGATTTGGATCAGTGGTATCAAATTTAGGTTACGCCTCCATGGGAATGAGGATTTGAAGCATATTTCAGTTTCAATTTTTTGTATAATACTTCAGAAAACTTCATGCAAGTGCCACAACCTCCACGAAGCACTTTCTTGGCCCAAGCGGAAATAATTTTTGTTTTTTTTTTTCAGTTTTCTGCAGGAATTTTTATTGGGTGACGAATTTGCAAATCATTTCTGAAAATTTTGGTGCCAAATTTAAAAAACAAATAAAATATCTAGATTCCTTCCGAAACAATACCCAAATTCAAAAAAAAATTGGCCGAATTGGAGTCCGAATGAGGTAGATATCGTTGATTCAAAATCAGCCATGTTGCAGAAATTTTTCTAACTACAATTCTTGGACGGTGGCTCTCCTGTCATTTTTTTGCATTTTTCAGTGTGAAGTTTCAGAAAAATGGTTATAGATCTGAGCTCCTACTGAAAAATCACCTGATTAAAAAAAAAAAATCGAGTGAATTGGAGTTCAGATGAGGAAGTTATCGCTAATTTAAAATCAATTATTTTTTCATAAATTTTGTGACATCGGTACAGTTCTAGCATGAACTTGAGAGCCTAGGGTCTCCAGATAGCGATTTCAAACACATGGGAAGATGCTGAATGAACATTATATTTTAAAAAATAGGTTATAATAAATATTCTGATTTATATTGACCGATTTATGCCAATTTTAAATGTGAAGCAGCATTCGGAGTGGGTTCCCTTTGTAGACATACCCTCCCAACCCTCTTTAGTAGGCACTTGCTTCACATTCATTAGTTTCAGAATAGAAGCGTTTGGCTTGAGTTATTTGGAGATTTTCCCTCCCACCCCAGGCTATGTAGGCACTTGCTACTTCATCAACAATCAGCATCACGGTTATGGGTCAACCGCACAAAGTCCTTCTCATCAAAGTCCATTTGCTAGGCCACACACTTTTAGTATCACAGTTGGTCACAAGAATTACAAGGTATCTCTGTACCTGGATCCTCATTTGTCATGGTTCTGGGTCATCCACAAACCCACACTTCATCGAAGTCCATTTTCTAGGCTGCACACAGTCAATATCATAGTTGGTCACAAGCATTACAAGGTATCTATATCCGATCTTCTCTCATCACAGTTATGGGTTAACCACACAAAACCCTTCTGTTCAGTGGCTCTTCATATTAAACAAAGGCTTCTCAAGAGGGAACTTCGTGCAATGGGGACCATTACTTCTTAAGGAGGGAGGAATGATCCGAATGGAAAATGGCATCCACCCATGGTATTCATCCACCCATGTTATCCATCCACCCATGGAATTTACCCATGGTATTGTAAATGGCATTGACCGATGGTATTCATCCACCCATGGTATTTATACACCCATGGAATTTACCTAGGGTATTGTAAGTGGCATCCACCCATGGTATTTTAAGTGGCATCCACCCATGGTATTCATTCACCCATGGTATTGTAACTGAGATCCACCCATGGAATTTACCCACCCATTGAATTTACCTATGGTATTGTAACAAAAAAAGGTTGTAAGTAACAAGACACTTTTTGTAAAAGGACAGATTTTCCACCACAATGTAGCTTCTACAGTTATTCTTTGTTTTAGTAAAAAAATTCATGTGGTTTTATTTACTTTGTTTTTCTCTCCTTTTTCTGGCATTATAATTTTGCATATATTATCAAATCCATTTCATTTTTTAGATCTTGGGGGCCACCCCCCCAAGATCTGGATTAGTGGAAAATGGTCCACACACATTTGAGTGAACTCACTCCAAGATGGATCCAGCTCTACTACCTTGGACCTGGAAGGAGGATTTAACATATTTTCTAAGAGTGCATCCCTTGAAAACATCATATTAATCAAGAGTGCATTTTGGAAGTCGAGTGGTGATATGTTGCATTATTTTCAAAGCTCCATGGTTTAGGTGTCCCATCTGCCTATGTCAGAGATCACCAACATCTCATCCATGAACATGTTCTACCTTGCTACTCAATGTAGTGCATGCATCCACCTCTAGCTTGTAGATATTTTTAACCCAAACACCAATTTGTATTACTTTCCCAGTAGAAACATGATTCATATATGCCTTCCCTCTACTAAAGACCACATATGTTATAGCATCATTTATCACCATTTTATACTTGATGACTTATGCATTGGCCTTGGGCACCCCTTCCATTCATACTTGGTCATGTTTCTCAAAAAACAGTTTCTCAAAACCCATACGCGACTTTGCCCAAACTTTTTCGTGTATACACGCGAGTCCATACATAGAGAACCATGTATGCTATTTTAAACATTAAAAAATATATATAATATCCCTATTTTTGAGGTGGGGTTTACGGTTTTTCCTGTAACTTAACTACCCCAACCTGTGGCCTAACTATTCCCCAACCGAAAAAACTAATTTGAAAGAGTACAAAAACCCTTCAAGGGAATGACCTAAGGGAGGAAGAGAGATAATTATAGATATTATACTCTGTTAGAACCCTATCCAAGTCTGATATTTCCCTTGTGCCTCCTGCACTTCCCAGATTTCCAGGAAACTCTTATTTCCTTGAGATGTTGACTCATCCTATGTGACATCCATTGTGCACTATTCTTGGAAGAAGTTTTGTGAGGCTAGGGCTGAACGGATCGAGAGGAAGGTATGCTTGAGGCCGTGGCAGATTTCAGGTGATCCCTCCACATTTGTTTATTTTACATGTTATCAGTAAAAGAAGTGCCATCTTGTTCATGATGTTCATGTGTAATTTATCTCTTATACATGTGTAATGATCTTAAATAGTTCATTTATTCTTGTTTTTATGAGATTATGTGTGCTTTTTACTAACATCTATAACATATATATGTTGTACAACTAGGTTTTTGTGCTTGTTCTTAGCTAGGTTGCAGGTTCTGGAGCACAAAGAGTTGCAGGGGGTTTGGACCCCGTGGGATCTACTACAACCAAAGGATAAATGAGTAAGGTCTACAACTTTCAGTTTCTAGTTTAAAGCATAGAAGTTGGTTAATTGAGTCCTTCTTATGATGACATGCCCCTGATCTGTGAAGGTTTATCAACCCAAGACCTTAGGGTAACATTGCCCATAACAGAACTGGTGAGTCCGCTGGGGATTACATTTGTGTAATTCCTTGTTTTGGTTTTTTTATCTGTCGTGTAGGTTCCCTGACAGGTTTATCACTTTTTTACAGTCTAGTAAGTATTTTTTCAGTCAGACAGAAGACCTGGTCTCTTGATCAGGCTTGAATTTTTCTTTTTACTTATCTATGTTTACATACGCTACTCAGTCTTTGCACAATCATGTATACCTCCTGTATTTTCCAAAAGAACCCATGTATATGCGAGTTTCTTTGGATACAGACACGTATACACACTTTTTGCATACTGCAAAACTGTGTATTCTTGGGAAAATTTGAAAATTTGAGTCTTTAGCCTCTATTGTCTTTTCTGTCTATGATGAACCATTCCTGTGGTGTCTTTAAGGTGTCTGGACTGTGTTTATTGTGGTTGCATATCCATTTTTGTCTTGTTCTTATGAAAACCTAGCCATTCGGTGAATTGCCTATTTTGTGTGACTGCAATTGCGGCTGTAGCACCAAGATCTCTTCCTGGAGTTCTTGGTTGTTGTGACCATTCAGAATAGTGAGCTTCTACTTGTTTTCTCTTCTCGGCCTTATGCTTTGCTTCAATTTTGGTATTTTCCCTTTCTGACTATCTTGGTTTCTTGATTTCTTGGACTAGCTTTATGGCGAATCTTGAAGAATCCTTTCTTGGATTTTTAAGTTTTGTTCGCTAAAAGATTTTACTACTGTACTAAATCAATTATTTGAGTTTTTTGTTTCTTCTTGCTCATTTGGGACCCGCTAAAAAAGTAGCACAATTGGCTTGAGCACTTTGAAGCCCTTTTTTAGACTCATTTTTCTTGATTACGGTTCCTTTGGTAGTTTTATGCGTGTCTTCTTGAAATCTTCCCCTTTCCATTATAAGTGAAAAGCCCAAAAAACATTTTTGTTTTCCATAGCTTTTGCTTTAAGTTCATTTTTTATGGTTTCTTCATATTTTTTGAAGTTTTTTGTTGGTTTCTAGTCTTTGGTTCTTGGCTTGATTTTGAGCGAAGTCTTTTCTTGATTTCTCTCTTTTGCATCAAGTACATTTTGGCATTCTTATGAATAGGAGTTTTGTTTGGAACTAGCCTTGTTTTTCTATCAAAAGTGATTGAGCCATCTTCTTTCTAGAGAATCTTTTCGCTTCTTCAAAGTTAGCAATATTAGAATTTTCATGTCATTGGTAGTTTTCATTAAGTGGATTGAAGCATTTTAGTATTTTTCATATTTTTCTGGATTGTGTGAAGTGTGAGTAACTGAAAAGAAAAACAAATTTTTCGCTTAGTTTCATATAACCCATGTAGATATCTATTTTCATCAAAAGGAAATTATTGCATTTACATGTAGTTAGGTTTTCATTGATTTATTTTGCGTCGACAAACACCATCAGTTTCACTTCCGTGTGCCCTTGACTTAAGTAACAGCCAATTTAAAATCAAGTGCTATAATTAAAAGAAACTAGAATTTTTTGTATCATTGTCATTAATCATACACCAAATATCTAGGTTGTAGGGCCTTAGAATAGGTGAGTGGAGAATTAACTCTCCAAGGCCACTCAAACTGTTAAACATAGAAATTTTATTAAAGATCGAAATCCAACTTCGTTAAGTGGACCGGGAAAGCTCTCCTCCAGAGATTCAAGCACGGGGGAGAGTGTAGGCAGAGAAGAGAGATACCCCCTCTCCTATTTGTTGAATATTTACCTAAGACCGTTCCGCCCGGCTGCTGATACGAATTGTTGCCCTTAGTTGCCTCTCCTAGGGACCACACAGGTGACTGTGGGGGGGAATACCCATGATACCTAAGACATACATTGCATCACTTCCATCAGTACTTCTGGAGGGTTCCCTTGCAAAGCTTGGGTACTTGCACCAGAAAAGGCTATTGTTAGAAGGTTAGCATAACTATTTATGTTACCTTCGCTAGTAGGCCTGGGGCGTAATTACCCCAGACTATTTTTGGAAGGTCCTATTATTTTGCTTTCTTGTATTTTGGTTTCTGGTTCTCATCACCCGGAGCGTAAATACCTGGAAGCTGCTTGTTTGTCTATATCTTAGGAACTTTTTAGAGTGTGGTCTATGCTCATAGATTTCTTAGCTTCTTATATTTTTTGAGTCTAAAATTAATCTATAATAGTGGCTGACCGATCACCTCATCGATCGAGGAGGCTTCATGGACTTTCTCCTGCAAGTGTCGAGCCTTCTTCAAGAAGGCCCAGGAGTAATTCAAAGGGTGATTTTTACCCAATGTTTTTGAACGAAACGGAGAGTGATCCTCTGTCTAGGCTTGTTGTTTCTATGGGTGGTTTTGATGTTAGTGTCAGTTTAGAGAGGAGTGCTCCACTCATCTCAAGAGTTTTATTTCTAGTAGAAGAAGCCAAAGTAGAGGAAGTTCCTCAGCCTACCGAATCTCTTCCATCTCCTCTTCTTGCTAGTTTTCCTGATGTCCTTTTGTACATCGGGCCTGAGTCTCAGAGACCATCTAGTCCTTTTCCGTCATATCCCTTTCTTTCGATGGCCACGATTAGGAACACAAATTTGGCTTTGAGCATTACAAGTTTTCATACTCCTCTTTCAGTTGAGAGAGGAGGAACTATTGCCATATCAACAATCACTTCTAGTGTTGTTGTGCTTGGCTCTTCTTCTATTCCATCTTTGAGTGGAAACACCCAGGCACATGCTTCTCAATCTAGTCCCTTTTCTTATGGAATGCCTCCTAGTGGAATTCCTTCTTTCTCCTTTTCTGTTGTTTCATCTATCTCTGCACCCATACCTTCTATGGCTAGTGGGCCAACTTCTTTTCAAGGGTTCCCCTTTGGAAGTGGGCATATACCTCAGTCAAACCCTTCCTTAGGATCCATGCCCTTTACCTCTTAGAATCATGGTTTCAATCCTTTTTCCGAAGGCCAAATCACTAATGTTTTTTCAGAATGAAACCCTAATTTTACAACATTGGGAATAGGGAGATAGTTTTTCATTGGTTAGCAAGGGAATGTTCATTTCCCTTCATCGAGTGCTTCTCAGGCTTTTTCTCCGTTTGCAAATTCTTGGAACCCTTACCAAGGGGTTTCTTCTTCATTCAATACCTCAATTGGAGGGAATGTTCCTGTATATAGTAACTCTATGTTGGGAGGGGGTCCTTCTCCAAATGCTGGGTCGCAAGGATTTTCTTATGGCCCAGCATTTTCTACAAACAACATCTGGAAACCTGGTGCCTCAACAAATCTAGGTTATTCTTTTCAGAATATGGGGAATCCTTCCTACGAAGGATGGAATTTCCAGGCTCCTCCACGCTTACCATTTCTGGCAATGTTAAACTTGCTAGATCTATTGAAATTGAATAATGATCCTATTCGATATAGTCCAGGTTGGCCTCTAGTCCCCACCAAAATTCCCTCAAACATTCCAAATTTTGAAGGGAATACTGGTGAGGATCTGGTGGATCATGTCACCAATTTCCATTTATGGTGTTCGTCAAATTCCCTTATCAACAATTTGATTAGGTTGAGATTGTTTCAACGAACCTTGACTGGAAATGCGGTCAAATGGTACATCGAGCTGATTGGGGGCAGTTTTTCTAGTTTTGGAGAGTTGGCTACCATGTTCTTAAACCATTTTTAGTTGCTTGTCCGTTATGAAGTTGGGACTGACCTCCTGGCCAATTTTGAGCACGACAAGGCAACTCACATTTTTTATAATGGAGAAGGAGGAAGAGGCTCATCAAATCCCAAATCCCAAATGAATTCATTCTTGAGTGGTTTTTGAAATCTTTACAGCCAAAAATTTCTAAGGACATATCCCTTTCAGGGGTATTTTCTAAAGAGCAGGCTATTTTTAGGGCTCAACAGCTAGAAATAATTTATTATCAGTCTAGAGTCCTTAATAAAATTTTGTCAGATGCTCCTCACTCCAAATTATATTTATCCAAAACTAAACCTGGTCCTCATGGTGATGGGCTTATTGGTTCGATCGATAGTGGTATGACTAACTTGCTAAGTTAATTGCAACAATTTTCTATACAATTTTCTCCTTCTGGTCAGGTTGTGCCTTCAGTGTCAACTCCTTCTCAACCCTTGGAAATTAATTTTATTCAAACTTCCAATCCCAAAGGAAATCAACAATCCGATGGGAAGAAGAAGGGACAAAATAATAAGAAAAAGGACAAGGATGGGAAGGGGAATGCGAACAAATCCAACGATCATATTGGAGAGGGTAAGAAGGATAATAAAAAGGAAGTTAAGTTTCCATGAAAGTTGTGCACAAGAGACCATCTTACACACCTCTGCCCTAAAATTCAAGATGCTCAGTGCTTTTTAGCTCAGGAAGGTTCTTCTAGTTCCCAGGCTGTGCTGGCAAACCCTTTTCCCCAAAGGAAGCAATTACTTGCTAGCGCAAATGCAAATACTAGGGCTCCCTCTAGGGGCAACCAAGAAGGGGAGAATCCATCAAACATATACATGATGAGTGTGCACGCAGATATCTCTATGAGATCTCATGATTATGGCGAAGATGAGACTTCTAAAGCTAAGGGTACTCCTAATAGTGTTGAGCTTCTCCATATAGAGAGGCCTACAGTTGAGCCTATACCTCGGATGTCGAAGGGGTCTACAAAGCATATGAAGATCAATCTTAATGCCAAAGCTACCCAGAACTACTCAATTGTAGAAGATCTGGCTCAAAGTCCTTGTGCCATGTTTGCGTTAGAGGTGCTCCAGTCGTGTCCTATCCAGAGGAGTGCATTTCTCACTGCCATTGGGGTTGTAGATCCAAATAATTCTCTGATTATCACATTTGACATGTCTAATTTTAAAAATAGACTTACTCATCATATGCCTTTCCATTTCAGGTCAACATATCGAAAATTTAATATTTTTTGAACGGTTGTTGATGAGGGCACTTCCACGTGTGTAATGTCTCTTGCATGCTGGAAGGCTATTGTATCTCCCTCAGATGTACCTTCAACTACTCTTCTAAATGTGTTTGATGGTCATTGTCACAGGCTGCATGGTATTGTTCCAGCTTTACCCATCTATGTTGGGGGTAAAACTGTTAATATCGAAGTTGAGATAGTCGATGCAAGCTTAGAATATAACCTTTTGTTGGGGAAAAACTGGATCTATGAGATGGATGCTATTGCATCCTCATTATTTCATATTGTATGTTTCCCTCATGAAGGGAGAATTGTCACAGTTGATCAACTGGATTTTTCTCTTGTAGATCCGAATGCATCTTTTGACTCAACCATACCTTTTGTGAAGGATACCAAGCAACCTATTGAGAATTTGGGGGTTGGAATGTATACTGCATCCTTGAAGGGTACTTTTGATCTTCTGCCTCCTTCGGTTCATATCAATGTTATTTCATCCTCCAGGGTTCCTATTCAGAGAGATTTCTTCATAACTCATTATTTTTTGGACCCTTGGACCTGACCTTCTCCTACCTCCACATTAGAAGAAGGTAAAGTGGGTGGAATGGCATTTCCTATGTCTGCAGCTGAGATTGCTTATAGATCTATTGTTGACTCTGCAAATTCCATTCCAGTTTCTCTTTCACCAGAGGAATTGGATGGATATGTGGCTTTGGCTTGGACCCTTAGTTCATGTTCTGCTCAGGATTGTCTTGATACCACCCTTCCATATGAAGAGGCCATCCTCGAAGCGATGATTGGTGTAGAGAGATCGTGGGATGATTTGCATCATCGGTCTTAATTTCTACCAGACTTGCAAAAAGTTGAATCAAGTTTTCCTAGCCTTCAGTCTTCTAGTCTTGTTCACCCAGTCCTGAGCCCTTTAGACCCAACATAGGTTTTTGTTGAAGGGAACATGGCTGTTATTTCTGCTAGTATCTCGGTGAACATCTCCAGAGATTCAAACATTATAGATAATGTCTTCATTGGAGCCAAGCGTTCCCCTGAAGAAATTCAGACTTACACTGATCTCTTTCTAGATTTTCGGGATGTGTTTGCTTGGTCTTATGAGGAAATGCCTGGTATAGATCCATCTATTTTCCAGTACAAGATAAAAATATATGAAAACGCTAAGCCTATCAAGCAGAAGCTTCTTCCAGTCAACCATAGGAAGGCAGCAACTATCAAAGCTGAGGTGGAGAAGTTGCTTAAGGCGGGTTTCATTTACCCCGTTCAATTAACTAAGTGGGTTTCATATCCAGTTCCTGTGGAAAAGAAACAAGGAACAATCCGAGTTTGCATTGATTTCAAGGACCTAAATAAGGCATGTCCTAAAGATAATTACCCCACACTGTTTATAGATCATATCATCGATGAGTGTGCGGGGAATGATATTTTCTCTTTCATGGACGGTTTCTCGGGATATAATAAAATCACTATCTGTCCTGAAGATCAACATAAGACTGCATTTATTTGTACTTGGGGTACCTTTTCTTACAATAAGATGCCTTTTTGCCTTAAAATGCTGGAGCTACCTTTCAGCAGGCCATGTCTTATGCCTTCCACAACATCAAACATATTATCGAGGCATATTTGGATGATTTAGCTGCTCGTTCTTGCAATAGAATTGATCATTGTTCTCACCTCCATCAAGTTTTTGAACAATTTCAGTATAACGAAATTCAATTGAACCCTAATAAGTGTGTTTTCGCCTTCACATCTGATCGGTTTTTGGGATTCATCGTGTCTAGGGAAGGGATTCGGGTAGATCCCTTCAAGGTTTAGGTAATACTTCAATTGCCTCTCCCATATTCAATTCGTCAACTTCAAAGTTTGCAAGGAAAAGCTAATTTCTTGTGGAGGTTCATCGTAAATTATGCCGATATTACAAAGGAATTTATGAGGTTATTAAAGAAAGGATTCCCATTCTTTTAGGATGACTTTTATCAACGCTCATTCGATGCTTTGAAAAAAACATTGACCTCTGCTCCTTTACTGAGTCCACCTAATTATAGCATGGATTTCCTCTTGTATCTCGCTGCAGAAAAATCTACCATTGGTATGGTTCTATTTTAGGAAGATGATGCTCTTTTCGAGCATGTTATGTACTACCTTAGTCGAGGCTTTCTAGGTCTTGAACTCCGGTATTCTCCAATAGAGAAACTTGCTTTAGCAGTTGTCCATGTTGTTTAGTGACTCAGACATTACATTCTCCTTCAAAAAACATATGTTTTGGCAGTAGTCAATCCATTTCAATTTTTCCTCAATAGGCAAGTGATTGGGGGCAAATACAATCGATGGATTGTTATTTTTCAGGAATTTGATCTTGAATTTTTGTCTGCCAAGTTGAAGAAATCATTAGTATTTGCGGAGTTGATTTTTGAGTTGCCCTATGGAGAAGAGATTGTTTATGACAAATCATTTCCTGATGAACATATTTTTCTCATTTCTTCACAGGATCCTTGGTATGGAGATCTCATAGTTTATCTCTAGACTGCGAATTTTCCCTTATATTTTTTGAAAGATGAGCGCCGAAAGTTACGTCACTTAGCCAAAAGGTATTTGATTATTGGTGACACTTTATATCGTCATGGGTTTGATTCGATCCTTAGATGCTGCTTAACTCTTGAAGAGGTTGATTTTTTGTTGAATGATTTCCACAGTGGAGCTTGTGGTGGTAATTTATCTGGGCTTGCTAAAGCCCAAAAAATCTTGCGTGCAGGATAATTTTGGCGTTCGATTTTCAAAGATTGTATTGAATCGGTCAAAATTTGTCATCTATGTCAGGTTTATACACGAAATATGTGCACTCATCCAGCTCTATTCTTTCCTGTCATCACTGTCGGTCCCTTCAGAAAGTGGGGTATTGATTATACTACTTGTAACCCGCCTTTGGCTAAAGGTCACAAGTACATTATTGTAGCTATAGACTACTCCACAAAGTGGGTTGAGGCTATGCCTAATTTTTGGAATGATGGTGAGACAACAGCCATGTTCCTCTTCAATTAATCCATTTCTCACTTTGATATCCCCAAAGAGATTGTCACTAACCATGGCAGTCATTTTTAGAATAGCATGATGGTTGAATTGTCTCTAAATTAGGTTTTCGGCAGGAGAATTCATCTCCTTATTATCCTCAAGCCAATGGGCAAGTTGAAGCCATTAACAAATCCTTGAAGACAATTCTTCAATGGAAAATTGATAAAGCTAGATCCAATTGGCATATCATGTTGTATCCTGCACTTTGGGCATACCGGATGTCGGTGAAAACTGCAACCGGTTTCACTCCATTTCAACTCGCTTATCGGTTGGAATCTATATTTCCTATTGAATGTGAAATTCCTTCCCTTAATTTAGTTGTTGAGCTTCTTCTTGACACTTATAATCTTGAAGAACGCCTTCTCCATCTAGAGAATCTCGATGAGCAGCGCAGAGATGCAGCTACAATGAATGAGGCACATAAGAAACGGGTAAAGGTTCAGTATGATAAGGCATTCAAACCTAGGGTCTTCTCTGAACATGACCTTGTCTTGGTTTATGCCCAATAGAAGGATGCCTTAGGGGTAGGAAAGTTCAAATCTATGTGGTATGGCCCCTTTATTGTCAAAAATGTGCTGAAGAAAGGAGCCTATGCCTTAGTTGATTTTGATAGGAATGAGTTGGCGAAGCCTAGAAATGGGCTCTAATTGAAAAAGTATTATGCTTAGGCTTAGGCCTAGCATCTTCTTTGTTGTATATATTGTATTCTTGGTACATATCTGTGTTTCGATTTTTGGTGTGGTTTTGATGAATTTGATCTGCTTTGGCAAGTAATATTGAATGAAATGAGTCACTTAATTGGTTTCGCCAATGGTGCTAGTAGACATACCCAGAACCTGGTTTCCGCGGCTTGGGTAATCCATTATCCATCTGATCAGTTGTTAGTTTCAATAGGTTTCTGCATTGGTCCTGCTTCGAACAATGTAGCAGAATACATTGCAGTGGTCAACCTACTCTCAGAGGCAATATCTTTGGGTGTTCATTCGTTAGTAGTTTACTTGGATTCACAACTGGTGGTTTCGCAGTTGAACAACACCTATCGTGTCAGAGACCCATTTTTGCATCGATTTCTTTGAGGGTATGATTGTTACAACGATCATTTCAATTTATCACGTTCATCCATATTGCTCGATCTGATAATTGCTTGGCAGAAATATTGGCTAATAAAGCACTTGATTGGCATATTACTCATTCAATACTTTAAAAATATATCAAAAATATCATTCATTATCATAAATTTTAGACATTACATCATATAAATTGATATATATATATATATATATATATATATATATATATATATATATATATCAAAGTGTTAAAAAATATACAAAATCTGGACCATCATGTCCTACAAAATTAGGGCTTATGCCCGATCGTGTCTATCATCAAAAAATATTATAGTCATTCGATCACATCTATAATCTACTCTTGAGGTCCTTGCCCAACATTTGTGTTCATGTAGAACATAATGGTAGTCGCTACGCGGCAGAATACCCGCACCCAGTCTCATGGTACCCCTACCACCCACCTCTGGATAGCCTCCGGTAGGTCCTCTATAGCAGTTATAGGCACTTGGCGAGTCAAAATCTCCAAGTTTCTCTGTACGGCATGGAGGGTCCTTCTGGGCTCTTCAGCATCTGCCTCACCTCAGCCGTGCTTGTGCCTTGGGTACCCCTCTGGCCGAATTAGTCCCATGTCTCATCATAATCATTCAAATTTTTTAAGTCATTTGGTCCTATCAAAAAAAAAAATTCATTTTTCCATATAATTTGAAAATAAAAATAAAAATCATATGATCAAAAAATCAAAAAAGGAAATCTTACCAATTGTCCCCCATGCTGCTCCAGTTGGAAGGACTAGACCAATATTTGCACGAAATTCCATCCCAACATAGCGATAATCCTCCACTGCGATGAATTGTTCTTCCCACCATTGGAAGAACTCATCATCCCAAGTGATCCGGGGAACCTCACTTCCCCCCAATCTCTTCATCAGATCTGCCCATCGGCCTATTCTTGGATCTCTCAGGCTGCAGATAGTAGAGATGACCTTGGGTTGAAGCCCTAGGACCCTCTCGAAGAAGAATGTCAGCAAGATTGTATAGTACCCAAAGTGTTTAGTCTTTGTCTTATGGATTGAAGTCAATTATTTTTTCATATTGCTCAGCAAGGTTGTGCACCAATCAAAAAGATAAATCAAGCATTCCACTGCTATACTCATGTGTGTACGTGAAGCCTGATGTAGAGAAGTTGATCCTGCTACTCTGCCAATGGTAAAGAGAAGGATCTTCAGGTACAAATCCTCCATGTCTCTGATGGGAATCTGGTTTCCCACCTTCTTTGCATCATCTACACAATAGAATTGGACATAATCTTCCACGTTAAGCCATCCAACAAGATTTATGTACAAATCTACTGGGTCTCCCCTTCGAGAGAGTCTAGCAATAAAGTATATTTCTTCCACCTCTATTCGTAGTGGCGTCTGATTAATTATGAAGAAATATTCTTCCAGTTCCCAATGATCAACCAGGATTTGAAGCAAACAAACATTGATTTTTATATTCAGCGTTTTGAAAATTTTGAGCAATCTAAAATTCCATAGAATATCTAAGGATGTTTGGTCTTCCATCACCTCATTATCAATTGCACTATGCTCATGTTCTCTCCAACTGATCAACATCCTGGAAAAAAACATCAATTGACTGATTAGATACAAGTTTTTAATTTTCGCACTGTGCACTCGTGACCTCACTTGTACATAGTCATGTATCATATGCATGTTCCTCCTCATGAACCCATGTATGCGCAGAGGGTTTCAAAGAAAATCCCTTTCCTATGGTCAAAACTCCAAAATTTTGCTTAAAACAGGAACAAAATTAATGAACAGGATGAGTCTAAGGTTTACCTGATTTACTTGAAGTGATTTGGTGGCTAGTTGCTCCGTATTTGAGAAGAGGATTTTTTGCCCCAAAGCTTTTTCTCCACTTCTGCAATGTAAAAATGATCAAAATGTGAGTCAAACTATCTATTTATGCCCAGAATTTGAAATTTTTTCACAAATTTCATTTGTGCTTATTTTTTGAATTTGATTAAATTTGTTTAACCTTTTGGATCTTAAGCATTGGGAAAAGTATTTTTCAGGTACATTTTGTTGAATTTGAGATATTCCTAGTTTTTCTTCGGACCCATGACCGCTGACCTGTCATGGCAGGTATTTGATTTCGAATTGGCATATCGGTTAGGGAATTTGCTTTCCATTTCATTTTTTCATACTAGCCTCCATTCTGATCGCTTTCCATAGGGTCGATCCCATCATGTCATGAGTGCTTAACCCATTTCACTCACCTATTTTTTAATCATGACTTGGTGTTAGGTCCATCCTTTACATGGGCTTCCTAGTTAGTTCCTTGCTATCATTTTCCACCCATGCTGCAATTTATGTAGGCTCGGGAGTCCTCTTTAGTTCCACAATGACTTATGCGTTGAATCTTCATTCTTCTTCTTCCTCACTATTTTTTCTAGCCATTTACCCTAGAGGCTCCCATATGTTGTCAAGTTGTATTACTGCATTACATATTGACTACTTGTTTGTCTTGGCCTTTAACCGACTTCATTTGGACTCATGTTTAAGCCTCCTTTTGACCATGTCTTTATGTACAAGTTAACTATGCAATCACTTAGCTTTTTTGCGACTTGACACCTTTACCCATGGATGGAACATTCCTTTAAGTGTCACTTACCAATTTTCGCCACCTTGCATTGAGCATAGGATTGTTCCTATCCATGGAGCTAGTGAATTTTCTTCTTGAGACTCGTTCTATCCATTGTACTATAGGCATTCTTTTATTCTTTTTCAGGATTTGAAATATGAAAAAGACAAAAAAAATTAAATATTTGAAAAAGAGCGGGAACGGGATATTGCTTCCATACTTGATGGCAACTACAGTGTCATTTGTGTCACCCTTGAACAAAGCACAAAAAAGCTAAGTCTTTTCTCCATTTGGGATGGTTTTAGTTTTTGACTTAGGAGAAGCCATAACCTTGTTTTTGAGTCAGTACTCCTCCAGTTGGTTATCTCCAATCACATGGAGGGTTTTTTTATGCCTCCTGCATAACAAACTTATACAAAGTTATCATTTTCTGCCATAGTCAACATGAGTCATGATTTTTTTCAAGGGAAGTTAACCTGAGTCAACCTTTCTATGGTGTCTCTTGACTCATTTTTCATTCAGCCTTCCCGGTCTTGTCAGTATCTAGTTCTATCACATCAGATATTTGGTCCTTTGCTTGTGCTGGTTTGAGAAGGTCTCCACTGACTTCTTGTTAGCAGGTTTGTCTCTTATCGAATACAACATATTGCTCTGAGATCAAACCTAGAGTTGCACCCTGGTCCTATTTACATCATTGATAGGTGACCTTGTGCTCATCATTTAATCAACCTCATGGGTCTTTGACTGAGTGTTTTCCCTTGTGTTTGACTTCAGCTTACATTATCACACTTTCGATTCGTGCAGTACCTTGATTTCCATTTGACCCTAGCAGTGGATTTCTCACATCTTTGTTAGCTTTCATTATTGGTTGGTTCAGAGGGTTTCTGTTGTGCGCTAGCTTCATCTTGTGCATGTCGGGAACGTACTTTGGGTTGGTTACTTCACTTTACTTCGTCTGATTCCTTCCAAATATTGGCCTGCAAGTTACACTCACACTGGACTGATGTGGGATGCCTTAATGCCTTCCTTCCAATAGATATTTTCCCCATCGACTCCGACTCATTGCTCTGGGAATAAGGTCTAGAGTCCTTTTTTCAGTACCTTAGGGTTTGCAGTCATTAGTGGCAGACTCTTCGCTATCGACAGTGAGGATACATCATTTCCTCGTGATTGATAGATTCTTTCAAGTGTTCAACTTCAACTCATTCATTCGCACTTGCTATATTTTACTGGGGCACCTTGACGTTCATTATCATTATCGGTGGGTTGTCTTGCATTTGTTAACGGTATACATCAATGACTGGTAATCAAACGATTTCTTACATGGTCGACCTCATCCCATTTGTTCCCATTGTGTAGAATTGTGCCAGGGTGATTAGTGAAGACCTCGAGTTTGCATTAGCATGCTTTGGTTCACTTTGACAGCTCCTTCAGTTTTCTACCAGTGACACCATTCGCCCTTATATGTTGCAGTTTCATCACAACAGCATCTTATATGTTGGCTCCCGATTTGCGTGTTGCACCATTTGTTCCACCACTTATTATTTGATACTTGGAGATTCAGTTGTGAATTCAATGATCAGATATATTTGCAGCATAATTGATCAGTCCTTTATATGTGATACTTGGAAATGATTTTGACTTATACTTCCGGGCGGTGATCAAATGATTCACTATGTACTTTATATTTTCAACAATACTTGTATACATATTGGATCCGCTCCATACTTCATATGCAGACACAATTTTCTTTCACTGAGCATGGGTATGCCCACCTTATACATGAGGTATATTTCTGATCTCTATCACTGGTTTTTTGGCAGGCTGAAATTTGGTGAAGTCCTCTCTATTCCTCACAAGGTTCTTTCTATGCACATAATACATTTCGACCATCATGTACCCCTTCTAACCTCATATATTAGGGGGCATATATTATAGCATCATTTATCACCATTTTATACTTGATGACTTATGCATTGGCCTTGGGCACCCCTTCCATTCAAACTTGGTCATGTTTTTCAAAAAATAGTTTCTCAAAACCCATACGCGACTCTGCCCAAAATTTTCCATGTATACACGCGAGTCCATACATAGAGAACCACATATTCTATTTCAAACATTAAAAAATATATAATTTCCCTACTTTTTAGGTGGTTTTTACGGTTGTTCCTGTAACTTAACTACCCCAACCTGTGGCCTAACTGTTCCCCAACCGAAAAAACTAATTTTAGGGAGTATAAAAACCCTTCAAGGGAATGGCCTAAGGGAGGAAGAGAGAGAATTATAGATATTATACTCTGTTAGAGCCCTATCCAAGTCTGATATTTCCCTTGTGCCTCCTACACTTCCCAAATTTCCAGGAAACCCTTGTTTCCTTGAGATGCTCACTCATCCTATGTGACATCCATTGTGCACTATTATTGGAAGAATTTTTGTGAGGCTAGGGCTGGATGGATCGAGAGGACGGTATGCTCGAGGCCGTGGTAGATTTCAGGTGATCTCTCCACATTTTTTATTGTACATGTTATCAATAAAAGAAGTGCCATCTTGTTCCTGATGTTCACGTGTCATTTATCTCTTATACATGTGTAACTAACATCTAGAACATATATATGTTGTGAAACTAGGTTTTTGTGCTTGTTCTTTGTTGGGTTGCAGGTTCTGGAGCACAAAGGGTTGCAGGGGGTTTGGACCCTGCGGGATCTACTACAACCGAAGGATAAACGGGTAAGGTCTGCAACTTTTACTTTCTAGTTTAAATCATAGAAGTTGGTTAATTGAGTCCTTCTTGTGATGACATGCCCCTGATCTGTGAATGTTTATCAACCCAAGACCTTAGGGTAACATTTCCCATAACAACATCATATCCTTTTTCTTCTAGTATAACTACATAAACTATATTTTTCTCCATACCATGGACATACATTACATTCTTTAGGTGAAGATGGGAGCCTCACTCCCTCTCAAAGGTGACAATGCCAATCCCTTTGGTACTATACCTTCCATCATATTTAATATCTATGTGTAATTGTAGGTCCTTCTCCTCTAATTTGTTGAAGAAATACTTATTTCCTGTCATATGAAATCAAGCACCAAAGTCTAAGTACCATATACTACCTCGTACAGTAATTTCCATGGATGCAATGAGGGTGGAAACCAACTTGAATTGTGATGTGAGAGAATCTCCTCCTACTCTTGTTGCGGGATTCCTATTGGATTTATTGTGTGGACACTTGGATGCATAGTGTCCATACTCATGGCAATGAAATAATTTAATTTTATTGAGTTCTTTCTTCTTGACATGGTTATAGATGTATTCGTCCTACCTTATTCCCTTTGTATTTATTTCCTTTGTTAGCTAAGGAAAATTTTTCTTCCTCATCAGTTCTAGATGTGACACCATCTCTAGTGTTTCTTCTAATCTCCTCCTATACCAAGTCAGACCAAAGTCTCTCCCAATCTGGAAGATTGTCTCTTCCATTAATTGAATCCTTATAGTTGTTCTAGGAGTTTGGAAGACCAAGGAGTGGTAAGATCACAAGTCCAGATGGAGGCACAGTCTCTCCAACTCCTCCAAGTTCATCTCTCACCTGAGTGAATCTAGATAGGTATTGAACACTAGTTTCATTTTTATTCATTCGAATTTTCCTGAGCTTATCTCTTATAGCCAACTTCTTGGCATCACTGTTGCTTTGGAATAGACCTGTGAGAATTTTCCACATTGAAAAAGCAGTCTCTTTTCCATGAAAATTTGAAACCACGTGATCTCTGACTCCCTCTGGGATAATCCTCTGGGATTTTTTGTGACTTTCTTCCATTAAGCCACCTGTTGTGCATCTAATGCTCCTAGTTTTTAATATCAGTTTGTGTGTACTCCATTATCATCCAACACAACTTCCATCCTATATTTCCAAGCACAAAAATTCAAAGTTCGATCCAATGCATACTCAAGCCTCAAACCATTGAAATACATTGTTCCAGCATTGAAGAAATACTTTCACCACAAACATGTTATTCAAAATTTCTTTGAGAGATGATCAGGAGTTTGGTTTCTATGTAGTTTTCAATAGCTCTGATACCATGTAGAAATAACTTGAAATTTGAATTTTTTAATGAAATCAAACTGAAATCACTAGACACAAATTCCTTCTATTAAATTCCGCAAAAGGAAAACTTGTAATAGAAACACATACAATCATTCAATCACAATGAACACAATTTTTACTGGGAAAACCAACTGGGAAAAACCCCTCTTCTATTTGTATTATATCAAATAAGAACAATGATCTATTACAATGACTGCTTCAATGCTTGAAGCTCAATCTGCACTAAAATATTGATATCCTCCTCCTGAGTCTTCTCTGCCCAATACTTAGGAAAAACATGCCTCTTGCTTCCTATTTTTTTGCACAATTCCCAAGAAAATTAGCTCACATGATCATTTCAAACACTGTACACTCACTAGTATACAATAATGATTACAATTATTCCTTTTTCCTCCACTCCACTAGGAAATTCAAATTTCATGCATGATTACGGTATTTTTTAGTAAATTGACTACTTAACTAAAAGATTAGTGAGTTAACAATAGTTACAACTACTCAATTGAACTGATACTGACTCTATTCTAGACTAGAGCTCAGATAACTGAGTTTCACTAAATATAAATCCACTAGATAGCTATATCTTAGCAATAAACTCATGCACAATTCTACTTCTTTCCCACAAACTCGAATTGAATGAATTAATCAAGTGATTTGGCCATGTCACTCCTACTAACTGCAACTCAAGTCATCCTGCTCAAGTGGAAATTCGAATTTCTCCATTTTACTAAGGCATAAGTCAAATTAATCCTTTTCCTACAACAATATAACACGGTTAACTACATCTTCATGCAACCCCTCGATACCAACAAAACCAAACATGTTTTATTGGCTAATGGAGTTAATTATATCCTTTTCCATCTGTCATTAGTTTATTTTGGAGGTGAAAATGAGTGCAAGTGTTGGAATTTTTAGGTTTAGGGACTTCGTCTTTAGCCCCTAGGCATATGACTAGAAAGGAGGTTGTGACCAATATCTTAGCCAAGTGGAGCTTATCCAAAAAGGGATAATACGAGGATATTGAGGTTCAAGTATCGAGTCTTGGGAACAATCTCAAATGACATCTATCGCAAAATCCTTATACCAATGGACCTGATATGTCCATCAATTGATAGATAAATCTATATCTTTGTTGTCGTTTTCATATTGAGAGAAGGGGTGTGAAACATAGTTCCTGTGGATGTAATTCCTACTAGTGGACAGGTGGCCCAATAGATTTTTCGTATATTGAAGGGGGATCCTTGATAGTTGATGGTCGATTGTTAGCATATCGATAGTCAAATATTGGGTGTTAGGAGTACACCCATTACCTCCTCATTAAAATTCTCTCGATATTGATAGAACCTAACAAGCTCATCAGATAATGAAAGAACAATTATTTCAATGGAAAAAAAATTACCATATTGGAGAGAAATATTTGAGAGGTGATGTGGCCAAGGACATGCTTTGATAATAGTGTGGTATGTGACATGGAATATTGATGTGACCTACACATATGGAGCTAATGTGTCATGATGACAAGGCACAAAGGCAGACCTTACTGATATTGCACACTATTTTGGTAGTGATGTGGCATGTTGATGTGGAAAATGTCTCATAGACGTTGAATACTAAGAGGTCGACTATCGTGTGTCAATATTTCAAGAAGTTTGGGCTTCCATATTGGACTTACCCCCCAATACTAATAGAACAAAAAATTACTGTTAGTTAACAAATATTTACTTTCATTAATTGATAGTGGTATGTTGTCATATAAAAATGTCATGGGTTGAATATCAAACATAATAGGAGTGAAGTTTGGATACATCCTGTTGTCACTCTGTAGTTTGTAAGATTGGAAAGAAAAAATGACAAAGGACAGCATCAAACCACTTTGGAGTCCAGGACCTAGCCTTTCTAGACTCAGAGAGGGCTCTCTTTGTTTTTATAATTTAGCTTGATAATTCTAACTACTGATACTAGGCTAGTTATAGAAATTATGAGGGTTGTTTGTTTGATTGATGGTGTGGTTGGACAGATAGGGCTGCAGGGACTAATCCATTGGTTTATGGAGTCAAAAGGCTGCAATGGAACATCAACATCAAGAGCATCACAGGGAAAGCTAACCATACTAAATGGATCTTTAGAGTTTTATGAATATGAGGTGAAAGAAACAGTAAGGTTCATTAATGACTAAAGAGCAGTTAATAATTATTTAATCAGACTTCAGCAGAAAACATTTAGATTGTAAATGCAGACATAATTAAGGTGCTCCGACAGCAAATCTTAATCTAAAATTTCTTATTTACAATTAGATGAACAAATTCACAGCAGGGAAAACAACAGAAACATTTAGAACAAAGAAGTAACACATCACCATTTTAACACAGCTCAAGAATCCTGTAAACGGTCTTTGATTATTGATGTCCTGCTCCAAAATTATAATGCTCCAATATAGTAGTTCTTACAATGCAGGGGCTAACAATGTGAAACCCTTGATACTGCTAAGGTATGCATTATTTATCTAAAGACTAGGTTGGTTTCCCTATCTTACCTGGAAACCTTTCATTGATTACAATTTAGCAGAAAATGGACAAGTGGTGGCCATGCAAGGCCTGAACAAAATTCATTGACAACAACCACCTCTGGAATTAATTCTAGGAAACTATTCGTAGATCCAAATGCTTCAATGACTCTTCGTAAAATCAAACATTAGACCTGAAGGTGGTGGTGATGTTCATGAAGAGGAAAGCCATGGTGGCTCTGACACCTGGCTTTTTTTTGCAAAAAAACCGACATTGGGTAATCAAATTTGGTGCAGTGCTGGCCACTTTCATTTATTGGTGACTGTGTTGATGATTTTGTTGCATTTTCCATTTCTGTCATTATAACATAAAAATTCTGCATGAACGCCCTTTGCAGCCCAACTCGACCTGTGGTGTTTATTTTCTACCCGAATCCTTCTTGTCATGTTTCAACCCTTTTTCAAACAAAACAACGTAAAAAATCATATACCCGGACCTGAAAATGTTTATATTTTAGTTCTGAAGCTGCATCGCATCCACGCACTTCGCAATATTTATAGTTTGAGTTATGAAGAATGTAATCGGCGATGCGATGTGGAGTGGGAGGTGATGTGGAGGGAAGGTGGGACTGGACCGCAGCCCACAAATCGTAACTCTTAATGTATAGTTATAAGTGTGAAGTTAAACTCTAAAATATGTGAAGTGAAAATCGTGGCGAGGGCGGAATGACGTGGCAGGTAAGGTGGGACCAAACCGCAAAATGCAGATCGAAAATCTTAAGTTTTTCTTATGAGTGCGGGGGTTAAATTCTAAAACATCGAAGTGCGGGAAGAGGGACCCACCTACATCGCAATTGTAAGTAGGAAATATTTTGTGGTAAGGTAAGGTTTATGATTCAAGTGGCCTAAATTGGGAGGTGGAGCTATTGTGGTGGGGCCAACCACATCGCAAGTTAAGAAAATACATTACAGGTGCTTCAAAGGTAAGTTAACAAATGTGCAATGTGATATATCGTAAATCGGTGATCGCATGTGTTAAGGTTTTGCTGCGATGCAAAAATTTATAATATGCAATCTGCGAAGTTGTATTTTATGCGATGTGTGATGGATATTGGGGAGAAGGTGACATGTCAGGGAGGAATGGCCCACTTTAATCACAATCAGGGAAATTGGAAGCGGAGGTAAGTGAAAAACAATGATATAGCAATGAAAAGGTAAAGGGGAAAGCTAAAGCGGAAAGACGGAAAAAGGTAAGGTCTAATGTTTTTAAAGGAAATGAAAATAAAAGAGATTTTAATTCGTGTGAATGGGTCCCACTTCATCGCACATCACCTTTGGACGGTTATATCATGAACTTAAAACCCAAGGTTGGTTTTTGGAGGGGTCCTAAGGTGGTAGGCGATATTTTGAAAGGGGGGTGCGAAATAACTGTGAATGGATGTGTGGGAGTAGGGTCGGACTTGAAACTACCCATTTTGGACCCCCCCCCCCCCCCTTCTTCATGGTTAAAGTTTGAAGGCTAAGGGGATTCGAAATGCATCTAAAACTGTCAGATATGGAGGTGGGGAACGAAAATGGTTAACGCAGATGGGTTGGGGCATGAGAGTCGAGGGGGGAAACATGAAACTTAGAATAAGAGGAATAACAAAGCGACGGGGTAAAAGGATATGCAATATGGTCGGGGACTTAGGATAAAAAACATACCATAAGGTCCCAAACTTGATGAAAATCATCCCATCTCAGACCTTTAGAGAAAACTTTGATCTTTTTGGTTTGATTGTAGGAAAACAATCAAGCAGTTTTTAGGTTTCTTATTTATAGCATGAACTTTTCATTTTTCCTTTTTAAATGCCCTCTTTTCTTCTTATTTTGTTTCCCTTTATCTTTCTTTGGAAAATACTTCTGAATAGTGACATCTATGTAAAATATAAAAAAAATTCAAAGAGAAAGTACACAGTCACCTTGTGATATTGTAAATTACAAGTGTCTAACAGTGGCTCCAGTTAGGGATGGCAGCTCTTTCAGGAGGTGTCAAGAACATTGTATACTAGTAGCCTGATCCTTTGGGTTGTTCCCACAACTTGTATCTTGATATGTCAAGCAACTTAGTAACTGGAAACTAGTTGATTGTTCCTCCTGCCTTTGACTGATAAAAATATACCACATTCTTGGCCAGCCATCTTATTAGCATACTGAAATCTAAACTGAAACTACAATTACACGTATCCAATACAATCCATCGAGTTGAACATACTATTGCACCTTGAAAACTTGAATGGTGAAACCAGAAATAAGTTGAAACTAAAGTCTGAAACATACTGGTCTGAAAATGAAAATAAATCTAAACTAAATTTGGAAGATGCTCAAAGTGTTGAGCTTATTTTCACACCTATCTACCCTAATCTAACTTGGAGATGATATATACACTAAGTGAACTCCTTTCTCCAATGCAACCAATCAAGTAAATGACTACATGATCTATTCTTGTTCACTTTTTTGAGTAGGATGGAAAACAAAATGGCCACTCCCATCTCACTTGCCTATGAACAGTAGTGCTTAAAATTTTCCTTAAAATTTGCAACAAACCATTCCTAGCATAACATACTCCTTCTTTAGATGATTCTAAGAAACCATCAAAAGGATCTTGGAAAAATACCTAATCCTGAGGATTTAAATAACAGAATTCATCTAGGGCTGCTCCTTGTTCCACTTTTTCATGCTAAGGATCCTTCTGAAATAGAATATCTACATATCCTTCATGGTCATCTAACATGGCATCCTCATTGTATACCACTATGTTGTCCTCAAGAAAACCTGATACGTCTTGATTGAGTTGGATGAATTCTATTGGAAGGCCATCATTCTGATGAATAGGAGCACTTTCTGGCAAAAGACCTTCTTGAGAAGGTAGAACATCATCAGTATCAATCTATTCTTTTCTTTCTATGAGGAAATGCTTCAGTACATAAATCAACAGTAGAAAAAATAGACATAATCTCTTCATTACATGAAAATTTAGAGGTTGGTTGCATGCTTAGAATCTGATTGATTTCCTCTTCAGTTAAAGGAGGAGGGAGTATTTGTTTTTTTTGGATTGAACAAAAATTATTTTCTTTCTTCTGTGAATACTGATCATGAGACTGAATTTCTTCTTTAGCCTCACATAAAAGAACAGATGAACTATCATTTGTCCCCACAGAGAGATCTTGTGGATCTTCTTTCATTTTTTCGATTGCTTTCATTTTCAACTAACTTCTCTTGGTTATCATGACAGTATATCAAAATAATAATCCAAAACATATCCTCTATAGCTTCCATCACCTTCCTTATATAAGTGGTGAGCTTCCTCACCCTTGGCCCCACTCATTAAAGCCACTACTTCCATGCATGGAGTCTCCCTCCAAAACTGTGTTGTCCCATGATGAATGTTCACTCCTCCATTACAACGTTGTTGATTTGGTCAAATTTGAACCAGTCTACATGCTCCAACCCCTTTTCACACATAAGGGTGCTTTATCAAGCCACTAAAATGATCTCCATTCACATCAGCAGTGATTTTATTCCTACTGAGGAGATTTATGGGTCTCCATACCCTCTTATTCATCAAACTAAGAAGCAAAAACAAAAATTAATATTCCAACTAGCATATAGCTAATTGGGAATATTACAGTCCTACCCTCCCAAATTTTGCTTATCCTCAAGAAAATGTAAAGGTGAGTGTTGCAAATCTTATCCTCCTTCCTTGGTGACACCTCCATGTGATAATATCTCCTCATGTACCAAGTGTCTCCTAATCAATCCCTCCATGAAGTGCTCTTCCCAAGTACTCGTGAGATGAAAATGACTCATCTCATAAGGAAGAAAAAGATCCAATGTAGCAATCATGGTTTGCCCAATGTTCTCCCTAAAACATGAAGCATAAGAAACATGGAGAAACTCTCTCCCAAAGGGCATTTTCAATCCTTGCATCCTTTCTCCATTCATTCCCATAATAATAATAATGACATCATAAATGTATGGGATAAAAACCAAGGACACATAAGCTGTCATATGCAATAATGGAGGTGGATCATAGTCCCAAATGTGGAACCAGTTCAATATATCTCCTGACTACCTCAGATAATGACATGGTAAGTGGTTTCCCCACCACTTACTTCCTACCATAGTCTTCGCACACTCTTTGAGAAGGTGAGTAATTTTTGGTTCCTTTGGAGCACATCTTGAATGATATGTCATCTCCCTATATCCTCCTAGGGAGTGACCATGCTCGACACTGTTTATGGCCCCAAGTTGGCCATGAATTTTTTAAGTAATAATGCTCCCATTTGGAGCAATGGCATGCACATGTATGGTAAAGGAATGAAAATAATTATTGAGTAAATCATTAGGCACAAAAACATGACCCTTACCATATAATTTTCTCACATAAATGGAGTGGCTAATAGATAGATCCCCTCTCATCCCCAAAGAGGAAAGAGGTGGCTGTGATAACCCCATCAAAGAGTTATGTGTCTCCTCCATCTCCATAGGATCCATGCATCTCCTCAAATGTTGATATATCTCCTCTTCAAATCCTTCCCAAGTGTATCCCTCCATGATGGTATGGTATTCCCTCATGGAATAAGTGTGATTGAAGAGAAAATATTCATGTGTTCCATGTAGTAACTTCTTGTTGAGCTTGTATTCTCTAGATAAGAATATCCTACTATGACATTAGATGAACCCATCTCTTACTGAATATCCCTCCTCTAGTAGCTAGTCATCAAGTATCATGCAAGTAAAATGATCCTTGGAATAATCCACCAATAGCTAGGATTTCCAATATGGATCTATCCTCCATAGTGACAACACTAATGATCTATCATATAAAGCATCTGTCATATGGTTGCCCCTCCCTTTAACATCTCCTATGCCAAGGTCACATACTAGAAGGTTGCTATCCTCCCTCTGCTACTCCTTTCTCAGCGCAAGATGTGAGGTGAGAGTGGGTAATGATGATGTTTGGAGAATCTCTCCCTCCTCCTTAAGTCTACCTAAGACTCTCAGCATTGTACCATGACCTCCCAATTTTCCCACTCCTCCTAGATCTATGAGTGGTGCAACATGTTGTAATACATTTCTCACCAACTCCTGATCAGGTGGTGTCCCAGGTGGTTTGCCACAAAACAATAATGTCTCATGTGCCAAAGTCATGTGCATAATAGATGGGACTCTTAGGTCCTTGTTTCCACTACGCAAATCCAACTATGTTTTCTGTGTGGAAGTTGTTTCTGAGGGATATGTTTGCATGCCCCTAATCATCTGATTTTTTCCACTCTTTCTATCCACCCATTCCATATGCAAAGTCTCCCAATCTGTGGTGACCTTCCCTAAAGTAATCAACCACTACACACCCAATATCACATTGGTGGTAGGTATGTCAACCACAAAGAAGTGATCAGTCAATGTATATGTCCCCATGGTGACAGATAAATATGGAACATAATGCATGCGCTACCTAGTTCTAGCTCCTGGGACCAAAATAGAAAATCCCTCAAAATTATCAGTGGGTATTGCCCTCCTTTGCACTTGTTGGGAATCAATAAAGTTGTGGGTATCCCCACTGTCAATAAAAACTGAAACCCTCTAATCCAAAATGGAAATTCGAACCCTCAAGGTCAACTACTTGAGTACTCCTCTCAATGATGCAAGAGCCCCTCCAATTGGAGCAAATTCTCCATTCCCACCTCCTGCTTGTGGTGGATCCTCTCCTACAATCCCAGTGTTGTGACCTCCTTCTGGTTATTCTTCTTCTTCATCCTTATCATCTGAAAAGACCTCTATATAGTGTGCCTTTCCTGCTTCACATCTATGTCCGAGAGCCCATGATTCTTGGCATGTGAAGAAAAGCTTACTTCTCCTCAAATCTCTCTGGACATCATCACTAATAGGTACTTTGTTTTGGCTCTCCTTTGAAAAAGGAGCCTTATCATCTTTTCCCTTTGATGAAAAGTGGGCTTTTGTTGAAATGTTGCCTTTGATTTTGGAAATGCATCTTGTATATCTCTATCCCTTTCAATGGCATCTTGAATGGTAGTGGGTTTGGTAGATTTAACCAAACTATGTAGAGGTTTTTCTAGCCCATCAATAAACATATAGACCCTCCTTGTTGCAGATAAATCGGGAAAAATAAAAGAAAGTTTTAGAAATTCATAAATATAAGTTTCTGGATTACCTAATTTCTTGAGATTAGCTAGCCCCATGAAAGGTGCCTCCGGGTCTCTTCGATCAAACCTCTCCACCAACCTCCTTGTGAACTTTGAATATGCAGTCACATTGGCATGACCCAATACTTGGTTCAGCTAGAAGTAGATGTCTAGCTTCTCTACCCATGATTTGGCAGTGCATTTAGATTACCCATCAAAGTTGGGTATGAAAAATCTGCCCATAGTCCGGTGTAGATCATGATTCTATATGAATCCTCCACCTCTATTGTGATTTCGGGGTCTCCTATTGTCCTTGATCTGATAGAACTCTTGAAAGCTCAAATGGTCTTTGAATCTCTGAGATTGAGACTCATACTCAAGAAAATAATCTTCAAGAGTTTCTTGTTCTTGAAACCCTCCATTTCCCACTACTAAAAATGTAGGCATTGTAGAGCATTGGGAAACCTGCTAATTTACTGGTTGATCATTCCAGTGATGAGAAATGTCAGAGGCTTCACCATGCATAAACCCTTTAGGGGATTCTTTGTGTCTGTCCATCCTCATATTCTTTATTTCTCTTGCAATGTCTTGCATAGTTCGAAGAAGAAGCTTAGGAAACTCCTTCTCCTCATCTTCTCTTAATAAAGGGGTTTTACCCTTGTCTTATTTATCATCTGTATAATCATACTTCTTTATCTTCTAATGAAATATTCGCTTAAGATGCACAGGCTGAGCCAAGATTATGCTATGATACCACTGTAATATTCCCAAATGGGAAAAGCAGGAATATTGAACAAAATACTTGAAATAGCAGTGTATAAAATCACACCAAGACATGATACCAATCATGGATCCTTTTCATTAATGATAATAGCAGAAAAATAGAATAAAATAATGGGGCAAAAACCATACAACATGAATCAATAAGTCTCCAATGAGTAAACCCCTCAAGAATGAGGTGTTGATACTATATCAAAATGTCGGAAGACCACTACAGCACATTCATAGGAGCACTAATACAGCATATGAACATACAAAATATGATATGGCTGATATATGCCTCAAGAGATACAGAAAATAAAGATCTAGGCTCTATACAACCTCCAACAAGAAACCCAAGAGGGTTTTTAGAAATACACCAATATACAAGAAATGAATCAAAGCCCTAGGTCTGAAGATTCATTGCAACTACACAACTGGAAATATGTGGTTGATATTATGTAGCAAAGAATATAGCCTCCTCCAATAGAATCTCTAGATGAAATTTTGATCCCTTCATTGGAAAACCTCCTCCCCAAATGGTGTACGGAAACCACCCCTGCAACTCCTCCCTAAAATAACACAGTCCAAGACTGAAACTACACTGTAGGGGCAAATGATAGTGTGGCCTGGTGCCAAATGCTGCAATAAGGCTCAAGGGCCTTCCTTAATAGCCTCCCAATGGAATGAAACCTTCCTCCACTGAAATCTAGCTCAGAAATCACCCAAATGTATTCTCCATTGCTGCAACCTGCAACACAACACAACACAACCCTTTACAGAAATTGCGTTGTAGATGAAACATGGAGCTTGGCCTGATGCCATAATGTAGAAATGTAATCCAATAACTTCTCCTGAGTAGGAAATCTAAGTCCCCTAAGGATAAAGGTGGGATTCCCGCTCAGGAACACCTGTGCTAAACAGCACTGCAATCTTAGCTAAACAACTGAAGAGAGAAAAAAAAGTCTTAAAAAACCATATAAAAATAATAATCCAAAACAGATCCTCTATGGCTTCCATCCCCTTCCGTATATAAGTGGTGAGATTCCTCACCCTTGGCCCCACTCATTAAATCCACTACTTCCATGCATGGAGTCCCCCTCCAAAACTGCGTTGTCCCATAATGAATGTTCACTCCTCCATGACAACATTGTTGATTTGGTCAAAGTTGACCCAGTCTACATGCTCCAGCCCCTTTTTGCACATAAGGGTGCTTTATCAAGCCACTAAAATGATCTCCATTCACATTAGCAGTTATTTTACTCCTACTAAGGAGATTTATGGGTCTCCATACCCTCTTATTCATCAAACTAAGAAGAAAAAACAAAAATTAATATTCCAACTAGCTTATAGCTAATTGGGAATATTACATCACCATTATGTTATCACTCTGTAGTTTGTAAAATTGGCAAGAAAAAAAAACAAAGGACAACATCAAACCACTTTGGAGTCTAGGACCTAGCCTTCCTAGGCTTAGAGAGTGCTCTCTCTATTTTTATGATTTAGCTTGATAATTCTAAATGCCGATATTAGGCTAGTTATAGAAATTATGAAGGTTGTGTGTTTGATTGATGGTGTGGTTAGACAGATAGGGTTGTAGGGACTAATCCATTGGGCTATGGATTCAAAAGGCTGGAATGGCACAACAACATCAAGAGCATCACAGGGTAAGCTAACCGTGCTAAATGGATCTTTAGAGTTGTATGAATATGAGGTGAAAGAAACAGTAAGGTTCAGTAATGACTAAAGTGCAGTTAAGAATTATTTAATAAAACTTCAACAGAAAACATTCAGAATGTAAATTTAGACAGAATTAAGGTGCTCCGACAACAAATATTAATCTAAAATTTTTGATTTATAATTAGATGAACAGATGCACAACAGGGAAAACAACATAAACATTTAGAACAAAGAAGTAACACATCACCATTTTAACACAACTCAAGAATCCTGTAAACGGTCTTTGATTATTGATTTCCAGCTCCAAAATTACAATGCTCCAATATAGTAGTTCTTACAATGCAGGGGCTAACAATGTCCAACCCTTGATACTGCTAAGGTATATAGTATTTATCTAAAGACTAGATCAGTTTCCCTATCTTACTTGGCAACCTTTCATTGATTACAATTTAGCAGAAAATGGACAAGTGGTGGCCATGCAAGGCCTGAATAGATATCATTGACAACAACAACCTCTGGAATTAATTCTGCGCAACTCTTCGTTGATCCAGACATTTCAATAACTCTTCGTAAGATCAAACAGTAGACCTGAAGGTGGCGGTGATGGTCATGAAGAGGCAACCCATGGTGGCTCTGACACCTTGCTCTATTTTGCAGAAAAACCGACGTTGGGTAATCAAACCTGGTGCAGTTCTAGCCACTTTCATTGATTGGTAACTGTGGCGATGACTTTTCTACCTTTTCCGTTTCTGCCGTTATAACATAAAAATTATGCATGAACGCCCTTTTCTTCCCGACTTGACCTGTGGCGTTTATTTGCTAACCAAATCCTTCTTGCTGTGTTTCAACCCTTTTTCAAACAAAACAGCGTAAAAACTCATATACTCGGACTTGAAAATGTTAAGATTTTAGTTCTGAAGCCGCATCGCATCCATGCACTTCAAAATATTTACAGTTTTATTTATGAAGAATGTAATTGGCGATGCGATGCGGAGTGGGAGGTGACGTGGAGGGAAGGTGGGACTAGACCGCAGCCTGCAAATCACAAGTCTTAAGGTTTAGTTATAAGCGCGAAGGTAAACCCTAAAATATGTGAAGTGCAAAGCACGGGGAGGGCAGAGTGACATGGTAGGTAAGGTGGGACCGGACTGTAGCCCGCAGATGAAAAATCTTAAGTTTTTCTTATGAGCGCGGGGGATAAATTCTAAAACTTGCGAAGTGCGGGGAGAGGGACCCACCTACATCGCAATTGCAAGTAGGAAAGCTTCTGCAGTAAGGTAAGGTTTATGATTCAAGTGGCCTAAAGTGGGGGGCAGAGATTTTGTGGTGGGGCCAACTGCATCGCAATTTAAACCAAATAAATTGTGGGCACTTCAAAGGTAAATTAACAAATGTGCGATGCAATATATCACAAATTGGCGATCGTAGGTGTTAAGATTTTTCTGCGATGTGAAAAGTTATAATATGCAATCTGCAAAGTGGTATTTTATGCGATGTGTGAAGGATATTGGGGATAAGGTAACATGTCAGGAAGGAATGACCCACTTTAATCGCAATCGGGGAAATCAGAAGTGGAGGTAAGTGAAAAACAATGATATAGCGATGAAAAGGTAAAGGGGAAAGCTAAAGCGGAAAGGCAGAAAAAGGTAAGGTCTAATGTTTTTTAAAGAAAAATGAAAAGAAAAGGGATTGTAATGCGGGTGAATGGGTCCCACATCATCACATATCACCTTTGGATGGTTATATCATGAACTTAAAACCCAAGGTTCGTTTTCGGAGGGGTCTGAAGGTGGTAGGTAGTATTGTGAAATGGGGGTGCAAAATAACTGTGAATGGACGCGTGGGAGTAGGGCCGAACTTGAAACTACCCATTTCGGACCCCCCCCCCCCCCCCCTTCATGGTTAAGGTTCGAAGTCTAAGGGGGTGCAAAATGAATCTAAAACCATCGGATGTGGAGGTGGGGAACGGAGATGGTTAACGCGGATGGGTCAAGGCATGAGAGTCAAGGCCTGGAAAAAATGAAACTTAAGGTAAGAGGAATAACAAAGGGGCAGCGTAAGAGGATATGCAATATGGTTGGGGACTTAGGATAAAAAACATACCATAAGGTCCAAAACTTGAAAAAAATCATCCCTTTTCAGACCTTTAGAGCAAATTTTGATCTTTTCGATTTGATTGTAGGAAAACAATCAAGCAGTTTTTAGGATGCTTATGTATAGCATGAATTTTGCATTTTTCCTTTTTAAATGCCCTCTTTTCTTCTTCTTTTGTTTCTCTTTATCTTTCTTTGGGAAATACTTCTGAATATTGACATCTATGTAAAATATGAAAAATTTACAAAGAGAAAGTACATAGTTACCTTGTGATACTGTAAATTACAGGAGTCTAACACATTCCAAGGCCAGGGGGCTCAATAAATTGATAGTAATAGAATCTTATAAGTTTTTTAGGTGATGGAAGCTAACAAAAAGGTCAAGATCCATTAGTTGATGGCTTAGTATCGAGTTGATAAGAAATTAAATAAGGAATTTTACATGGTAAAAGCTTTCCTGAGGGTCATTAGCCGATATGCAAGTCAATTGGCTAGGCTAGAAAACATGAGCTAGTGAGTGTAACAACGCTGATGAAAATTCCATGTAATAAAATTTAATAAAGAAAAAATAATAACCATATTTATGGGAGACTTATTCCAAGTTGAATGTTAGGAAAAAGATCCTAGTGTGGGCGTTTATTTGATTTATTATGGCTAAGGAAATTGGAAAAGGCAATGGCAAAGGAAATGGAAAAATATTTGGAAAGGAAAATGGAATTTTGGCAATTTATTTATGAAAATAATGGAAATTAGGAAAAAAGGAAGGTGAGAGGTCACAGGTTTCATGTGAGGAGGAAAATGAAGGAAAATAATGGAAAATAAAGAAAACAAAGGCCTCATTGATAAGAAGGATTCCAAGGATCAGTTGGTAGCTTTGGTCAGTTTAGTTTTGGAGCTCTCTCTCTCTTACTCTTGGACATTTAGATTTTTATTAGAGAATTTAAGCATTAGATCAAGAAAGGCAAAGAAGGAAAAGAGATAATAAAGATCAAGCAAGGAATATCAGGATCAAGTAGCTACAACGAGATTCTTTGCATGTATCGTTTTGCATGTGTGGTTTCCTTGCTATATTTGGCATGCATGGTGTTGCATGTGTGTTAGTGGTTCTCTTTTTTTCATGGTAATGGGTTTTTCCAGGTGTGATAGTGTTTTCATCCTAGCCTTTACATTTCCAAATAGCCATGGTGTGATTGGAATCTCATGTTTTGGTTGAGTTGGATTGTCAGATGGATTCGAAGTTGAGTAAGGTGGATCTAGTGGAATGCATGGTTTTTTTGGCCTAGTGATCTGGTGGAGATCATGGTAAAGCATGTTATTACATGTTTATTGTTTTAGCCTATTGATCGGGTGAGGATTGCGGTAAATCTGTTTCTATTGATGATGGTGAGGTGGTTTAGCTTCGAGAAGCCATGGTTGGTTCTTTTGGTTTGAGTCCCACATTCATGCTTGGAATATGGCATGGGGCTAATTGGCTTAAGAGAGATTTGGCTCAGCCAATATATGGTCGATTGGAACGTGGTAGTCCCATAGCGGGTTGGCTTTTGCATTCATGATTAAGAGTTCCTTTACTTGGTAATTTTTGTGTAAATGTAATGGATTCTATGTAGCATTTAGGGTTGTTGTATCCCCAATATTTATGTTGTTTATATGCTGGCTATGGATGTATTTTATGACAATGAAAATGTATGTCTCTCATCATGTTTTGATTTGTAAATTAATGAGAAATGAATATATGACCTAATGGATGATAATGAAACTAATAATATAAGGTAACAATGCTTCTTAGAGATTATAAAATAAGTATGAGACCCCTATGCTCATATTTGTTCTTTAAACCTATAGATTACATATTTGTGACATGTTTGACAAAATGTATGCCATGGCTAGTAGGGGTCCAGTCAAGTCCTTGTTCACATAATTTCATTTGTATCATTATTCCACTATTATCTTTCATTCCTAAAAGTGTCATAGAGGTCTGGAAAATGACCTGAGCCCTAGGCCTAAAATCATGGCACATAAATCAAGGTCTTGGGCTTAGAACTACCTGGAAAAGTCCCCAGTCGCACACATACCCATGTTGTGCGGGGACTGGAGGTTTTCAATCGCACTCTTGCCCATGTCAAGGGAGAGACTATGGGATTTATGCATTAAAAGGCAATTTGATTCAGGGGCTAGCCTGCTAGAGGTTTTGGATGGCTCCTAGGTGTTGAAAAAGGTTTGTGTAATGGTGTGGTGTTGTTTCCACTTCGTTAAGGTGACCTAGGAAGTTGAATAATATAATAGTATCCTCTCGTCAAATGTTCACCCTAATCGACTGGGTAGCTTGGGTAAATGTGGGAAGAGGGATTTACAGTGAGGTGGTGGCACATGGTAGTGTGGATGTGTTAATAATGATCCTTGTGCTAATTTGATTCTTGACAGGTAAATATTTAAATGGGTAAAATTATTGTCTCAAACTCATATTTGGATGATTTATATTGTTGGAAATCTCTCAAAAATTTATTTTGAGGTGGTTGAAAGAAGAAGAATTTTGATAACCCCACTTCCTTAAGTTAACCTAGGAGGTTAGATATATATATCCCATAAAATTAATTAAGGTGTACGGGGTGGGTTATGGGAAAAATGAACCTACATTTAATCTATAGTTAAAAATCTTTTCCAATGCACTGTTAGCCCCCTAATTTGCTCTCTTTTTACCATTTTCCCCTTCCTAAATCATAACCATTTACCTCTGTTTCACCCTTTTATGCACCCTCATCTTGCACCAGTCCAAGCATGGTGACGTATTTCATATAAAACTTTATTCTTCATGTTTTAATTCAATTTAGAATTAATTAAATATTTATTACATGATTTCTTACTTTTAAATCACTTTTGTAATTTATTGATATCTCTAATGGTTATTTGATAGTTAGAGTGCTTATCGTGACCGCTGATCTTAGTGCAAGATCAGATCTTGCACCATTGCCAGCAAAACAGATCTTCGCGGCAGATTCGAACCTCCTCGATCACTGCCTCGTCTTGAGCCACTTTATCCATGACAGCAGAGTGATTCAAAGGCAACCAAGACCAATTCGTGAAGGGCAAAAGCTGGTTAGCTACGACCAGTTTTGCAAAACCGTCTTATTTTGAAGGTCGAAACTAAATTCTGCATTTTTTTATGTAATCAATTAAAGGACCTATTTTGGCCTTTGGCCAAGGGCCTATATAATGTAAAATGTAAATAGGACTTGGAGGAGAATTTTGGAGCAGAGTTTTTAGAGCGAAGTTTGATAGGCGATAACAGGTTGTTTTGTTATCACCCGAATCTGGGTTGGACATTTTATTAACACATGTATTCACCTCAATGAATTAATAAAAAGGGAGCTGTGTATCATGTTTCAGAAATTGAGTTTCTGTCTTTAATCTGATGAATCGACTAATTTACTGAGCAGCGTTTTAACTTAAAATGGAAACGTGTTGGTTGGCTAGGGCCCAACCAACCCAGCACATTTACCCCATTTTCTATTTCTTGTAATTTGTGTTTATATTATCAAAGTTTGATTTAACTTTCAGCACATGTATTCCTGTCTTAGTGAAAACGGATCCGTCGTGTGAAGTAGATACATTTTCTTTCCTTGCAATTTACTTTCTTGCACTTGATTTCAGATTGGTTTTTATCCGCCTGGTACAAGTAGGAGAAACAAACCTGCACCAGTGCACGTTGGTGTGATATTTCCTTTTCCTTCATTTCTGTTTAATTGGTTTTTCCACCTGGTCCAAGTAGGAGAAATGAACATGCATCAGTGCACATTGGTGTGATGCAACAAGCTTTCTTAGTCTACTTTCCGCAATCTTCTTTCTTTCTTTAAAAACCTATGACAGGATAAATGATTGTTTCTTTATTTCTACATTTTGTTAAGATCAGAAACATTCACTTTTATGTGTGCAATTTTATTAGATAAATAAACTAGCACTGGAAATAATTAAACACTCATTTTAAGGATTAAATGCTAAGTGTAGGAAGCTCTGATCCAGTGCAAGAACCAGTTTCTTGCCACAAGATCTGAGTGCTCTGAACCTTGAAAATTTCGAGCCCTTGCATGAAGTAAAAAAAAAAATCCTTCAATAAAGACACTATTTATACCTTCTACATAAATCTCTGATCCTAGACTAGTGCAGGATAGATTAATGCAAGAAGGAAATCATTAAGGAAGCAGGTTTAAGGGCCCATCTAACAAGACTGCTAAAGTGTCTCTGCTAAGGGAAAACACACACTTAGTAGATTAAACAACCATTAGTGGGAGTTATTTCCTTTTATCTTTAATTCTCTCTTGCAAATGCATACTTCCTCATTCCAGTCTTAGATTATTTTTGATGGTTCAAGTTGCCTTTTTCTCTTTTGATTTGATTCTATAATCTTTCCTTTAAATAAAGTAGGGATTTATATTAGGAAGATTCATACCATCTCTGGCATTTCCTGTGCTTCGTCTCTAAGTTTACGGTTCCCCCGGGTTGACAAATTAAGTGTTGAGGAGTTGCTTAAGTGTAATTCCCGCACCCAACATTTTGGCATTGTTGTCAGGGAAGCGATTTGATTTGGTAAGAATTTTCTAATTACACAATAGAGGTAATTTTTCTTTATTTTTGCAGTGTTGTTTCTTTGAAGGAATTTTACTAGTGTTAATTGATTTCTGACAGCATTTTTTAGAAGTTGCTTGTTATTTTTATTTTTTTCTTTCCTTTTGAAATGAATTCCTAGGAAAGGTAAGGGTTCGAAGCCCACTGAGGGCTGAAAGAATTCTGAAAATAAAAATAAAAAATCATATTGGGTCTCGTTCTGTAAGCAAGAAGCCCAATCCAATTCAAACCCATCACGGAGGAAAAATCCACCTGGATTCTGGTGATAACAACTTAGGTGTGGATCAGGCTGTGGAGAGCGATACAAGTAAAATGGGAACAATGGTGGACCAAGAAGATCATTTGGAAGGGACTGGTGACAACCAGGTAAGTGAAGAACAATCCACTTTTGTGTTTCCAATTGTGGATCCTGATACTGTGGCGCAAATGAAGAATATTCCACCATTAGCTCTCCCTCATTTCCATGGTAAAGTTCATGAAGATCCTGATTCTTTTCTATTTGAGTTTTATATTCTGTGTAGAAGTTATGATTATGCAACTGATTCTCAGAAGTTAAGATTATTTCCGGTTACCCTCAAGGACTCAGCTCTACACTGTTTTATGGGGTTAGGAGGAAACACTATAACCTCTTGGGATCAGATGAAGAGAGTGTTTTTGTCTAAATATCAAGAATATTGCAAAACTCGGGACATGCAGGATGAAATTTTTACAATCATACAAGATGATGACGAAAGTCTTGAAGATTATCTGGAAAGATTTCTATATATTTTACAAAGGTAAAAACTTAAGCTTGATCCCAACACTATTATAACCTTGTTCTTAAGAGGACTTACTGATAATGCTAGAAATAATTTGAATCTGTTAGGACAAGGTGATATTTCTCAGCAAACTTTTGACCAAATTTGTGAATTATGTAGGAAATTTTCAAGAAACCAGTATAGATCCAGTAGAGGAACTTGAAATAGAAATAGAAAAATTGAATCTACTAATGCTATGATTATTGGACTAGAAAATAAAATGGAAAACATGAAAATTGATATAATGAACATTGTTACCAAACAGCTAAACTCCTTAAAATTTCAGCAGAAACTCATGAAGGAACAAGAGTCATTATGTATTTTCTGTCCTAAATGTAGAGACAATCATCCTCCTAAAGAGTGTCCTCTTAATTTGAAAGAAACTAATAAGTGTGCTATTTGTGTAGAAGACCATATCACAGAAAAATGTCCCTCTATACCAGGACTTAAAGTTGTATTTACAGGGGGACAGCCTGAAGCTGAATACTTGAATGCTATGGGAGCAAGAAGGAATTGGCCTCAGGTAGGTACAAGTATGGCTTCTAAATTTTCTCCACACTATTTTGGTTATAATTCAAATGCATATTCTTATCCTAACTCTCATCAGCAGTGGCAGTATGGGAATCAATATCAGCATGGGCAACCTTCTCAACCATGGCAACAAGGTTGGAGAGGGCCAACTCATTCTCCATATTCCTACCATCCACCTATGCAGTCATATCCATCTACACATGCACCTTATTCAATGCCTCAACTTCCGAGTTAGTCCACTCCACCATTGCCTTTGCCTCCACCCTTTCGACCTCCTCAGTTGCCTGCTCAACCTATGCCCAATCCTAATAATAATAAAGCAGTGCAAATTATCTATGTAACAAACCCACCTTTATCATTCGAATACCAGTCTATTACAGTTGGGGTTCATGATATTCAATTAAGATCGGGAAGGACTGTAACATCAGAAAATCAGAAGCAACCTATGGTGATCATTGAAGAGAAAGGAGAAGAGGAAACTCTTAACCATTCTTCGAAAGTTGTCATTGAGAAACCCTTACCCTCTAAATCCTTGCCATCTTCTTCCAACCAGCCTCCCTTCCCAGAGAGGCTAGTAATGGAAAGGAGTGAGCCTATTTCTAAGACTAGTTTGGCATCTGAGCTCCAAAATATTTTCATTAAGATACCCTTACATAAAACCATCAAAGAGATCCCCATTTGTACCAAGATTATTAAGGAACTCTGTCTCAAGAAACCCGGGAGGAATAGATTGGAACCCCAAACCATTCAATTTTTTGGTAGGGCAGCAAAGTTGATGACGGGATGTGTGTCTGTGAAAAATATACTGATCCCGAAAACCCTGTTGTCTCAGTTCAGATTGGTAATGTCCTTGTCTCTAATGTTCTTATAGACCTGGGGGCAGCCATTAATGTCATGAATAAGCAAACCATGGATCAACTTCGGTTATCTCATCTTCGCCCTACTCCCACTGTGCTTGAATTAGCAGATAGATCTAAAGTTAAGACAAAAGGAGTATTGGACAATGTGATCGTCTCATTAGATTCTTGGGAATATCCTGCTGATTTCATTGTGCTTCAGCCAAAGAACCCAGTAGGAGGACATCCCTTGATCTTGGGTCGACAATGGCTTGCTACGGCTGATGCATATATTGGTTGTCGTTCCGGTGATATGTATATTTCACATGGAGATTCTAGGAAGAAAGTTACCTAATACCCCCCTGCCAGATCCATTCAGGACCTTCGAGATACTTTATGGTTGGATAAAAGCAGTGATGAGGAGACTCAATCTATTTCCCTTATCCATCATTATACTCAGGCTTCACAAGAAGATGAGATTCAATATTTTATGAATAATCTAGACGCTATGCCTAAATTTGAGCCTTTCAGCCAGATTTTTAGCCTAGATTTTCAAGAAAATCATGATTCTCATTCTTCTATATCGCTGCATTTGACCACTCCCTTGAGTACTCCTAAGCCTGACACTACTCTTGATGATATTAGCCCTGGTAAATCCTTGCATATCAGTTCGGATTTGGACTCATCTCAACAGGAGCAGCTTGTGAATTTGTTGCAAAACCATCTTGGTACCTTTGCTTGGGGCTATGAAGATATGAAGGGTATCCCTCCTGAAACTTGTACACATCATATCTATATTCAGGAAGGAACTAGACCTGTCCAACAACCCCAAAGGCGAATGAATCCAGCTCTAAGAGATATTGTGAAGGAAGAAGTACAGAAACTCTTAGATGCTGGTTTTATCTATCCTATTTTCGACAGTTAGTGGGTCTCTCCATTAGTGCTATTACCTAAGAAATATGGAAGATGGCGTATTTGTATTGATTATCAAGAATTGAATAAAGCCACTCTTAAAGATTACTTCCCTCTCCCTTTCATTGATCAGGTGCTTGATACCCTTGCAGGAAAGAAATATTTCTCCTTTTTCGATGGCTTCAGTGGTTATAACCATATACAAATTGCACTCGAAGATCAGGATAAAACTACTTTTACATGTCCATGGGGGACATTTGCTTATAAATTTCTTCCCTTTGGTTTATGTAATGCCCCGGCTACCTTTCAAAGGGTAGTCCTGGCCATTTTTGTTGATCTAGAATTTGTAGAAATTTATATGGATGACTTTTCTGTGTTTGGTGATTCTTTTCAGGAAGCTCTCAAAAATCTGGAGAAAGTACTTCTTTTTTTTCAAGAAGCCCATATCACTTTGAGTGACAAGAAATGTAGGTCAATGTGCAAATTGGGAGTGGTACTTGGCCATTTGATTTCTCGTAAAGGTATCCAGGTGATCCAGCAAAGATTGAAATCATTTTGCATCTTCCTGCACCCAAAACTCAAAGGGAAGTAAGAGGTTTTTTAGGACATGCTAGTTATTATAGAAGATTCATTGAAATTTTTTCGAAGATAGCTGCTCCTCTTTTCCAACTTCTAGCTAAGGATAGTGAATTTTCTTGGTCCACAACTTGCCAACTGTCTTTTGAAACATTGAAGGAAAAGTTGGTGCAGACACTAGTTTTGCGAGTTCCAAACTGGTCGCTGCCTTTTCACATTTCCTCTGATGCTTCAAATTTGTCTATTGGCACAACTTTAGGACAAGAGGAAAATAAGAAATCCTATTCTATTTATTATATTAGTAAGAATTTTTCTTCCGCTGAATTCAATTATACAGTTACATAGAAAGAGTTCTTAGCTGTGATTTTTGCAATTAATAAGTTTAGGCACTATATTACAGGATATGAAGTATTTGTACATACTGATCATTCCGCGATTAAATATTTGATGAACAAACCATTGACAAGTGGGAGAGTGACTAGATGGTTGCTATTGTTGTAGGAATTTAATGTTACTATTGTTGATAGACTAGGGAAATCTAATGTTGTAGCAGATTTTCTTTCTAGATTAGATAATCCTGGTGAAGTAACTCTAGTTAATGATGATTTTCCATATGAACATCTTTTTGCTATGTCAACAGATTCTCCATGGTTTTCTGACATTGCTAATTATTTGGTCACTAGAAAAACACCACCTCACTTTTCCGCTCGTGAAAAGTGGAATATTATTCAGAAAAGTTCTACATATTCCTGGATTCAAGGAGATCTCTTTTACACTAGTCCAGATATGATTATCCGTAGATGTGTAAGAGAGGAGGAAGTGTTTGACATATTGAAATCTTCTCATGATGAACCTTGTGGAGGCCACTTCACTGATAAGCAGACTACATATAAAGTATTATGTGCTGGTTACTTTTGGCCTTCCTTGTTTAAGGATGCCAAACAGTATGTCAGGCGATGTGATAGTTGTCAACGAATGGGCTAGCCTAATCAAACCAATGAAATTCCTTTATGCCCCCAAGTTATGATTGAGACATTTGAAAAATGGGCTATTGATTTTATAGGGCCAATAAATCCAACATCCTTAAGTAAAAAGCATATTTTGGTTTGTGCCAATTTCGTTACAAAATGGGTAGAAGCTAAAGCTGTTTCTTTTGCTACAGAAAAAGTTGTTGTTGATTTTATTTTTACTGAAATCTTTACTAGATTTGATGTGCCTAGAGAAATTGTTTCTTACAATGGTCTGTAGTTTATTTCTAATCTAGTATAGGGTGTTATGGAGAAATACAAGATCCAGCACAGGAAATCCACACTGTATCACCCGCAAGCAAATGGCCAGGAGGAATCTACAAACAAAGTGATTGAGTCCATTCTTACAAAGACAGTTAATATGCATCAGAAAGACTAGGTTGAAAGATTACCAGAAGCTTTGTGGGCATACAGAACCACTTGGAGAAATAGCATGGGACATACACCATCTGAGCTGGTATATGGCAAACAGGTTCTGTTACCAATTGAATTCCAGATCAAAACTTTCAGAATTGCAGTTCAGTTAGGACTAGATCTCTCTAAGGCACAACAATAGTGTCTTCTCCAATTAAATGAGTTAGATGAATTTCGTAGAGATGTTGTTCAACAGAACATTCTAATTTTGCAGCAATGAAAAAGGTGGCATGACAAGTCTATTCAAAAAAAGCAGTTCCAACCAAGTGATTTGGTACTCCTTTATGATTCTAGATTT
This sequence comes from Pinus albicaulis, assembly GCA_034641835.2. Taxonomy (NCBI): domain Eukaryota; kingdom Viridiplantae; phylum Streptophyta; class Pinopsida; order Pinales; family Pinaceae; genus Pinus; species Pinus albicaulis. Next base: position 299,331,832 of record CM076583.1, on the reverse strand, counting down.
AAAATTTTTAAAGGAAAGTTCCATACACATTGGATGGGACCTTATGAAGTGATCCAAGTATTCGAGAATGGAGCAGTAGAAGTCAAAACTATTGATGGAAAAAATTCAGTATTCTTGGTAAATGGACATAGATTAAAGAAGTATTTTCAGCCACTTACCAAGAAAGATTTTACACAGCAAGTCCAACAGCAATTCAGGACGGTAGTGGTGAATGGTAATACCAACCTTTTGAAAACATGAATTCTTCTTCTTCTCAAATAAAAAATAAATTTAATAAAAAAGTAAAGAAAAAATATTTTCTTGTAATTGTGAAAATCAATTCGCTGACATGATTGCAGAAGGGTCAACCTGAAAACCAGCTTGCTAGCAAGAAGATAAAAAATTTCTAATAAAAAGATAATGTTGCTTGATCTTTAGATATGCTAGCAACCACCAAGTAAAAGCAGGTTCAACAAAACTTTATACATTGGGGTAACTAGCATGGATATTTTTATTCAAGTAACACTTAATTCTCGTTGTAGTTATTTTTCTTGCACCAGTGCAAGCAGACCTTCCAGAAAATTTTATGCCTTTCTTCGTATCCCATTTCATAATATTCCCTCAGTTTTCTTCTTTAAATCATAGAATGATTAACCTTCCCACATTCTTCTGAATTTACCCTACCCGTTTCGTAAAAATCCCACTTTACCCTTGAATTTTTATTTATTTTTCCTATCCCACTTATGTTTATCCCCTCTTGTGGTACTATTCCTGGAATCCCTGTAACAAAATTCCCTCCCATTCTGAAATTTTCCCCTTTCCCACTTCTTTGTTCCCTCATGAATTCATTGCAGGACCTCATACACAAAGAGCAAAAAGATGCTCTAAAGCATCAAGAAAGGGCGAAGCAAATTTCCTGTATCAGTTGAGGAAGCCATGTTAGAAGTCCAGCCTATATTTTACTTAAATTCCCTGTTATTTTTTTCAGACAATATGCTTGCACTAGTGCAAGCATATCATCCTATATAATAATACAAGTAGAATGGTACCAGCAGAACAACATAGTAAGCGGTGTAAACAGATTGGTGCCAAGGAAAATTTTAAGGATGGACACTTATCTTAAAGTTTAGAAACCTTGGCGAATCTAAGTAGTCCCAAATATGTAAATTGTAAAATTTTTGATGTTATTTTTGTAAAAATATTTAGTTTTATAATCATTTTATATTAGTATGTATAAAATTTTGAGGAATTTTAGGGTAAAATAATTTTATACTATAGAATTTGGGCGAATCAATTTTCAAAAAAACTGGAAATTGGCAAATCTTTTTTTTGGAAAAATCATGGAAAATTAGCCCACCTACGAATATTAGCCCCTAAAATTTTCCCTGATTGGTGCAAGCATGCACCTTGACAGAAGCAGAATACAATTTGTTCTTTTCATAAGTATATGTCATAGGAAAGTGGTCATCATGAAAGCTTACAAGAAGCCTTTTCACTTATTTAAGGAGTACTTGTGCTATCATATCAACTAGGATAAAATTATTTAAAGTACAAGGTGTTTTTAGTTAAGAATCATGATCATTTTTTTTTTAAATGCTAAAGTTATTTTTTTGAATTATGAAGGAGTGCGGAAATGTTTAACCATTGCTTGGATATAATTACCCTTTCCTCCATGATCCTAAACGGCCTTCACTTATAATGATTACCTCACTTAGCCATTAAAAACGCCACTGCAGGTACCAATCCCGCATGATTCTAAACATGTCGCGCATCCACGGCTATTTTGGTGGAATGGATCGGTGATAAGACAGAAGGGATGGTGGATGGTTGGATCCCTATCTATAAAGAGCCAAATTTTCCAGTATTGAATGAAATTTTTGGATTGTTCATAACTGTTAAGCAGTGATGCCTCCTGTTCGATGTGAACCTTCGTCCCTCAGTGAGGTAGATCAGAGCGCTAAGTTTCACAATAGTCTTTCACTATTGCGAGACTCAGGATTTCTTCAGTTTTTGCAGAAATTCGACAGGCACATTAGTGAAGTGGCCCTACAGTTTGAAAATAGTTTTAAAAAAGGTCGTGTAAAAATTGGGCCCCTGAAATTTAAAGTCACGGAAAAATCGATAGCAGCAGCGACGGGCTTGCAAAACAGTGGTGAGAAGTACTTCAAAAATCAGAAGCTCGAGAGGAAGCGATGGTAGTGCTTCGTTGTTGATAAGAATATGAAGGTAAACTGGAATAAAGGAGTTCCGCGCAGCGCCCTGCTGGGACAATGGTGGGACCTCCTTTTTATCCTCCAGAAATTCATGACTTGCGAGGGAAGGTACACCCTCAACTTTGTGTATCATTTCAGGATGTTGCAACACTTCGAAGCCAGCCATCACATTCGATGGAGAATTGATTTCCCCTATTTTTTGCTTAAAAGTTTGGAAAATATGGCCAAGAGTGTGCAGGGTGCATGGGTAGACCAGGTCGATAAGAAATTATATCACCATGGCCTGATCAAAATCTTGGTTTAGAAACAATTGGAAATTAAGGGCATGATCTGGAAGGCATTTTTGAAGTAGCTAGATAAAAATACATCTGTAGAAAAGAAGATAGTTGTTGAAAAGAAAACAGAGACCCCCACCAGCACAAGCAAGGGTCTGATTGTAAAGGGAAGTCCTTCTTTCATTAGTTCAAAAAGGAAACGACTTGGGAATTCAACAGAAGAAAAGGGCCCATCTCCAAAGAAAAAGAAGACAACTAGTACACATGTTGAAGAAACTCCTCTGATGCCACCAGTACATGAACAGACCCCCGAAGAAGACAGTTTGCTTTCAGTCCTTGCAGACGCAGCAACATCTGTGGAAGTTGGAGATGACACTCTGTTGGAGGATTTTATTAAGGCCCGGAAAAAGAATGAAGAACCTGGTGCAGAACCACAGTCCCCATAGAACATTGAATCTCCTCCTACACCAGTGCAAGAAGAAGAAGAACCGGAAGAAGTGCAAGAAGAACCGGAAGAGCAAGAAGAATAATAAGAAGAACCGGAAGAAGTACAAGAAGAAGAAGAATCGAAAGAGTAAGAAGAAGAAGAAGAACCAGAAGAAGTACAAGAAGAAGAAGAACCAGAAGAAGTGCAAGAAGAAGAAGAACCGGAAGAGGAAGAAGTGTTTACTGAAACCCCAAGGAATATTGAGGTCCCTGAAGAAGATACATCCCCTGTCAGGACAGAAGAGGAAGAAGATTCGGTAGCTCCTGCTGCTCGAATAGTCGAGCTAGAGCTTCAAGTGAAAAACTTAGAGCAGCTCGTAGCTAAAACACAGGAGGAAAAAAAACAAAATAAAGAAGAATTCACAGCAGATATCCAGAAAAATAAAGGGGAATTCAAGGTGTGGAAGTACCGTGCTGTGCAATGTTTCAGACGACTTAAAAAGGTGACAAATAAATTGAAGAACAACAAAAAGAAGAAGTCTGAAACATTGCAGACTGATGATAGTATGCCAGAGCAGGAGTGAGCTGGAACGCTCAAATTTTTGAAGGTTTTTTGCAGAGGTAAAGAGTTGTATGAGGACACACAACAACTTATGGATGGGAGGATGTTAGCCCCCTAATATTCTCTCTTTTTACCATTTTCCCCTTCCTAAATCATAATCATTTACCTTTGTTTCACCCTTTTATGCACCCTCATCTTGCACCAGTCCAAGCACGGTGACATATTTCGTATAAACCTTTATTCTTCATATTTTAATTCAATTTAGAATTAATTAAATATTTATTACATGATTTCTTACTTTTAAATCATTGTTGTAACTTATCGATATCTCCAATGGTTATTTGATAGTTAGAGTGCTTACCATGACCGCTGATCTTAGTGCAGGATCGGATCCTGCACCATTGCCAGCACAACAGATCTTTGCAATAGATCTGAACCTCCTCGATCACCGCCTCGTCTTGAGCCACTTCAGCCACGACATCTGAGTGATTCAAAGGCAGCTGAGACCAATCCGCGAAGGGAAAAATTTAGTTAGCTACGGCCAGTTTTTCAAAACCGTCTTATTTTGAAGGCCGAAACTAAATTTTGCATTTTGTTATGTAATCAGTTAAAGGACCTATTTTTTCCTTTGGCCAAGGGCATATATAATGTAAAATGTAAATAGGACTTGGAGGAGAATTTTGGAGCAGAGTTTTTAGAGCGAAGTTTGATAGGCGGTAACAGGTTATTTTGTTATCGCCTGAATCGGGGCTAGACATTTTATTAATGCATGTATTCGCCTCAATAAATTAATAAAAAGGGAGCTCTGCCTCATGTTTCAAAAATTTAGTTTATGTCTTTAAGCTTATGAATTGACTAATTTACTGAGCAACGTTTTGACTTAAAAGGGAAACGCACTGGTTGGCTAGGGCCCAGCCAACCCAGCACGTTTACCCCATTTTCTGTTTCTTGTAATTTGTTTTATATTATCAAAGTGTGATTTAACTTTCAGCACATGTATTCATGTCTTAGTGAAAACAAATCCGTTGTGTGAAGTAGATACATTTTCTTTCCTTGCAATTTACTTTCCTGCACTTGATTTCATATTGGTTTTTATCTGCCTGGTACAAGTAGGAGAAACAAACCCGCACCAGTGCACTTTGGTGTGATATTTCCTTTTCCTGCAATTTTGTTTTATTGGTTTTTCTGCCTGGTCGAAGCAGGAGAAATGAACCTACACCAGTGCACGTTGGTGTGATGCAGCAAGCTTTCTCAGTCTACTTTCCACAATCTTCTTTCTTTCTTTAAAAGCTTATGACAGGATAAATGATTGTTTCTTTATTTCTGCATTTTGTAAAGATCAGAAACATTCACTTTTATGAGTGCAATTTGATTCGATAAGTAAACTAGCACTTGCAATAATTGAACACTCATAAGGATTAAATGCTAAGTGCAGGAAGCTCTGATCCGGTGCAAGAACCAGTTTCTTGCCACAATATCTGAGTGCTCTGAACCTTGAAAAGTTCGAGCCCTTGCATGAAGTAAAAAAAAAAAACCTTCAGTAAAGACACTGTTTATACCTTCTACATAAATATTTGATCCTGCACTAGTGTAGGACAAATTAATGCAACAAGGAAATCATTAAGGAAGCAGGTTTAAGGGCCCATATAACGAGACTGCTAAAGTGTCTTTGCTAAGGGAAAACACACACTCAGTAGATTAAACAACCATTAGTGGGAGTGATTGCATTTTATCTTTAATTCTCTCTTGCAAATGCATACTTCCTCATTCCAGTCTTAGATTATTTTTTATGGTCCAAGTTGCCTTTTTCTCTTTTGATTTGATTCTGTAATATTTTCTTTAAAGAAAGTAGGGATTTATATTAGGAAGATTCATACCATCTATGGAATTGCCTATGCTTCATTTCTAAGTTTACGGATCCCCCGGGTTGACAAATTAAGTGTTGAGGAGTTGCTTAAGTGTAATTCCTGCACCCAACATGCACTTCAACCATCTCTCTCCTTAGACTCTACAATGTTCAAAATGATGTTGGATGTGGGTTGGAAATGGAAACATGTAAATTTTATGGAAGCCTAGATTGTTTTAGAGAGTTGGATACTTTTATAACAAAATTATTTTTAGTTCTAAGAAGTTGGGGATACAAAAGCTCAAACTTTTCTATCCATTTGAAAATTTAATTGAATTTTTAATAATATGTGTTGATTCATATTTAGACAAAACTCTTAAGGCTATTGTTGCACCATATATAGATCTTGGATTATGGTAAAACTATACACGTAATTTAAATTTATCTCAAACTTTTGTCATATTTATGAATGAAAATCTATTTGTTAAAAGAATAACTCACTCATGCCTCTAGAATCATCATTTACTTGCATAATGAAAATTAACATTAATATTTTTTTGTCACTTGGCACATCGTGGCATGAAAAAATCTCCCTACAACCACATTGCATGAAATATCTTCTCCATGTGACACATCTTATTCTCACATAATCAACAAAGGTTCAATTCCTTAAAGATTCTAATAACATAATCAAATTCCCAATGATGCAACAACCATGTTCCCTCTACATTTGAGCAGTGTAATAATATGAGGTTAAAATATCTAATAATAAATTGAGAAAATATAAAAATATAACATTGTAATTCAATTTGAAAAAATGCAGTTAAATCCTAGGGAACTGCCCTCTCACATAGCTTTAAAATTATTATCTTACTGGAGATTGTTTTCCACCAAAAAGGGGACAACCCTTTGCAACTCTTCTTTAGGAATTTCCTTCACGACATTATAAATGCATAACCTTTCTTGGAGGATTGGAACCTTCTCATGTCAAGGGAAAAATGCTTCCTTTCCCAAATTACCTCAATACTTTTCATGCTTCAATGCACTTATTTGCAACCAACAAACTAGTTATCCAACATAATCAATAAACGATCGTCCTTAAACATTCCAATAATACTATTAAATGTGGAGCGAAACAACAATAACTATCCCTTTACATTTGAAGATGAGTAATTATATCCAAAATTATTTCTATAACCTAGCCTATAAGTCATGTTAACATCTAACTATTGAGTTAGTTCTAGCTTATATATGGATTTCTCGATAAAATTATTACCATACTCTGCAAAGAGAACCATAAACCTCAGCTTCCAACATTAGTGGTTATCAATTTCAATGAATACATTGGACCTCCATGGGATCCAAAAAACCCAACTTTTTTTCTAATTCCACCTATACAAATGGGTATTCATACTCAAATCCCACTTAAAATGGGTTGGGCGTTAACAATAAATATATTTCGAGGAATGATACTACCAAAAGCTATAATTTGTTAGGTAAACATGACTCGGGGTAGAGTCAATGTTGACTAGGGTAAATAGTAGTGGTTTTGGGGCACATGGTTTTGTGCACCCATGGTTTTGGCCCATGGTATTGCATGTAATGGAGCCTATAAAAGGCCGGGAATACTTCATTGTAATGCAAGGCCTAGAGGTGAGCGGTGAAGGCTCACTTGGCCAGATTGGCCAGGGTTTTGGCCAATGGTTAATGAAATTTCATTGGTTGGGTTTTTCCTCAAATTTGGGGTTTTCCCGGATAAACATTTGTGTTTATGTTAATTTTTTGTTGCTGGCTCTTTTATGGTTTATTATTCCTCTCGGAAAATAATTTATTTCTGCAGTAATTTCTAACATTTGGTATCAGAGTTGTTTTGGCTTCAAGGGGACGCCTTTGCTGTTGAGGGTTTTTTTTCTCGGGCCTGAGGTAGACCCTGTTCAGTGGGAGATCTGCGGGATCGATTCTTGCGGTGAAAGAAGATGGTGAGCGGAGGAAAGACAGAGATCGAGAAATTTAATGGTCATATTTTTGAGTTTTGGAAGCTCAAGATGGAGGATCTGCTGGTGGATAAAGATTAGTGGATCACGGTAGATCCAGGTACTAAACCAACGGCAATGTCAGATGAAGACTGGAAGAAACTGGATCAGAAGGCATCAAGGTATCTATGAGTTTGTGTGTCTGATTCGGTGTTGAATGTGTACGGGAAGCTACAACGGGGTACATTAGAGGCTTTTGGGACTTGCTTTGATCTAAGTCTCTGGTGAATAAGTTGTTCCTGCGGAAAAAGCTGTATAACCTGAGGATGAAGGATGGAGACTCGATGACAGAGCATCTGAACGCCTTCAATACTGTGGTAAGTCAGCTGTCATCTGTTGATATTAAAATCTCAGATGAAGATAAGTGCATCAGTTTGTTGTGTTCTCTACCAAACTCGTGGGACAGTCTGGTTATTGCAATAGGTAGCAATACAACTACCTTGAATTTTGATGACATTGTCTCAGCCTTGTTGTCGGAGGAAATGAGACGGAGAAATATGGAGGGCCAGAATGGAGATGCCTTATCTGTACGAGGAAGGTCACAAAAAAAAAAACAGGAATAAGGTTTCGAGTGGGAGATCCAAATCTAGAGGGACATCTAAATCTCCTGGAAATTTTGTAAAGGTATGCTGGAAATGCGGAAAGGAAGAGAACTCCTAGAGGACTGGCGGGTACAGAGGCTGGTGACCCATGTTATCCGGTAGATGGGTTCTTTTTATATGGACATTGATTTCATATGTACAAAGACAGCAACAATGAAAAAATTATTTTTATAATGGAGTTAATTTTTTGCATGTAAATGGGCATACTAATGTAAGACCTAGTATGGCATGCGTACCCCTGGGTAATCACTGGTAAAGTCTAGGTTAGACCTAGGTGATAGGGGGGATGTTAAGTTTACAATTACCCTGGGTAAAAATTTGAGGGGGGGGGGGGAAGAGCTAGAGTGAGCGGGGTTGTCTCACTTAGCAGGTTTGGCTGGATTTAGTCAATAATCCCCAAGTCAAGTTTAATGGGGGAATTGTTAGGTAAACATGACTCGGGGTAGAGTCAATGTTGACTAGTGTAAATAGTAGTGGTTTTGGGGCACATGGTTTTGTGCACCCATGGTTTTGGCCCATGGTATTGCATGTAATGGAGCCTATAAAAGGCTAGGAATACTTCATTGTAATGCAAGGCCTGGAGGTGAGCGGTGAAGGCTCACTTGGCCAGATTGGCCAGGGTTTTGGCCAATGGTTAATGAAATTTCATTGGTTGGGTTTTTCCCCGGATTTGGGGTTTTCCCAGATAAACATCTGTGTTTATGTTAATGTTTTGTTGCTTGCTCTTTTATGGTTTATTATTCCTCTCGGTAAATAATTTATTTCTGCAGTAATTTCTAACACAATTGACATTGGAATAGTTGAACAATGAGGTTTAACATGCACTACAATATCTAAAGTTCCCTCTTTAAATGATCGTTGCATATTGCCTCATTTAGATTTGAAGGGTGCAAACAAATGGAAGATAATCATTGTATAACATGGAGGAAACAAGTCGAAGAAATGCTCTAGACCAAAATTTTCCCATTTTTTCTCTTGTAACGAGTTTGATTTTCGTATTTATTATTAGGTCTTCCATGCACCTCTCATTACCATATAACTTGTGTAACTTTTCAACATTACAATTTTTCTTTCATCATTTCTATTATTCCATATATGCTATAATGATTACTCTCTTAATCACTTTTCTATATGCATTGATTTTCCTCTTTTTTTGCACTTGCTTTTCCATGTCCCTACCACACGTGTATCTATAATTCCACACACACACACACACACACACACACACACACACACACAAACATATATATATATATATATATATATATATATATATATATATATATATATATAAAGATAAAGAGAGAGAGAGAGAGAGAGAGAGAATACACCATTTCACTATCTTTATATTATATGGAAATCGTGTTATTACTTTAAATCATAGCATTGTATCCAGTCAAAAAATGTATCAGGTCATCTATTTGAGCATATAATTTGTTCCTTGTGTAGGTGTTTTATTATTTGCAAATTTCTTATCTTGTAGTAAAAAAATTTCTTTTGGGTTTTACCACATGTTTTATCTTCCAATGTTGGAATAGAGACAAATGAGGTCCTTAAAAGAAAATCCATATTTGTAATCCTATATGAAATCGGTCAGAACACAATGTTTCTTACCATTTTTACTAATTCATCCAGTCTATTACAATGTATGATCATGGTATCTTTTCTTATTACCCAATTGGACTCAAGAATACATGCTTAGTTAGATACATGTCATAAATGAGATTCACCCCCCCCCCCCCGAATTATGCTTCAAATTTTCATTAAAACGTGGTATGGTGTATATATATATAAAAAGGGATTAAAGGGAACACGATAAAGAATCAACAAAATCTCTTGAGCATCCTCATACTGGATGATAAAATTCAATTGAATCTCAATTGAATCTTTGCCATGGATTTATTAGAAATTATCCATCATGTCAAATCCCAATGATATCTACACTAATGGTGACTATGTTGTTACACATTATACTATTATTTATTGTGATTGGATTTTTTGTGTGAAAGCTTTAGTGAAACATATAAGTGTATCTCTTCGTTGTTACTGAAATGAAACTGATGTCTGTTTCTTCATGAATATTGTTGTGTTAGTTTTCTCTGTAAGTTTTTATTGACAAGTTCATAGTTGTTGTGATGATTTGCTACATATGTTTCTTATGGTGAAGATGAGATGTATGCTTTGTGAAGTATGCTACCTAGGTTGTTTTGAGCTTAAGGCCCTTCTTGTTTTCTGTTAGAATGGATTGTCCTTCTCAGGACAATTATAGAAAGGAATAGTTTTGACTAAATCCTTGTTTAAAGGAGAAAACTTAAGGTTTTTTCTCTACTTAAGGATATCCTATCTCCTCTAAAAATAATCTAGGATATTGGCTTATTTTTGTGCAAGCATTAGAAGTATGAAGTGCAGAGTTTGTAGTATTAGGGGAAGTGAGAAGAATTTCATATAGTTGAGTGAAGTGGAGGATTTTTCCATGAGCCATATCTTTCTTGGTGAAGTTTCTTGAATGCGTACAATGTCTTCCAGAGGCCTTCTAATGTTGAAAAATATTTAGAAGTATTTAGAAGTCTTTGAGGTAGTTTTCATACTTATCAGAATCAATTTCAGGCCTATGGAATAGGTATGGAAGCTCTATCAGGAGTTGTAAAGAGTTTTTGGGATTGACCCCTCTTTGGATTTTGACATTGTATGACTAAAACTTGGAATTTTAGGGATGGAAGTCATTTCCTTAGGCCTAGTCACATGGGAATCAAGAGTTGTGACCAAGAGAAAGTAGGGAAGGGGGTATTATGCCCAGAGGTATCGAGAGTTCATTGAACAACATTTATCCCAACTCCCTGATACTGATAAATGCCAACATGTTTAGATTGACAAAGGTTGTTTCCCTCCTTTTCCATCTTTCTTTGATTGGTTTGTGCGAAAATGATGAGAATGAGTTTATATAAATTTGGGGTTCAATGTCTTTGGCCATAACCCTTAGTCATATGGTCCAACATGAAACTATGACTAAGAGCCTAGCCAAAAGGGGGCTTAGCCCATGAGGTAAGATATGGAGTAACAAGATATAAGGTATTGTGTCAAAAAAAATCGAACGACACCTTGCATAAAATCCCAATATTGACAGACTCTGACATGTTTTTCAGTTGATAGAGAGACTTCTATGTTCAATTATTTGTGTTATTGGATTGGGAAAAGGGGTGAGAGCAAAGTATCCTATGCACATTTGTAACCACCCCCTCCCACATTGACCCAATTTCACTGCCTTGCTAGGGTAAACATGAGACAAAGAGTTACTATGACATGATCCAATCTTACCCAACTCCAGTTAAGGAAATGGGGCTGACAAACTAACCACAAATTGACAAAGCACAACATCCCTCATGGCTACAGGACACTCAGGGGCCAAAGAACCAGCCCATGTGATCAAACCCTAAGTTGGGGCTATCTTTCACTGGCCTAAACCCCCAACCACATACATGATAAGGACTAGGTGTAGTTGAAGGACTCCATTAGGGAAATTTTGAGGTCTAAAATGGGTCTCTTAAGGAAATTATAAAATAATAGTGGAAATAATAAAATAAGATTTGATTACATCATCAAATTTTAGAGGGAAAAAAGAAAAAACTACTTTTTCAACTCATATTTTCAACTTATCTCCCATATTTTTTACTCAAATTTCGAGCGAGAGTACTCGTTGGATGAAAAAATTAATTCTTAATCCAAGGAGTACCCATGTTGCATACTTTTGATGGATCCTTCTACAAGAAAAATGAGAAATACATGAAAATGTGATTGCAATCACGTTTTTTCATGTATTTCTCATTTTTCGTGTAAAGGGGTCCATCGAAACTATGCAACATGGGTAATCCTTGGATGAGGAATTAAAATTTTCATCTAACAAGTAATCCCACTCAAAATTTGATTAAAAAATTTTGGAGATGAGTTGAAAATACGATTTGAAAAAATAGTTTTATTATTTTATTATTTTTTAATATTTTTACCCTTTTACTTAAAAATAGTGAATCATCCCCCATGGTTGACATCATCATCTTGAATCATATTGGTTCTTATAAAGTTTATTTTTGTTGTACATTTTTCTTAGGAGGCCCATTTTAGACCTCAAAATTCCCCTAATGCAAACACATGCACAACACTACCTCCATGCAGTTGTGACCCAACTTTCCTAGTTCAGAGGGTGTGGTCCCGAGATCTGAGCCACAATTCCAGGTCAACCTCTAGACCACTTCCCAAAACATACTGAGACTTTCCATAATGATAAATTACATGAAAACAAGGCTAAAAATTCAAACTCGAGTCAAAAACTTGACCTAAACTGCCTAGAACACATTAGACATTTCGTCAAACACATAGAAAACATGTAAGCTACAAGTCATGAATGCATATATGATCGTAATAGTATGAGATTCATCTAAGAATCACCAACAAGGTCCTATGCCCTCTCCACATAGTTGTAACAACACTCATTAGTCCATACATTCATTAACTAATTGATAACTAAATGAGTCATGACAAGAGCCATAGATGGTACACATCATATAACCATCCTATAACCAAAAAATAACCAGCATAAAAACATACTCTTCCATAATATCGCCAATATAATCACTACAAAGATACATGAATCACAGTAAGGAAATGTTTGATATTAACATATCAAAATACCAACTAAGTCAGGGACTTCCACGTAAAACCCGACCATATATTGGGTTGAACCAAATCTCTCTTTTAATCAATCAACCTCGTTCCATATTCCAAGCATGAATGTGGGATCATACTCATGGAATACACTAAAACAAAACCAAACCATGGCTTCCAGAGGAAAAACCACCTCAACCCTCAACCACAATGATTCACCCTCCATGCCTCACATCACTAACACCAACCAGATCAGTCTCTACCCAAGTTGTCCAGGGCTCCAAGAACTAGTAACTCAACCCACAACCTTGCAAGGCTCCAGAGTGTTTGTCCAATCCGGCTCTAGGGACTGTTAACTCAATCCACCAAGGGCTCCTAAGTGTTTTTCCCAACCTAGGCTCAAGGACTAGTAACTCAACCCAGGTTGTTCCAAGGCTTCTAGAGTGTTTTTTCCAACCCACAACCATAAGGAACATGAGCACTAATCATAAGAACAACATGTGGAAAATCCCAAAACACCATGGATATCTTGTTAGGTCCTTATAAGACTAGTGTATCCCCCTTATTTTTATTTTTGTACCCATGTAATCCCCATAGTTTTATTATTGTTCCCCATAGAAGCCCACTATTGTTATTGTTGTGCCCTTACATTATTTCGGATCTAATTATATTTTGGCCCCTTAGACTCATATATATATATATATATATATATATATATATATATATATAAAGTAGGTTTTGTCATTTGAATAATCCAAGAATTGTTCATTTATGTAATGTAAAGGATGTTTCCCCCTTGAAGACGATAGTTTTTAAGTCATTGATCTATTATTTCTATTGTTTGTGATCTAGTTGCATAACATTTGGTATCAGAGCTTTATATTCTAGGGTTTTGCTACTTCAAATAGGCCATCATGGAATTTTCGCTATAATTTTTTTATACAAAGCTTCAAAAGATGAAATTGTGATCACGTAGATCTAGAATCTTTGTGAAATTTTTGCCAAAATTTCAGATCTTGGTTCGCTATATTTTCGAAGATATGATTAGGGGAAGTTAGGGTTTTTGCAGGCTCCAAAATTCTGTCTCAAACAAGTGACCTAGGGAAAATCGTCATAATTTTCGTTTCAGGAATCAGATTTGAATTCTATAAGAAGTGACAGATGCATGTATTACTGTTTTTCGTTTAGAAATTTCAGAGCCAAAGGTTGAAATAGTGACAAGTGGAACTTCGTACAAGTTCGCTCTACTAAACCATTTTATAATTAAGACATCGTAGGAGATCAGGCATAACTTTACCTTGAAGAATCAAAATTAGGTCTGACTTGTGGCATTGGAAAGAATAATCATAGGGATACTACAATACTAAAGTTAAAATCTCGGGGATATCAAATCACATAGATACATTAGGTTCAATACCGAGCTCCTCAAAAACAACAAAAATGTGTGTATTTTTTTTAAATTGCGGAACTTTTGTTTGAAAAATCAATTTGAAGTGATTCCAAGGGCATATTGAAGCATAAATATCAATATTGGGTTATAAAATTCCTCCCAAAAGTAATTCCACACTAACTAAGCCCTCAGAAATCTCTACTATGACACATGAAGATGAATAATTGCAACATGATATATCAAAATCACGAGACCAAGTGAAAAAAATTTCACTCTCGCAAAGAGTGACCAAAAATTAAATAGAAGGTAAGTTAGATGGTATGGAAGCTAAGATGGATGGAATAGAAGCAAAAATGGAATCGAATATGGATGGTTTGAAAGCATACATGGAAGGTTTGGAGGAAGGTTTGACAAAGTTGTTGCAAGAAATGCTTTCTTGTGGTGACAAGGTAATCCATGAAAATCATGATGAGGACAGAAGGAATATGAATTGTGACTTTAGAAACTCCAATGTTGGTTTTAAGAACCACCAAATTCCAAAGGTATATATGAGAAAGTTTGATGGAAAGGATCTAGTAAAATGGATACTACAAATGGAGCAATATTTTGATCTCCAAGGTGTGCAACACTCACAAAAGGTACGCATTGCAACTTTATATTTAGAACCTAGTTAGTTTGTATGGTATCGATGTCTTTGTTCTCGTAATCCACTTTCCACTTGGTCATTTTTTACGGAGGAAATGATAGCACATTATGAGGATACAAAGAGAAACACCTTCTTTTGCCAATTGGTAAATATCAAACAAAAGGATTCAATGACTGAGCACATTGAGGACATCCAAAAATTGAATATCAGGGTAGCAGATATTCCAGAGAAGCATAGGATTGATGTCTTCATAGGGACTTTAAATGATAACATCCAACATGAAGTTCACCTTTGGGAACCTGATTCATTGGAGAAGGCATTCAGGGTGGCAAGAAAAAATTATTGCAACAAGGAAGTCTACCAATCACAACTATAAATATGGAAATGTTGTTGCTCCTAGCCTTCCACAACCTACAAGGTTGAAACCACAAAAATTTGAGGAAAAAAGAGTAAAAGGGCTTTGTTATAGTTGTGATATAAAATACACTAAAGGTCATAAGTGCGCCGAGAAGAAATTATTTTACATAGATTGTGAAGAGCAGGAAGAAAAGGAACAAGAAACATCAAAATAGGAGGATATACACCATGAACCAACCCCAAAGAAGGAAGAAATGAATCCAAATATATATTGTAATGCATTGGAAATAATCACCACTCCTCAAACTCCCAAGATAGAAGGATATATCAAGAAAAAAAATGTAATAGTGTTGATTGACTCGAGTAGTACCCATAATTTTATTCATTTTAAGATAGTCAAGGAATTGAATTTCTTCCTATATCCAACACCAAAGTTTCAAGTGATGGATGCAAATGGAGGAACTATAAAATGCTCGATAAAGTTCCATAATATCAATCTAACCTTGGGGGAATATGTATTGAATAGTCAAATGCTTTCTATTCCAATGGGTGGTGTTGATGTTGTACTAGGCGTCCAATGGTTACACTCTTTGGGGACTATAGATTTTAATTTTCAAGAACTTTTCTTGAAATTTTTTTGTGAAGGGAAGGAAGTTGAATTATGGGGTATCGTAGGGAAACTAGGAAATAATATAAGCTTTAATGTCATGAAAAAAATCTTGAAGAAATAACGATGTGGTGTAATTTCACAATTATCTTCACTACAGGTTCAAACATCAAAATCATCTATTTCTCCAGATCTCCAAAAAGTTTCGTACAATCATTCCATGATGTTTGAGACTCCCAAAGATCTCCCACCTATTCGTGATCATGATCATGCTATTCATTTTATTCCTATAAGTGTTCCTCCAAACATCAGGCCTTACAGATATCATTATTCCCAAAAGAGTGAGATTGAACATATGGTTGCAGAAATTCTAGAGGTCGATATAATTCAACCTAGTCAATTTTTTTTCTCTGCTCCACTAGTATTGGTGCACAAGAAGGATGGATCATCGCACATGTGTCTAGATTATAGGGAGCTCAACAAGCTCACTATTAAAGATGAATTTCTCATTCCTATCATTTATGAATTATTGGATGAATTACATGGAGAAGTTTTATTCACCAAGTTGGATCTTTGTCCGGGATATCATCAAATAAGAATGAAGACTAAAGACATTCTGGAAAAAAACATTTAAAACTCATGAGGGTCATTATGAATTTTTTGTCATTCCTTTTGGCCTTACCAATGCACCTGCTACATTTCAAGGTTTGATGAATTCCATTTTCAAACCATTCCTTAGAAAATTTGTGTTAGTATTTTTTGATGATATACTAATCTACAACAAGTCTTGGAAGGATCATGTTCAACATGTTGACAGGGTGCTCAAACTATTGGAGGAGAAACACTTATATGCAAAACCTTCAAATGTTTCTTTGGAGAATAGGAGGTGGAATCTATGGGTCATATTGTATCTCATGAGGGTGTTAAGATAGACCCTAACAAAATTAAATCCATTAAGGAATGTAAAATCCCCCCAAACATAAAGCATCTGCAAGGATTTCTCAGTTTGACATGGTATTATCACAAGTTTGTTAATAATTATGGGAGAATAGTAGCACCTATAAGAACATTACTAAACAAAGATGCATTTTCTTAGACTTCATAAAAAACTAAGACCTTTGAACATCTTAAAGAGGCAATGTGCCAAGCACCGGTCTTTGCTAGGCCAAACTTCGCACCGGTCTTTGCTAGGCCAGTCTTCACAAAAACCTTTCTTATGGAATTTGATGCCTCGGGAAATGGAATTGGTTTTGTTTTAATGCAAGAAGGAAGACCCATTTCTTTTGAAACTCGTACAATCAAAGGAAAGTATTTACAAAAACCTATTTATCAGAAGGAAATGTTGGCAATACTACATGCACTTAAGAAATTGAGACCTTATCTAATGGGAAGACACTTCAAGGTAAAAAAGGATCATGATAATCTTAAATACTTTTTAGAACAAATATTATCTTCAGAAGAGAAGCAAAAATAGGTCACAAAGATGTTGGGTTATGACTTTGAAATCATCTACAAAAAAGGGAAGAAAAATGTTGTTACAGATGCACTCTCAAGAAAGGATGAGTATGTGGAAGAATTTCTTTGTTCCATTTATATTATCCACCTAGATTGGATAACCGAAGAAAGGGATGAATGGAAGAATAATGAAGAAGTATGGGAACTCATTCAAAAGTTGTAGGAAGATCCCAACACATTTGATACATTTAGCTGGACAAATGATTCATTATGGTACAAATATCACTTATATCTTTGTAAGAATTCCCAACTCAAACAAAATAATCTTTTGGAATTGCACGCCTCTCCCTTAGGAGGGCACTTGTGATTTTTAAAAACATACCACGGGGCTAAGAAGGATTTTTTTGGGATGGCCTTAAATCTAATATTCAAAATTTTGTGGCTAGATGTTTGGTTTGCCAACAAAATAAAGTTGAGACAATTAAGACCCTGGGTCTATTACAACCTTTATCCATTCTAAGTCAATGTTGGGAGGAGGTTTCAATAGATTTTATCACAGGTTTACCCAAGTCCGAAGGAAAGAGTGTCATAATGGTGGTAACTGATTGAGTTACCAAGTATGCACACTTTTGTGCATTATCACATCCATTTAAAGCCAATACAATTGGTACTGCATTTATGGAAACAATTTAAAAGCTACATGGAAACCCAAAGATTATTGTAAGTGATACAGATCCCATTTTCACTGGAATTTTTTGGACATAATTATTTTCTTTTTTGGTTACTAAATAAGCTCATAGCTCATCTTATCATCCTCAATCTAATGGGAAAAATGAGATAGTGAAAAAATGTTTGGAAGTATATCTTCGTTTCTTTGTATATGATAAATAGATGCAATGGGTCAAGTGGTTACCTTTGGCTAAATGGTGGTATAACCCTTCCTTCCATACTACAGCAAAAATGACCCCATTTATGGAACTTTATGGATATCATCCACCATCCATCACATCATCTTTAAGAGAAAATTATAAGGTTCAAGCAGTGGAAGATCACATCGAGCATCAACAACAAGTTCTCCAACTCTTAAAGGATAACCTCACTTTGGTGCAGAATCGAATGAAACAATCGGAAGATCAACATCGCAGCAAAAGAATTTTTGATGTAGGCGACTCAGTATTTTTACGGCTACAACCATGAAAAAAAATGTCCCTCAAGTAAGCTAAGAAGGATAATAAATTATCACCAAATTATTATGGTCCTTAAAAGTTTTTGCAAAAGATTGCTACTATGGCATACAAATTGGAGCTTCTGACATCTTCCTGAGTACTCCCATTTTTCCATGTTTCATGCTTAAAGAAGGTTATAGGTGACAAGCTCTCAGTTCAAAAAATATTGCTAGAACTTGACGAGGAAGGAAAAATCATATTGGAACCTGAAGCAGTCATGGAAACAAGAACTCGATAGCTACAAAATTGATCAATTTCAGAGTATCTCATCAAGTTGAAGAAATTTCCCACTGAAGATTCCTCATGGGAGGATGAGAATTTTATACATAAGCATCCATAACTACTCAAGTGTTGAGGACAACACTTTTTTGAAGGAGGGGGGCATGTTAGGTCCCTATAAGACTAGTGTATCCCCTTATTTTTATTGTTAGTTTATCCCCCTTATTTTTATTGGTGTACCCATGTAGTCCCGATAGTGTTATTATCTTTCCCCATAGAAGCCCACTATTGTTATTGTTGTGCCCTTACATTATGTCGGCTCTGATTATATTGTGACCCCTTAGAATCCTATATATAGAAAGTAAATTTTTAATTTGAATCATCCAATATTTGTTCATTTATGTAATGTAAAGGAGATTTCCCCCTTGAAGAGGATATTTTTTAAGTCGTTGATCTATTATTTCTATTATTTGTGAGCTGGATGCATAACATATCCAGGAAATGGCAAGGTAAGGCTCAAACCACTGTCAATCCAGGAAAATATCCATGCCACTTCCAACACATAACCATAAAATCACATGCATATACCATGCATCCATAAATCACCAAGGAAATCGCATATGCAATATGTTACCTACAAAGAAATCCAGTTGTAACTGTTGATCCAATTGTTCCCTTGCACTTTCATGCTTTCCTTTGCCTTCTTTCTCCAAATCCAATGTATGCAAAAGTGCTTAGATAACACTCCAAGAATAATCTAAGTGTGAAAGTGTACGAGAGAATAGAAGAATATAAGAGAGATACAAAATTGAACTGACAAAATTCTAGCAACTGATCCTCATAAGCCTTTTTATCATTAAGGCCTATGTTTTCTTCATTTTCCTTCAATTTCCCTCTTATGCAAATATGTGTCTCTTCACCTACCTTTTCTCCTATTTTTCTTTATTTCATAAATAAAATGCCAATTAATGCCTATTTTCCTTTGCCAATGCCATTTCCAATTTCCATAGCCATTACTTGATCACCAGTAATACCCATCACTATGTTTTTCCTAACATTCAGCTTGGAATACGTGTCCCATGACCTTGGTCTTTTTTATTTACATGGAAAATAAACCAGGGGATGTTACAACATTAATCCTCTTGGTGGGCTAGTGAGATGGTACATGAGAGCAATACTAGAAAAAAGGGACTCGTTGTCAGTTGATAGTGTTTTGTATCATTCCTTCAACAACTAACCAAAAAAGTATGATATACACGTCACCAATATATTAGTTACCACTTGGTAGCCATCTCAATGCAACATTAGTACTCTAATCCATGTCATATTACCACCCTAACTTGCCATGTTAGTGACATGTCAACATGTCACGTCATTTAAAATCCACTTGGTGACACATCAACTCCACATGTGCATGCCATGTTAGTGTGTCAAATCATCCAATGCTTCGACATGTCACCTCTCCAAGTTCTCTTGTTGATTAATATCTAGTCGTCCATTGACATATCTATACCTTCATTAGCCAACGAGCATTTCAAGTTTTATTATTATTGGGAACATTCTTGGAGAAGGCATATAATGTATTCTTAACATCTGACACCCAACAACTCAATACTCTGGATGATTGCCAATTGGAACCTCTTGTTGTGCACTATGATCCATGTCACCTTGCCACGCTGGCATGCCACATTAGCCACATATCAACATGCCACATCCTCTAAAACTAGTCTTCCTACCACCTCAATAGGTCATGTCACTATGGCAAGCCAACATGCCACCTCTCCAATTATGTCATGTTAGCATTCCACATCAACATGCCATATTACCTACCTTATTGTGTTTCATTGGTGTTGGAAGGAGACTATGATAATAGGTGCTTTAACCTCCCAATATCCGACCTCCCAACAACCAATCGTCGATGAATTGACATCCCAATAGACCTAGTCCCTGACCCGATCACTTAATGGCTCGCAAATCCTTTTGTCTCCTCAGCTAACACAATGAATTCTCTTTTGATACAAGGAGTTTCACATCAACTGCAACATGGAGATTTGTGGACACGTGATCACTTGATGGCCTGATCTGTCACTTGATGTCTCACAAACTCTTCCCATATGTTACTTGCATGAACATTGGATTCCATTTGTATTGCGGGTTCACATCGTGCCCTACACCACCATTTTCCCAACATCTCAATCCACATTGTTTGATGCTCCATTCTTGACAGTAATACCTATTTCATCTTATGGACAATGTGGGTTCCATTAGTATTGTTGATTCTACGAGGCTGGTGAAATATTCAACCTCAGATCATGATAGCCTGCTATCCCATAGCTTCTTTCAGCTAGCTCTTGGTTACAACCGTTGTGTCGACCATTTAATTAGGACTGACTCTAAATATTTCCAATACCAAATTTTGGGGATAATGCATAGACATTGGTACAATGTTTTTCTTTCCCCTTGGGAGGATTTTCTAGTTGAACTTTTGTTGATATAATCTTATGACCGTAATATACAATGATAATATCATTTTATTACCTAAAATAATTAATTACCAGCCTAAATCTATCTTATATCCAGATCTACCAAGTGTTGAGAGGGATCGAATCTCTTTGCATCTTAAGATATTTCCATCTCAAGAGATTTGATCCCTCTCGACGCTTGGTAGATCTAGGGTTAAGATGGATTTAGGTTGGTTTAATTCCCCTTTTAAACAGACTATATTCCACATGAATGTCATGGGTAATACCAAGGGTTCTCATAAGCCTGGAGCTTAGAAACCATTGGTAACTTGACAAAGTCAGATTACCTTAAGTATTCAACAAATTTTAATAAAAAATAATAATATTGTAGAATTTTTATTTTAACATAAGGTTATTTTTATTTTATTTTGATGGAGTTAAAATGTTTATAGGACAAGATATGACATTACAAAATCACTTGTATTATTATAAAATCTGATCATAAATTATTAAAAATATGTATTACTAATTTATATTTAATATTTGAAATAGGCTCAAACTTAAAATTGTTCAAGCCTCTTGGCATAATAATAAAATTTAATCATAAATTATTAAAAATATCTATTATTAATTTACATTTAATATTTCAAATACAAACTTAAAATTATTCAACTAGTTGCCTATATATGCCCCTTTTGCAAACATAGGTAAATCCAAAGATTTGAATCTTAAATATCTTAATACATAACACTTCATTTCCAATGGACTTACCAATTAAGCTACCTTCTACAATTGAGAATTATTAAAAATATTTGTAAATCAAATCTTGCCAATTAAACTACTTCTCTAAAATTGAAAATTATTAAAAATATTTATAAATAATAAATATAAAAGTAAACTCTCCTTTAAAATATTTATAAATAATAAATAAGTCAACTCTTTTTTAAAATATTTATAAATAATATATAAATAAGTCAAACCCTCTTTTAAAATATTTATTATAAAATATTTATAAATAATAAATGAATAAATCAACTCTCTTTAAAATATTTATAAATTAAAATAAATAAACAATGTCAATTCTTTCCTTGCCAAAATTCTTCATAAACAAATAATTTTTTGTAATAAGTATTACAAGTCCCATCAAATAACAAAATTTGCAGTAAATTGTAATATCTCCAATTCGTCCGTGCACAGCTTATTATCTTCTTTAAAAGTGAGACCAGCTGGAGCTTTGTAGACCAAGTAGAAGTACTCTGGTCAAGATGTAATTACATAGGGTCTTAGTTTTGAGGTTGTGGTCCAAGGCAGTTTGGATGTTTGGTGATGTAACTATATAGGGTCTTAGTTTTGAGGTTGTGATTTAAGGTAGTTTGGAAGTTTGGTCTTGTGGTTTAATTGTAATTGTATAGGGATTAGTTTTGAAGTTGTATAGGGTGGAGATTTAGTTTCAGAAGTCTAATTGTAACTATATAGGATTTAGTCTTGAAGTTGTGGTCCAGGGTAGTGTGAAGATTTAATCTCAAAAGTTCAGTGATCTAATTTTGGGTAAGGCTTATGTATGTTTGATAGCTGCTCCAGATGCGATTTCTTTAATTGAAATAAAAATAAAAAACAGTGTAAAGATTTGGTTTCAGAAGTTTAATTATATTTATATAGGGTCTAGTCTTGAGGTTGTGGTCCAAGGCAGTGTGGAGATTTGGTCCAGCTGTCTCATTTTAAGTAAAGTTTATGTATGTCTGAGAACTGTTCCAGATGAGATTTGTTCAATTAAAATAAAAAAATAGGTTGCCAAATCAGCAAGCCTAATCAGAAAGGATTGCTGGCCTGGCCAAGTCAGTATACTCCATAAAGAGGATTGCTTGCCAAATCAGCAGACTGGCCAAGTCAGCATACCCATAAAAGAGGATTGCTTGCCAAATCAGCAGACTGGCCAAGTCAGCATACCCATAAAAGAGGATTGCTTGCCAAATCAGCACACCCAGTCGGAGAGGATTCTGTCTACGTGGCACGCGGGAGAGTTGAGGGGATAAAAAGGCACGCAAGTCAATATGTAGGCGGGGTGTATGGAAGAAGAATCGGCAAGAACAGAAGAGAGCAACAGAGATTCCACACTCCTCCACCGTAAATTTCGATGGTTTTCTTCCCTTTGCTTGCGTACGATTCCTCAACTGCAAGTTACCCACGCGAATTAGACCACTGAAATCAATTCAATCTCCGTCTCATACGCAATTAAACGGTGGCCCGCATGCCTTTTTTCTTTATCATTTTAATAATTGAGATGGAGTCCGTTCTCACTTGAAAGAGCTTGTAGGTATAACGAGTGTGAATTGCTTGAATTGTCAGTACACTGGTTTTTGATGTATATTCTGTGTGTGGAAATAAAGGAAGCTCAGTATTGAGGGTGCAGTGGAATTTACAGCATGACAACAGCGGATATATTGTGTTCCAACGCCCAAAATATGGAGGTGTTGAAGAAAGAAGGAGAGCACCCATCGAACCACTTGTGCAAGATTTGCAGCAAGAGATTCGTCTCAGGAAGAGCTCTTGGCGGTCACATGAGAGCCCATGCCCCCGCCTCCATCGCTGCAGACACACTCACTGAAGCTGAATTTCAGAAGAGCAAGGGTTCCGGGGGTCGGGATCTCAAATCAATGGAGGAAGAGGAGAAGAATGGAGAGGGATTGGATGGCAATGGCGGTAATCTAACATATGCTCTGCGAAGGAACCCCAAGCGCAGTGGGCGGTTTGCAGATCGGGACTACTCGTTTCTGTTGGATCACGGGTACGATTTCAAACCCAGCGATTCTTCAATAAATTGTGATGTGTGTGGGAAAGAATTCAGTTCCTGGAATGGTCTGTTTGGTCACATGAAGTGTCACTCTGAAACCCATCAAGATACTGGTGATGCCCAATCACAGAAACATGAAACCCAAGACGTTGAAGAAGAAAGAACCGAAAGTGAAGTTGATATTGAGATCGATCACTCCAACAGAAATTCAAGCAGGTTTGATCAGTGGATGAGGCAAAAGAGATCCAAGAAACCCAGGTATGCAATCCAACTTAGTCCCCATTATAATTTTGATTCTGAAACCGATAATGAAGAAGAGGAAATGGCAATGTGCCTTCTAATGCTTGCAAGTGGAGTAGACACTACTCAAAATCCACAGTTCCAAGAGGAGGCAGAGGAGACTGGATCAGGTGACCTCAAGCTTTCCAAAACTGGTTCCCAGCTTCTGAAATGCATCAGGAAGAAGCCCAAATCTAAGAAAATTGATGGAGATGCTGGTCTTTATGATCATGAGGGGGTCAAGAAGGCCAGGTACAAATGCACCACTTGCAATAGGTTTTTTCATTCTCATCAGGCTCTGGGAGGCCACAGGGCTAGCCACAATAAGCTCCAGGGCTCTGTTTTACAGATAGGGGAAGAGAACGAGAGCCTAGAAGAAGAGATTACTGATGAGGAGCTCATTCCTGGGACGGAGTCTCAGCTACCTGGCAAATTCCACAAACCTCGTCCAGAGGAGAGGACTAAGGATTCTTGTGTCAAAGCGAGGGATGAAACGACGGTAGTTGAACCTACCGTCTTTTCAGGGAAGAAGACTCCAAGAAACCATGAATGCTTAATCTGTCACAGGGTTTTTGGTTCGGGTCAGGCTTTGGGTGGTCACAAGAAAAGCCACTGGAGTGGTGCTGGAGCTTCAGATTCTGTTAGTACTATTTCTAGCAACAAGGAGGCCACTATGGAGCAGGCGATGGCTACAAGAGTGAAACTGTTTGACCTAAACTTGCTTGCCCCTGTTGATGATGATTGTGATGCTGTAAGCCTCAGTAATTTGGGTAATAATGCAGTGGATTCTCATGGAGCTTCCGAGGCCCAAACCCACAGCCCTCCTTACTCGCAGTCTTGGTTGATGGGCAAGACCCATACAAAACAGGGACTGTTCTTGTCCAAAGATCATTCCTATATAAGTAAAACTGATGAAGTAGGATGTGATTCGGACTTCGGAGTGAAGGCAGTTTCTTGGTTGTAATAATTGTAAGCCAGACAATGGTCTGTTATTAATTCTTCTCATACATTCTTTGTAATAATTGTAAGCCAGACAATGGTCTGTTATTAATTCTTCTCATACATTCTTTGCAGTTTCACTGCTGTACACAGTGAACTTTCCAGCATAACACCAATTCTCTGATATATCGATTAGTCGACTGTTTTTTCGTTCTGAAAATAATAGAAATTCTGGTTAGATTTTTAAAAAAATTGGCAGAGATTTTTGTAAATCCACGTTATAACTATCAAACTTTAATACTTGGGGTGCTTTAAATATTTTTGATGGTGTTGAATTTATTTCCATTATCAAAATCATGATTCAAACACTATTATTGTAAGATTTCTTAAATTTTTTTACCCAGATTCCGACCAATTTTAACCATCCAAACAATTCCTCCATCTCATTAGACAACACCTATCGATTATAACACTAAAGCTACTAGTCTTTTTTTTTTAATGGTTGGGATATGCCATTTATAACACCAAAGTTCTCAGTGTCAAAAGAAGCAATAAAAGGTTTATTGTATTCTGTGATAATTTGTTAAAAGCTTTATGGTATTATGTGATAATTGGTTAATGGTTGCTATGTTGGATTTTCACTCTTTTTTATAAATTTTTAACTCCGAATCTATTGCTTTGCAGGGAAGATAAACACTTGACTGACAAAAAGGAGGGAGGGATATGTTATGTTGATTAACAAAAACAATTCCAAATATTTATTTTTAAAAAATCAACATTTTTTACTATCATAATAAAGATTATCGCAATGAAGCGATATATCTTCAAATAACCTAATATATAATCAAATATTTTTTAAATAATAATTTAACTTCTAATACTCCAAATAAAAATATAAAATATAAACATTAAAAAAATATTTAAATATAATATTTTTAAGTGTGTATCATGCAATATAATTTTAGCCATATATCTTTTTTTTTTCTTTCTTAAAATCTTTCAAATGGTGAAAATTATAAGTGATCACATTTATGACTATTATTATATAGTTGTAGTTTAATTGTTTTATGTTTTAGAGGTTTTTTGACATATTTTCTTCTCAAATTTACTAGAAACTCATTAGAAATTTGTTGGAATTATAAGTTTCATTTATACACTCACTAATTATAAGTTTGATTTATACACTCACAATTGGAGTGCATCAAAAGATTTTATGGTATTGAATCTATTTATACATTCAAAAACAAATTTTAAATAGAAAAAAATATAACCTAATCAAAAAATATTTCACCCAAATCCAACTAAAAACTGTAAAACTTAAAATAATTAAACTTTATCTAATTATATAAAACTATACAAACATCTAACATTTTGATGTTGAAATAAATTCCCATAATATCAAGATCTATTTCTCATTTGCAAGTTTACCTAATCTATATAGGCAATCCCATTCATAATTCACTTATATATTGTATCCCCTATGTACGAAGAGCCCAACTAATTTTTCTTTTCTTTGGAAAGGCAGGGGGAGGATGTAAACCACCATACTAAGAAACTGTGCACATACCATATATGACACTTTTGGTATCATGTTTCGAGTTGCGATGAATTTTTGTTTTTTCGCTTTTAAGTTTCCACAAAGCTTTGGCTTTTTGTTTTTGGTGTTGTTTATCAACACCATAAATACACTTTGATTGCAATTTTTTTATCAGAATCCAGTAATTTTTTTTTTCAAAAAATCAGATTGCTGGAGTGTTTGAATCATTTTTTTGATGGTATAAATTGATTCAACACCATCAAGAACACAAGGGGCAGCCAAAATCCTGAAGTTTGACACCTGTAACCCATATTTTCAAAACTTTATGCCAGATTTTGTTATAGTCTTTCCGGAGTTTCCATTATTTTCTAGACTAATCTGTGAGTTTTTTAGAATACACACTTACTTTAGGTTGTAATCATGTTTTTCCACCATTCCATCATCTATCTGAATTTGTAGTGATGTGCAGTGATGCATAATTTTTTTATATATATAATAAATAGTTTAAACTAGCAATTTCCCCTAAAGGTGCAAAGATACACCAAAGGAATTCAACATGCCTATGAAGTTACTGCAAAAATGTTGCAACAAAGGAATTATAACAACCTAAAGGGTGGAGGATGGAGGGGAGGAAATGTGTTCATACTTGCAATAGTCTCACACTTGTGTCGATGTCTGTTTGACAGATGTTGCTTGAACCACCTGGATAAATCATTCTTTTCCAATCATACCACTATAGTATTATATACATATTATATCCAAGCTATACCATGCAAGGTAATGAGGAGAGACATTACCATAGGTCCTCGTGGGCATTAACACACAAAATGCAATTGCACAGAGGAAATGACTAAAGTTAGTGTGTTTTGATAATGAGATTAAATCAAGAAAATATTCTAGTGGAGTAATAACTCCCCCGGGCTCAATAAGGTAACAAATCTTTCCCTATTGCTTTAGGTGAAACTTTCCCTTTCATTCCTTGGTCGAAGGGTGTGTTGTTTGAAGACCTGGTCTGTTCTAGGTATTGATATTTTGGGCCTTCGTGGATTGTTTCTTTGGCATTCCGAGTGGTGGTTCTTCGTTTGTCTCTGTAAGGTGTCTATTGCTTTTATAAGTGGCGTTCGAGCTTCTAGTGGTGGTGGTTTTGTTTGAGCGTAGGTTTTAGTGCTGGTGTTATTTTAGCTCTCTGGCATAGGCATTGCCTGGATTTTCCTTCCTTGGGCCACTGATAGAAGAATTCCCTTCGGTGAAGCCCAGAGGCTTTGGTGTCGGTCGAGTTTTTGGGAGCCTGAACTTCTAGTTCTTCTTGTGCGCAACTGGGAGGTGCCCTTCTAGCTTTTCTATGCGAGGGGTTATCTGCAAGTTCTAGCCTGGATTTGTGATTGTTTCGCGACAATTTTGGGTCGAGGTGACCAATGACACTATGTTACATTGCCTTCTTTGTCTCTTGTGTTGAATGTTGGGTTTCTGGTGGAGGGTGGCCGATTGGTAGTGTACATCATTTCTTGGTGTGTGGTGCTGGGTTTGATAAGGCGGTCCTTGGTGTGGATTGGGGGTAGCCTTGGGGGTTTAGGCTTCAACACGACCACCAACATGAAGCTAAGTCCGCGTTCCTTGCATTCCCCTGTTTAAGCGAAGGCGGAAGCGTCATGCCTTAGGGAGGAGTCAATTGTGCTAGATGAAGTCTAGGGTGGCAGTGTGAGAGAAGATGGTGATAGCAACAACTAGGGTGCCAGAACTGTGCACGGCTTTGGGTGTGGGGGTCGTGGAACAAGAGGTGGGCGAAGGTCTTCTGTCGGTCCTATGGTTGGCAGGGGTAGCAGGATATTGGCTCAAAGCGACTGTGGAGAAGGCACAAAGTGTAGGGGAATGATTTGTGGCCGAGTCTCAAGCACACGGGCGCAGAACAACAATCCAGGTGGTGTGGGGTCAGTTGCGCGTGCATCGACTAAGCGTGCTGGGAGAACTACAATGCTCCAGGAAATGGTCTATTCTATCATAGATATGTTGGAATCTCATGATATGATCTGGAGGGAGGAACACAAGGAAGTTATGGCCAAGATGAAGCAAATCCGTTATTTTCAATTCCATGTCCATGAAAGAATTGTGGTTGTCTAGTGTGGGCAGAATCTATTGATTGAGAAGATCGAAAAGCTAGAAGCATGGCTTGCTCACTTTGAGAAACATGTCAACTGTCTGTACCATCCTCCTCCTCCTCTAGGAACAAGGCAAGATAATCCTGCTTCAATCACTTCTGATGACTAATTATGGCAACCTGTGTCTTTCTAGCTCCTTTTGTTTTATGGTATGTAAGGCCTATAAGGTTGTGGATCTCTCTGTTGGGCATTTTTCTTTTTGTATGTAGCATGGTAATAACATTGGTCAACAAACCTGGCCGGGGTGAGACCACATGCATTTTGACATCTTTGTATATGCTTTTTGCGTAATAAAAAAAATTTCGACCAAAATAAATAAATAAACAAATAAATAAATTATAATATATTTTTTAAAATCGAAATATCTATTTTAAATGAAAGTGAGTTATTTAATGGATGTGATAATTTTTTCATCACTTGAATGTTAACGTTGTTAAAATTTTTGTTATTATGCCATACTTTTCTTTAAAATAAGTGAGTAAACATTTTCCCCATTTTTAATTTGAAACAATAAGTAAACACTCCTCACTCTTGATTTGAAGGAGTACCTACTAAGTATATGAAATGCATTTATTGCTTGGAAAAATTGCATATCATTGAATTGTTTTTTTACATATATTTGTTTTGTATGTGGAATGAAGAAATTATAAATCTCAATTTCATATTAACAAAATATAAATATAAAAGAGAATATATATATATATATATATATATATATATATATATATATATATATATATATATAACAACAGTTAAGAGTATGTGTTTCTTTGGTAAAATGTTATAGGTTCAAATTCAAAGAGGATTACAATATAAAAATTTTCATATATCAATTTAATATCTAATTTAGCCATAATCTTAAGATTAAATTATCATCATTATTATTATTCTTTTTCAAAAACATTAAAAATAAATAAATAAAAAACATAATTTTAATTTAGATATTAAAAATTAATTAAATACATTTATCCCTACTTTATCGTGGAGATTCTAAATCTATAAGTAAGCTTTGTTATAATATCATGGGCCATTACTATGGCTTATCAATACTACATGCCCAAAAAACCATAACTCATTTCATATGACACTCGTTCATATAACATATTTTTAATTATTTAATTTAATTAAAAGGATAAAAAAGACATAACTACTTTGGATATAAATCTCAATCATTGATTTGTGTATACTACTATGAAAATTCTAGAATATTTCATGGAGGTTAAATCCTTACCATCCACCTAATAATTATTGATAAGAATTCATAACTAGTTAATGTGAACCTCCAAGAGGCCCATTGTGAGAACATGGGTGCCTTGATCTTCATCAGCACAATATTAAAACCAAGAAATATCCAACTATTTCATTTATGAATTTGGGGTTGATTTCTTCTTATGTTTTTTTTGTTTCTATTTCACTTTTAGCTCGGCCTGTGTATTTTTGTATGTTGATTGGTGTTCAGATCTTATGTGTTTTTTTAGCTCATATATGAAAATGGATATATGTTTTCTTCTTTCTGCATAAGCTTATATGCATATGCACTTATTTCTGTATGTAAACTTATGCATTCATCACTGAAGTGGTGAAATGTTTATCAACAATTGTCGTGTATTACAAAGTTTTTTAAGTTGCATTGACTTTTAATAAATTTAAAAAATTAGAAAAATTATTCCAATTCTAATAAGTTTCTCATTGTTATTTATAACATTCATTTATATATAAGAAAATTTTATTTAGAAAAATAGTCCATTAATTTTAATAAATTAAAAAAATTATATTCGTGCCACATGGCTCCCCACACACCAATTTCCTAGGGATTTGAGATTATTCCAATTCTAATAACTTCTTTTTTTTTTGTAAGTTTGGTAGTACTTTTCATTTTTCACTTTTCTCACTTTTTTTTTTTTTTTTTAACTTCATTTTCATGAACATGTCCAAATACATCACCCCGATCGGGGAAGGGAATTGAACCTGTGATGAGTGCTATAACAGCCCGTCTCATCACTGTTTAACCAAGACCCCACAGACTCCAATTCTAATAACTTCTTCTATGATAAGTTCCTCAATATTATTTATAAAATTCATTTATATATAAGCAAATTTTATTTAGCAAAATGGTCCATTACTTTTAATAAATTTAAAAAATTATATTTTGTGTCAAGTGGCTCCCCACCTACCAATTTCTGAGGGATTTTAGATTATTCCAATTCTAACAAGCTCCTCCATGATAAATTTCTAGTTATTATTTATAAAATTTATTTATATATAAGCAAATTTTATTTAGAAAAACGGTCCATTTTACAATAAGATGTGTAATTCCTTTTTTTTCTTAAGTTAAAGTTGACCCATGTCAAAACAATAGAGCGACAAATATCAAATGGAGATGAAAAAGGTAGACAATGCCTGGCCTCACCAATTTCAAAAAAGGAGCCACGCAGTTTCCCGTCCACCGATTGCCTAGGGATTTGAGATTATTCTAATTCTAATAAGTTCCTCCATTATATTTTCCTCATTGTCCATTTTACAATAAGATGTCTAATTCTTTTTTTTTCTTAAGTTAAAGTTGATCCATGTCAAAAGAGTAGAGGGACAAATGTCAAATGGAAATGAAAAAATTAGACAATGCCTAGACTGACCAATTTCAAAAGGGGACACCTTGCAAATATATAATATTTTTTTATTTTTTTAGGAAACGAAAAGGAAAATTTTAATATTTTATTTGTTGAGATTGCAACAAGATGATGAGCTTAGTGGAAAGAATTCGCCTTCACTAAGTGGGCCCGCAGGCTATTTTTGGCGCAAAGTCTATTTTTAGACTATGTCTATTTTTAGACATATTGGGCGGAATCTATTTTTAGATTGCCAGTCTAAAAATAGATATGTCGAATATTATTAGCTCTTAATAATATTTGGACTCTAAACATTATCTTATTCTCTTGGAGCACTTCAGTTAAGTGCACAGATGTGGCACAGGAGCTGACAAAAGGAATTACACTATTCCTGAGGGTTAAGTGGAGCTATTGCATGGATACTTCAGTTAGAACTCATGTGAGAGAGTTTGGTGGAGTTGATTGAGGAAGCTAATGGAGTTGTGTTCAGTTTAACTAATCTAAACATAGTTGAGCAAGTTGTATTTAGTCTAACTGATTAATAAACTAGTGAAGAGTGGTGTGAATTAATTATTAATTAATTCACTAATTATAAACTCATTAATCAACTAAAGAATACATCAGTTAACTTCAGTGCATGGACAATTTCAGTGGAGACCAGTGCAGAGATAGGTGAAAGAGCAAGTTAACTATCAGTTGTGACTATACTGTTGCATATTTGCAACAACCAGTGATTGGAGGAGCCCATGAGGATTGCGCAGTACAAGCCAGGTGGTTTATCTATTTAATGAAGCCATCCCATAGCATTGAAAACGCAATAGAGGCTGGCTATCAAGTGGCAAAAGATTGGAGCATGTGTTTTGCTAGATCTAGCTTGATAGTGTGTAGCAATTGAGGGTGTGCATGAGAGCTTGTGAGGATATTTTGTACTATGATTGTTACATGATCTCCATGACATATAATATACAGATAGTTGGGGTTTTCAGCTTTAAGCTTTCCCATTAAATACCGTGTTCATATGTGTGATTGTTTGTGGTTTTAATGTGTGCATGCAATTGATTTTATTTCCGCATGTGATGATCAATGGTAGAAGAGATTCTGTATTATGCATGAAGCTAAAATAGTGTGTGATCAGGAGAATCTCGATGAATAATATATCAGTTATTCAAATTTTCTACATGGTATCAGAGCGATATTGATCATTGGAGCAATTGCAAAACATTGAAGCGGTTGAGTTTTGTGCTGGTGGAATTCGAATTTGCAGTAGTGTTTTCTTGGTGTCGAAGTTGAGATGTCTTTCAACGGATTGCGATTGGAGTATGCCCTTGAGGGCAACTCAAATTATATTGCATGGAAGGAGAGGATGGAGGCGGTGCTGGATGACAATGGGTTGAAGGAGTTCATAGATGTAGAAATTCCAAAACCTACTTCTAGTGATGCTGCCGTACTTAACGCATGGCAAAAGAAGACAACAAAGTGTCGAAGAATTCTATTGGAAGGTGTGAAGGATCACATAGTGTCTAGCCTTCATGGTAAGGCTTCTCCATTCTTGATGTGGAAAGCGTTAACAGACATATTCCAAAGCAAGAGCGACCAGAGGAAGTTGGCGCTCAAGGATAAACTCAGAAACATAAAAAAGGAGAAAGGCGACAGTATGCCCAAGTACCTCACAAAGTTCATCCAATGCAGGGATGAGCTGGGAAGTGTGGGGGTTACTGTTGATGACGAGGACTTGGGGAGCTTGGCTCTCCTTGGGCTTCCGAAGAGTTGGAATTCCTATCAGGACTCTGTCAATGGTCAGGAGAAATTTCCAGGATGGGAGCGACTTTGGTCGGATCTTGTGCAAGAGGAGATAAGGCGAAGTACCAAGGACGAATATTCATCAAAGAAATTTGATGAAGAAAATTGCGCTTTGGCTGCCAAAGCAAAGAAGGGGAAGAGCAAGAAGCATGCTTCTCAATCCGGTGCGAAAGGCAAGAAGCAGGACATGTCCAAGGTGAAGGGCTTTCACTGTCACCAACACGGACATTACACCACTAGTTGTCCACAGAAGAAGAAAAATAAGCAGGCTGTTGGATCTGCAGCTGGAGAGGCCTTAGCCTCGCAGTTTGAGTTGGATTTGTCGATGATTACATGCTTGGTCTCAAGTGTGATGGTGTCAGTGTGGTTTCTTGATAGTGGTGCGTCTTTTCACATGACAGGAGATCGATATTTGTTTACTAATCTGGATGAGAAAGATCTTGGAGTTCACATCGAGATGGGCGATGATGGTAGATACAATGCGACCGGTATCGGTACCATTTCTTTTGAGAGGGAGTCTAGTAAACCCTTCGTATTGAAGGAAGTTATGCATGTTCCAAGATTGAAGAAGAATCTTATCTTTGTGGCGATGTTAGAAGACAAGGGATATGATGTTGTCTTTGGCAAGGGAAAGGCTTTCCTGCGCAGTAAGGCAACTGGTGAGACCCGGAGGATAGGGGTTCGAGTTAAGAACCTTTATCAATTGCAAGTAGATGGTTGCGTAGCAATGGCAGGCAAGGCAGAAGGAGTGGTGAGCCAGGATGATGGCGAGTTGTGGCACCAGAGATTGGGCCACCTTCATCATGGAGCTTTGAAGATACTGCAGTAGATTTCTACTGGGCTTCCTAAGGGTACTCTTGCGCAGTCAGATCAGTGCAAGGGATGTACTCTGGGAAAATTTGTGAAAGCCACCTTTCACGAGAAGGATAGTTGTGCCACGACGATCCTTGAGAGAATTCACACAGACGTGTGTGGACCTTTCTCAGTAGCTCCGACAGCAAAGCACAGGTACTATGTGATATTTGTTGATAATTTTTCTCGTAAGTGATGGATCTTCTTCATGCAGAAGAAGAGCGAGACATACTCAAAGTTCTGTGAGTTCAAGGCACTGGTTGAGAAAAAATCGGGGAAGCAGGTGAAGGCTCTTAGGAGTGACAATGGTGGGGAATTCATCTCTGGAGAATTCAAGGACTTTTGCAGCGTAGAAGGAATTCGAAGAGAGCTCATAACACCTCATAACCCACAGCAGAATGGGGTTGCTGAGCAGAAGAACAGAAAGATCGTGGGTGTTGCATGGGCGATGTTGCATGATCAGGGCCTTCCCATTCACTTGTGGTCTGAGGCATGAAATACTATAGTATATGTGCAGAACCGTTGTCCTCATAGGATACTTGGCATGAGTACACCCGAGGAGGCGTTTTCTGGCAAGAGGCCTGATATTTCCCATTTCAGGATTTTTGGTTCACCTGTTTACATTCATGTGACGAAGGATGCTAGGAAGAAGCTGGAGCCGACTGCAGAGGTTGGGATATTTGTGGGTTACACTGATACACCCCACAACTATCGTGTGTATTTTCCAGACAGTCGCAAGACTGTTGTGCGACGGGATATCAAATTTCATGAGGAAAAAGCCATGAAGTGTTCGCTTGAGAAGGAGCCACACTTGCATGCAGATGAGGAGCTATTTGTTCCTAAGGATGAGTCTCTGGATTTGGATCAGCTACAAGAGGAGGTTCATGGAGTGGAAGAGACCACTCATGCAGTGCCAACCATCAGAGGGTGGAAGCGCACTACAGAAGCTGAGCGACTGGCTCAAGATGCAGAGAAGGTTGTAGGAGCACCTACATCACATCACAGACAGAGACAGTCACCTGACCGGTATACTGGATACATGGCTCTTATGAGCAAGTGTATCGTGACAGAGCCATCCTCTTTCGAGGAAGCTATGGAGGATCCTGCATGGGTATATGCCATGGTGGAAGAGTATGATTCGATTGTCAGAAACAGTGCATGGGAGATTGTCCCAAGGCCAGAAGGGAAATCAGTGGTGGGTTTGAGATGGATCTACAAAGTGAAGCAGGCAGTTGACGGGAGTGTGGAGAAGTACAAGGCAAGATTTGTTGCCCGAGGCTTCTCACAGATTGAGGGGATTGATTATGAGGAAACCTTTGCACCTGTCACAAGGTATTCTTCCATACGGACGATTCTCGCTCTCTCAGCGCAGATGGGGTGGCACATTCATCAGATGGATGTGAAGACTGCGTTCCTCAACGGAGTCATTGAGGAGGAGGTGTACATAGAGCAGCCCGAAGGTTTCGAGTTCTTCAGCAGCGAGTCGTGTGTGTGCAGGCTCAAGAGAGCGATGTATGGGTTGAAACAAGCACCTTGTGCTTGGTACACAGGGATAGACAGTTATTTCACCGGACTTGGATTCTCCAAGAGTGAGGCGGATCTGAACCTATACCAGATTGTGGTGGAGGTTAAGTTACTGATCATTGTACTTTATGTAGATGATTTGATTTTGACGGTGATGAGCTGTTGATACTCTCATGCAAGGATGATCTTGCGAAATAGTTTGAGATGAAGGACTTGGGCCTCCTTCATTATTTCCTGGGATTGGAAATTTGGAAGCGCAGTGATGGAATGTTTGTTTCTCAAGGAAAGTATGCTCGGGAGATACTGGAGAAGTTCAACATGCATGGCTGCAAGCCTGTTGATACTCCTCTTCCTGGTGGTTGGAGGAAGGAGGATGCTACTTCGACAGAGGTAGTGGATGCCACTGTTTATCAACAGTTGGTGGGGTCGCTTATGTATATGGTCAATACACGACCCGACATATGCTATGCTGTTAGCCAACTTTCACAAGCTATGGTTAAGCCTACCAAGCTCTACTAGAAGGCAGGCAAGCATGTATTGAGATATCTCAGAGGCACATCGGGATATGGATCATGGTACAGATAGGAGGATGAGTTGAGGCAACATGGCTTCACAGATCGGTATCATCATATCAGAGATTGTGTGCAGCAAAAGATCATGTTACTTTCATATATTCCCACAGAGGATCAGGATGCTGATATCTTGACGAAGGCGCTCACCAAGAGCAAATTCGAATACCACAGAGGCAAGATAGGGGTGGTAGATAATCCTTATCTTGTTGAGAGGGAGTGTTGAGATTGCAACAAGATGATGAGCTTAGTGGAAAGAAGTCGCCTTCACTAAGTGGGCACATAGGCTATTTTTGGCGCAAAGTCTATTTTTAGACATATGGATCATATTCTATGAGTTGCAGGATGCTATTTGTGGATGGTTGGTCAAGTTGGAAAAATAGATGGACTTCTATTTTTAAACATATTGGGCGGAATCTATTTTTAGATTGCCAGTCTAAAAATAGATATGTCGAATATTATTAGCTCTTAATAATATTTGGACTATAAACATTATCTTCTTCTCTTGGAGCACTACTCGTGAGCTTGTTGAAGTTCCTCTTGACTTTGTTCATCCTGGAAAAACTTTTTACACAACTTCCTCCATGGTTAAGAGAGTCGTCTATAATAAATATGAGTATTGCTTATTACACACATGTATTAAATGATTTATCATGGGTGGTTGTTTTGTTGTAGAAATCCTAGTGAATCCTAGTATGTTCCCATTACATGTGGTATAATTCATTCTAAAATTCCTTTGGTTTTAGATTTGAGACTTTTGCGGCATGATTTATGTTGATAATATGTTTCTGGATCCATCGCGTAGGATTTTATTGTGTTTCTATGTTTTGAACCAAAGCATGTGGTTCATAACCATATTCCATTCATCCTCTGGTGTCTAGTTCAGTTTGATTAGGCTAGACTTCCCCTTTTGTTAGTGTGGTGAGCAATGAAGTGTTCATTTTTTCTCCATTAGCCTCCATTCTAGGTAGTGACCAGGTTGATTAATGTTAATTCAATAGTCTATATGATGAAGAATGACCTTCTAGGAACGATGTAATTGAAAAATATGAATCCGTTGTTGATCTTATAGATGAACACAACTTTTTATCATCTAAGAGATATTAAGGATCCTAAGCCTCCTTAATTGTTAGAACAATTAAAAGTGATTTATGAAGATGCAATTGAGGTTCCAACTTATACTCATTCTGGCAGAAGACTAGAGGGAATTGTGTTTCTAAGATTGTTTTCATGTGGGAAGTTTATGTGAGATAGGTTGCAATAAGAAGTTTCATAAAAGGTCATTGAAAGCTAACCGATGAGCTTGGCATGCTATATGAGAAAAACACTCTGCAAATTCAAGCTATGAGGGTTATGCACCTTAGGTTTTGTCAGTTATTTTGCTAAATAGTGATAAAATTGTGAAAACGAATGAAGTTTGGTTCAATGGGTCTATTGAGGATATTGGCATGGGAGAATTACCCATAATTCATTGTGCATAATTTAATTCAATTGTAGAAGGTTCTTGTACAAGAAAAAACATGAAAACTAATAACTTGAAGAGAAACTTATAGTGAAGGAGAGGCCTAATAATGGTACATTTCTAGTTGAAGATGATACCCCTTATTTGTTGAGATTGAAAAATGGTCAGAATTGTTGATTTATTAGAGTTATTAAATACTATGATACTACCCATTTTTGAAACATGGCCAAGATTGAAAATGCCACTGTCGCTAATATTCAAACATGTTTACAAGATGCATAAGAGAAGATTGAGTTTCTTCAAATTGAGTCATGACTCGAACGAGATGAACTGCAACAAAGGAATCAAAATTCTAAAATGGTTCTTCCTCACAATAACTCTCATTTTGAGTTTGAGGTTGATTCTCATTAGCATCCAACACATGATTAGAATAATGATTACATTTCAGGAGCATATTTACATGAAGATGAAAAGGTTTTGATTGCACTTCCCAATCCCATAATCATACCTTGGGAAGAAGTCATCAAAAACATACACCAAATAGGTCTTGGATATTAAAAGGGTGTGATATTTCACATTCTAGACTACTCTAAAACCATAAATTTTCAGAGAACTATATTTCTTTAGGACAACTCATCTTTGCTTGCACCTCTTCCATAACCACTTTAGATTGTCAAATGCCAACATTGTGATTGGGTTGGCCATGTGAAAGATCAATGTTTTGATCTTCACCCTTATGAGCATTGCATAAAGCACACTCATTTTTCAAGCAAATGTTATAGACAAAAAATTCCTACAAGACCAAAGATTCACCTTGGATGGATCAATTCTTGGCAATGGTCTTCAATAGCTAGGAAGATATATCATTCATACCACAAAGTTTATTTTCCAATATTGACATACCTTTTAGGGGATATATATTCATATTCTCACCTTATATCTAATAATGGGGGTATTGGTGGTCAACTACTAGTTTTGATGTTGGATCAGGTGATCCTAAGCCACAACCATAACCAAACCCTAGAGACACAATCATCTAGTTTCAAGGTTAGAGTTTTACTCATGTTCCATGAGCATGATTTAGTTAGTGTCATGCCCTGATCAACCACCTATAGATTATTTTGACTTCTATTATATATCTCATTATTTAGTGGCCATATTTAAACCATCATCATGGAGCACTTCCACTTCATAGAATACTTAAACTTCTATCTAGATTCAGTGTTGTTCTAGGAACTACTTCGAGCCATGTTTTGGAGCTGGTGGTCAACCTTACATCATTAGCAAAAGAATTCATTTTCTACTACTTCATTTTGTTTGTGGTCTTCCTTAAACCACCATTTGAGAGATCACATGTATCCATTGACTACTATATGTTGGGTATGTGTTATATTCTTTCCACGACTAGCCCCACGCGATGTACGTTGCGTCGGGCGTAGCAGGGGGGTCACAAGGCAGCGCCCCAGCAAAAAAAAATTTTGGTATGCGGTCCCACTCATAGGCGAACCCACCCATGTTTTGTGCATGATTTTGCACATGGTTTTGAGGTACGATGGTTTTTGGCCCCTGGTATTTTGTAGATCCGGTCAAGGGAACTACGGTTATGTTCTAATCCACGGTTAATGGATTGGGGTTTATGTATGCTTCGGCATGTATATATATGTGTTGTAAAAAGAAAAGGAATATAATGAAAAATCAAGCTAGTCATCCTGATTTGGGATCCAGGGGAAAATCTCTGTGTTTATCTGTTTTATGTTTTATGCTCTCGATATTGTTTATTTTTTGTTATAAGATTCATGTGTAGATAATTTCTGTTCAGGGTTAAAACCTACATTTTGTATTAGAGTTGTTTCAACTTCAAGGGGATGCCTTTGCTGCTGAGGGTTTTTTGCTTAGGCCTAAGGTAGACCCTGTTTAGTGGGAGATCTGCGGGATCGATTCTTGCTGTGAAAGAAGATGGCGAGCGGCGGAAAGATAGAGATCGAGAAATTTAATGGTCAGAGTTTTGAGTTGTGGAAGCTCAAGATGGAGGATCCGTCGTGACAAAGATCAAGGATCGTAGGATCTAGGTACTAACCAACTTTAAAATGAATAGTGAAGACTAAAAGTAAATCAAGGTTCTAAGGTTAAGAGCACACATTGTTGTGTGTTCTATCGCATTGTTGAATGGTCCTGGGGAAGCATTGTCGAAGAATTTGTGCGAAAAACTTGGGACTTTTTACCAATCTAAGCCTTGTGAGGTATCTGAATAAGTTGTTCTGCGAAAAAAGTTTTCTAACTCCGAGAACAAAGGATGAAGACCAAAGGAGAGAGCATCTCGAATCGCCTTTCTACACTAGTGGGTAGAGTCAAATTTTCTGTCCGTTGATATTAAATTCCTCGCATGAAGATAAGCATCACTGCTGTGTTCTATCGTATCTGTGGGACAATGGTTATTGCAATAGGTAGCAATACAACTACCTTGAATTTTGATGACATTGTCTCAGCCTTGCTATCGGAGGAAATGAGACGAAGAAATATGGAGGGTCAAAATGGAGATGCCTTATCTGTACGAGGAAGGTCCCAAAACAGAAACAAGAATAAGGTTTCGAGTGGGAGATCTAAATTTAGAGGGATATCTGTTAGCCACCTATAATATTTTGTTATACCAAAAGGTGGCTAAATCTGTTTTGAGCCTTCAAGGAACAATTTTTCATTACTAAAATTTGTTGGCTCTCGAAGACTCCTTGTAGGCCTCATGCCTCTGTCCAAAATCTTCATCACTTTCCCTATTAATTCTGCTGATTTCCTGTAAGAAACTGCTGAAGAAACCATCATTTTTCCCCTTTCTCCCACTCATAACTAACCTTCATTTACTCCCCCTTTTTCTCCATGTTATTTCCCTAATTTTCATAATTTTCTCCTTCCATTCATGAAAATCCTCCTGACATGGTTTAAAACTTTTTTTTTTGAGCTCTGCCGAAACCCCCAAATCCATTTAAAACCTTGAAATTTTTCATAAAAAACAAAGTTTCATTGCTATGGACCTAAGCCCCTAGGGCTAAGCCCTAAACCACTTCCCCACCATACGCTTTGGGTCTGGAACCACTTGCTAATACGTTAAGGTGCTAATCGCATCGGAAAGAATCAAAGACGCAAGTCTTTGCCATACTCCAAAAGTTCCGATTGCGATTAGCCTTGCTGCTTAAGACCCCCGATCATATTATTTTCATATAACCCTGAGCCCGCCCTCGGCGCTTAAACCTTGTGAATATTTCATTTCCGACCCATTTTTCCTTTGTAAATTACAAAAACCCTCTTTTCTAAAGTTTTTATTTAATGAGCCAAAGTCACATGTTAAATATAAAATGGTTAGATTAAAAAGACCGATCGCGCAATCGTGATCGGAGAATTCACAATGGGTTGATCGGAAAGACCAGGCCCGCGATTCCGATTGCGATTGGCCTTTGATGTACTAAGCCCCGGGCCCTTTGCGTTCCATATATCCGAAGGCCCCGCAGGCGGGCGCCTATCCTTTGTATATATTTTATTTCCGCCCTGATCCATTAAACCTTCGTTTATATTAAAAACTTGGGGTTTTGATATATTATCAGGGTTTCTGCCGGTTCGTTCTAAAAACTAATCTCCACCATTGATCGTAAGCCGATCAAACGGCCAGCGCCCAATCGCATCGGGGTTTTCCATCGCATACACTTGTTTGCACCCACCGATCGGCCATCCCCCGATTCACTCTCCGCCGTCGATCTGATCTGCAGATCGACGGATAGCGCTTAATCGCATCGGAGTTTTCCATCGCATGCATTTATTTTTTCCCCCGATTTCTGTTCCTCCGATTCGCTCCCCGCCGTTGATCTAATCCTCGGATCCAACGACTATCGCTTAATCGCCTCTCCCCTCCCGATTGCGCAATCGCATTGGAGTTTTTTGTTTAAATCGCACTCTTTTCCTCGTCCCTCCGATTGCGACTACCCCGATTCATTTCCCACCGTTGATCTGAATCTTAGATCGACGGTCTGCGCTAAATCGCATCGCATGTTTCAAATTGGTGCATTTTCTCGCTACCCCCGATTGCGATCCTCCGATTGAATCTGGACCGTCCACGTGTCCAGATCGGACGGTCCAAAATCACTCCGACTTGTTCATCTCCCCGCTCTCCTTTTCGCCTCGTCTACGCAAATCTCCCACCGTTGGATGTTTTCATATGATGGATACGCTCCTCCCCCGCCTTCTGAAGCAGTTTTTCCCCAAAAATGCAGGATTTCTTAAAAAATTGTTTGTGTTTTGCAGGTCCCAATGCTTTTTCCATTATAACAAAGGAAAATAAAAGTCGAGGGTGACGATCCTCTGGTCTTTCGTTTATCAAAGGGAAAGAGATATAGAGGGTTTGAAGACATGTTTCATCAACGCTTCATAGGCGTTGATGCCATACGAGCCTAGCGCGGCCCTGCACATCGACAAGACACTGTTTTATTAAAAACACAATTGAAAGAGTATCAGTGTTGAAGAAAAGAGCGCAGCAGAGCAGAAGATTGAAGACAAATTTAGGGATTACGGCTAAGATTGACTATCAAAAGCCTAATCCCCAAATTAAACACAGTTAAAGAAAAATCATAAGCGTTTAAACAGACAGAAAGGCTTCCACCGTTTCAACTAAAGGCGAATTAATTCCTCAGCTACCGTAAAGACCACCTGTTGCCTCAAACCATTAAAACCAAAGGCTGAGTTATTGAAGAAAATCAGATATCCTCCTCCAGCACAGCCGGGGAGTTACTTCTGCAAGGAAACCAATGAATAAATATCTGCAGAGTTACTCCAAAACATGCACAGAGCCTCAAAGTCAAACAAAGCTTCCACCGAGCTTTGATATTTATTGTGAAACAGTTAATGTAGTGATCCACCTGTAAATTTTTCCCTCGAGCATCTCAAAGGGCTGAGAAGTTTTCACTCTGCATTAACTGTCCTTGAGATATTTTGTTAAAATCTCACCTCCTCATCTTCCTATAAGTACTTCTACAGAAGATGAGAAATTGTTGGTTGCGGGAACTTTGAAAATACTTGAGCTCGAGACTTCTATTTGGCCCATAGTGTTCAGCCTTGAGCTCTGTTTGTGCACAGTAGTTGGTTACAGTCTGTAGTGAATAGTTCTTTAGTGATATTTGGACTTGAAACAAAGTTATAAACGAGATTTGACATCAATAAAAAATTTTATAGGATCTGGAGGTCTTTATCCTTAGTTGAAGTGCTTCATATACTGATAGTTTTTCCTTCTATGTATGCCATATTGTTCATTTCCTACTGTAAGAAAGAACAGTTTAAACAGGGTTAGGATTTTCTGTATAGCAGTAACATTCTCTGGCTGAGAAATCTTTATCTTA